>JAOANR010000014.1:1034711-1605466 GCA_030278955.1 Hygrophila difformis | reverse complement strand
ATTAAAAACTTTCTCGTCCACTAAAACCTAATTAAATGCCCACGGAATATATCCCATCCTCCTTCCATTCCCCAAACAATTGTCGTATACTCCCCCCATTTTTTAATAAGGGTAATGTTTTTCATTTGCACGTATCTCAATATACATTTTAAATTATCACTATAAGAAAATTTCGGAACACCGACTGCATTTACCGACCAACATTTTGCGGTCGGTAATACCGACCGCTATTACCGACCGCATCACCGATCGCAAGCCGTGGTAGCTAATTTATATTTGTTATTGCGTTAGTGCTTTTTTTGCCGACCGATTTACCGACCGCATTACCGACTGAAATTTTGGTCGGTAATTTTTTTCCCATTTTTTTCAATTTTTATTATTTTTTATTTATTATTTTTTATAAAAAATAATTTAGCGACCGACTTACCGACCGAAAATGCCGTCGCTAAAGTTAGCGACCGATTTACCGACCAAAATTTGCGGTCGCTAATTTTTTTTCCCATTTTTTATTTTTGAATTTTCTTTATTGCTAATTTAATTTTTGAATTTTTTTATCAATATAAAAAATATTTTCATGAAAATTTTAATTTATGATTATTTATTTTAATTTTTAATTAAATATTTCTTGTAATTAGTTTATTTCATTTTTATTTATGTTATAATTTAATTGTTGAATTGTATTTTTAATGTAATTAATTAATTTTATATTCATATTATATTTTTCCATTTTTCATTTTATTGTGGATTTTAATTATTTATCAAATAAAAATTTATCAAATTTATTTGATTTAATTAATGCATTCTTTATTTTTTAATTAATATAATTTTAGTTATTATTTTATGTTTCAATTTAGTTATTAATTTACAAATTTATATTTATATATGTATATATATGTTATATATAAAGATATACATATAATGATATGAAATGTATGATGCACAGAAGGCACTCGCGCGAGAAGAGCTCTCTCCCACCAGGGTTTGAGCCCTTTCTTCAGCCAATCACAAAATATTTGTGAAGGCAATATATATGACACATGGAGGGATGTGAACGGTGGGTTAGAGAGCTTGCCAAGTTCATTAAGGTGTAGGCTGGGCTATACTGAGGTATTGGGTTCGAGCCCCCTCCTGAGCACAATTTTTCTTATATGTTGTTTTCTAACGACCGCACATTTCGGTCGCTAAATTTAGCGACCGCAAACGACCCGTATTCTTGGCTTACCGACCGCAAATTTCGGTCGGTAATCAATATTTTTCTCGTATTATATTAATAATTCAAATTCTGTATGAGTATAATTTCTAAAAATTTCATATTTAAAAACTAGAAGATGAGACGAATCCAAAAAGATCTCACTTAGCTATATTTTTTCTTGTGTAACTATAATAAAAATCGAAGTTAAAGTACTACAATAAACAGTAAAAAAAATCAAAACGTTATACTTATTAAAAAAACGGAGGGAGTATATGTTTGAGTAATTTATTGACATCTTGTGCTAAATGATACGAATCGGGTGTAATTCAATCCATGCTTCCATTTTGTATACTCCCTCCATCCCATTTGTATTGTCCCATTTTGACTTTTGACAGTGTTCATTGATCAACTTTGACCTAATGTTATCACTATTATATAAACAAAAAAATACTCAAGTTCGGTCTTGTTAGATTCGTCTAATCGTGTAGTTTTAAAATATATATTTTTTTTTATAATTTTACTTTTCTATATTTAAGATATTAACTGTTAAACAAATAATTGGATTGCGTGTCCAAAAGATTTTGGACATTTCAAATTGGACAGAGGGAGTATTTACAATTTTTAGCCTGCATATTTATATTTAAATATGAATATGATATTATAGTTCAAAACATATTGATATAAATTTATTTTATTTTTTAAATTTGCATATGTTAATTTATGCAGAAATTTATTTTTAACTAGTTAGTAGATTTATAGAGAACCCTAAGACATTTAATTAATTACTTACAAATCCACTTTCCATAGTAGTGAGCTTAATTTAACTTACTATATGAATTTTCCAAGTCATCTAAAGTCTAAACCCTAAAATTTGGCCACTATCCATTACCTTGGTTCAAATAGGCCTAAGAAACCAATTAATTCACCTAAAAATATGTAGATAACATTTAATTTAAAATTACTTTCCTTGGACTTCCTTAGAAATTACACCAAAAATTTATTCACTTTCCTATCTGGGAAAAAAATGATGGTATGAAAATTCCTTAGACGATACTATATGTTTTGGTTGCCGGGAAAACATTAGTCACTAAAATTAAAACCTTGAAAAGTTGAATGCAAATGCAGTACGGCTTAATTCGTACAGTTGGAGCCCTTTAATTTGAATTCGTCATGTAATAATATAATATTCTTCCAATTTGTGTAGTACACACTAGAGACATACTACAATACATAATACACGAATGAATAGGCTTCGATCTAGCCTTTTTTCACACGAGTGGAATTCTAAGACAGCCCTCGTGGAATTCCATTACATTAATTTGAGTGATATCAGTGTCACTCAATCTCAATTGCAATGTGCGGGGCACTGTGGCGTCTCCCAATTGAATAGAATTATACTTTAATAATTTTCCCAATCCAATAATTGTTTGAACCTTTATTCATCAATTATTATTACTTCCTCCGTCCCATTCCAAATGTCCTACTTACTATTTTTGGATGTCCCACTACAAATGTCTTCTTTCTATAAATAGAAATAATTTTCCCCTCCAACAACTATGTGGACCCTACCATATACTCACAAACCAACTCTACCTTAATTCCCGTGCCCAACAGTAACAGGACACTTGGGGTGGGACGGAGGGAGTATTATTTATACCGATCGCGAGTATATAACAACACAAGAAACAAATATTTGAAATGGATAAACAGAATCAAGAAACATCCAGCTAAAGAAGAATATACATACTCCCGAAAATAATTCTAACATTTGCATAGTTGTTATTATTCACTGAGTAACTTTGATTCAAATTTTTAACACAATTATACAAGATAAAACATAGTCAATTGGGATCTTGTTAGATTCGTCTAATCGCATAGTTTTAAAATATCAAATTTTTATATTTTTTACTTTTACACAATTTGAGATATTAGACATTAAAAATGTGCATTGAATAACGTGAAATGCAGGAATGTTAAAATTTTTGAAAAACGGATGGAGTACATATTATGGAATGTAATGGCTCAATCATCGGCCCACCATTGATGACCCATTTTAGAGTGAAGATAATTAACGAATTGAATTCAATAATTGATGAGAATATAATAAAATCTACATGATGTTCCCTTCAAATTCTGGAAACAAACCAACATTATTATTAGTCGGGGAAAAACCTAACATAATAATTATAGGAGTATGTAATAACTCGAAGATATATGCATGGCCGAGGCAGAGGCTCAATAGCATGAGCATCCTGAGCAACTGCTCAGACCCCAAATTTGGGGCCATTTTATTTATTTATTTATTTATTTATTCATATGAGTATTTGAAGTTTATTTTTATACTCTGTACTTCATAAATGAGTTCATTAATAAACAGTCAGTTTAGGTCCACTATAATTTTTTTCTTAGATGACAACCCATTATAAATTTAAATTATTTAGATTCATTACAAGGTTATTAAAATCTAGATCTATATCTTAGGATTTTAAGATCATATGATCCCACAAAGCCAAAACGATCAAGATCGGTATTGTATCTAAATTAGGATGAGATCTGAATAAGATCTGATCCCACTCATTCTTATTCTTCATCTCATTTTTTAATTTTCAATCCTCTCTTCTTTTCCAAAATCCAGATCTAGGGATTTTTGTTTGCATCTCTATCTTCATTGCATCCCCTTCATCTTCCTCTTCCCACAGTCGCCGTTGTATCTCCTTCATCTTCTTGTTGTTCACTACAAGAAAAAACATGTTTTGCGACGACATATTCCGAGGACTAGTCCTCGCTACCTTAGAGTTTCCGAAGACTAGTCCTCACTTTTCTGTCCACGGTGAAATCTTCCTAGCAATATACTAATCGAGGAACTTTTCCGAGGACAAAGGTTCCGACCACATTTCCAAGTGCTAGTCCTCAGAAATGTCCCGTGTTAGACCCGGTTTTGGCTACCTGAATAACCCTCGGATTATTGGTCGGAAAAATTTCCGAGGACAAATCCTCAATAAAATTCCTAGGAAAATCCGGTTAATTTCCCGATCCAAAATACAAAGTTTCGGAGGACTAGTCCTAGATAATGTCATAGGTAATCCAAAATCCGGTTAATCCACGTTGCCGTTGCTGTCATATCCCCATTCTCTTTGCAATATTACCCCTTCCAGCACCCCATGCTGATGGAGATCTCAGTCCTAAACCCCCTGCCCAGATGGATGATGATGAATCCAATGAGACAATGGTTGAGACTGACGAAGATAGGGAAAATTATAATGACAAAACCAACTCAGTATCATGTCTTAAATACTCAATTATTGTCTTTTTTTTTGCTAAACAAATTATTGTCTATTGATATTAGTTATTGTAATTTGCTAATATATATGCAATATGAATAAAAAAAATTTGTCCTAATTTCATAGGATTTTAGGATCTGAATTCGATCCTAAGATCCTACGATCCCGATCTTGCAAAGGAAAAAATGATCATACATAATATCTAGATTTTGATAACCTTAATTCATACTATTCCTCTTCTTAGTTCATATCTACGATCCAAAAATATCATTTTCTTTAAAATAAATATTTATTATTTATTAATAATATTATTTTTTTACTATACTTCCTCTGTTTTTAAATATTTAATACGGACTCACACAACACGCAGTACAATACACATTTTAAACTATTAATAACTCGAATTTGGTACAAGTAAAAATTATAAAAGTTCAATATTCAAAAACTGCAAGACGGGACGAATCTAACAGGATCCCACTTGGCTATATTTGAACTTGTATAACTATGATAACACTTTAAATCAAAATAATTATGTGAACAGTAACCATTTGCTCAATTGAGCAAAAATAAACAAACGGATGAAGTATAAGCTAAGGGCCCAATTTTATTCTTGCACGGGCCTAAAAAATGTTTGAGACGCCCCGTATGCATGCATGAATGCAGCCACGCACTCCTAACCCTACATGAGTACTGTTTTTTAATTCTCTTGCCAAAGATGGAACACAACACAAGAAGAAGTAGGATATTAATGCAGGTTAGAAATCAATTTTTATCCCTAGTGAAAAACAAGAAACGAAACATTGACATATAACATATTTTAAAAGGAATACTTACAAAATTGTACTACTACTACTAAGTTATTTTAGGTTCTTTAAAATATTTTAAAGTTTTAAAATATGACAAATAGGAAGGCGACTAATGAACATTATTGAAATTGAAACCTTTTTTTTCTTAATTTTTAAAGATGGTGGAAATTGCTTTTTCTTAAATTGGCACGCGCTAATTATTTAATTTGCATTCCTATAATTATGTATAAATTTAGGTAATAAATAATGAGAAAATATACTAATACAAACTTAATTACTTTCAAGAATGAAAGAAGAATTATTTTTTGGACATGTTTTGTAATTAGTTGTCAGCTGATTATGTGAGTGATAAATTAGTCAAATCATCTATTAAACTCATTACGAGAATACCTTGAGACCAACTTTTTACATTACCTACACAGAAATCCAAAATGCATGCTACTCCTTGGCCCTTGCAGCGGAATCAAAAAAAAACTTATTGCACATTATTTTAATTATTATTTCTTTAACACTAATTTATCTAATAAATGAGCTTATTCAAAATAATTATTTTTCCAAACGCCCCTTTATCTTTCTTAAAATTTGAACATAATGAATTTTTTTTAGAAAATTGAGAATAATATACAAAAAATAATAATTTTATTTATTTTAACTATTTTATACGAAGTATATTTGAATTCTATTTATAATTTTTTTAAAGAAAAAAAAATAATATTTAATTTTATTAAGTTATTACAATGTTACAATGAAATAAATAAATAAATAAAACTATATTTATTAATATATATATTTTTTTTAAAAAAAAACAAAAAAAAAAACAGTGAACTAGTCCATCTCTTACCAGCAATGTGTTGATGGAATGGGTTAAGGCGGAGCTAATTTTAGCCCGCTTCCGCTATGGGCTACTCCGACTGAGCCCACCTGGCACCTCCAAGAAATACCAACCGCTTGTTACGAACATCATCAGCACCCTGCACGGTTCTAACCTCGCCGCCGATCATCGATTACCCGGCGATGGCCACGCGCCTCTGCCTCCCCTACATATCCGCCTTCGTTATCCTCACCATCTCCCTCTCCCTGTGTCCTACTCTATCCGATGATGTTGGTTCCGTAACCCGATTCAGAAACTATCTGAGAATCAACACGGCTCACCCCACGCCGGACTACGCCTCCGCGATTAAACACCTCACCGATTTCGCCTCCACCATTCCATCTCTTCAAATTCGAACGCTTTACCTCACCACTCCACACAAACCGCTTCTCCTCATCACCTGGCCCGGCTCAAATCCCTCTCTCCCTTCCGTTCTGTTCAATTCGCACCTCGATTCAGTACCCGCCGAGCCATCGAAGTGGTTGCACGACCCCTTTGCTGCACACTTAACAGACGATGGAAAAATTTACGCCCGCGGTGCGCAGGATGATAAGTGCATCGGTATGCAGTACTTGGAAGCCATTAAAAAACTCACTGGATTCAATATTGATTATACTCCCTTGAGAACCGTCCATATTTCCTATGTGCCTGAGGAAGAGATTGGGGGATTTGATGGAATGGCGAAGTTTGTTGAGAGTGAAGAGTTTAAAGGATTAAATGTAGGGTTTGTAATGGATGAAGGGCAGGCATCTCCTACGGATCAATTTAGGGTGTTCTATGCGGACAGGACTCCTTGGCATTTAGTGATTAAGGCTGTTGGAAGGCCGGGGCATGGTTCCAACATGTATGACCACAGTGCTGCTGAGAATTTGATGAAGAGTGTGGAGGTTGTTATGAACTTTAGGGAGAACAATTTTGATTTGGTTAAGGCAGGTTGGTTTGCGAACTCGGAGGTTATTTCAGTGAATCCTGTGTTTCTTAAAGCTGGGACTCCGTCTCCTTCGGTAGGTTGTGGTGTAAGTTTATGGAATTGGTTGGTGGTGGTTTATTTGTGTGATGGCTAAATGAATGGATTGGCTTTCACTCTTTCAGGGATTTGTAATGAACCTGCAACCATCAGAGGTGGAGGCAGGGTTTGATGTTCGATTGCCACCAACGGCGGATCCTGATCTAATGAGGAGGAGAATTGCAGAGGAATGGGCACCTGCGTGGAGGAACATGACTTATGAGGTGAATGTCTGGAGCTTTTCATGTTTGCTGGTGGACAGTATGACTTTAGATGAATGCATAATATGTTTCACGTTGTAGTGGAAGCTGATAGCTTATGCAACAAGTGTTTCGTCATATTGGTGACAAAGAAATATACTGCTTGAGTTAACCAATAACCACCAGTCTAGGATACTTGTATGGGAATCCTGTTGCTAGGTTTAGGAAGCTTTGTTTGGCAGTTTCCTCAAATATACAAAAGGTATTGATCAGTGTAGAACTAAGATCTCGGCATTTTGATTTAGCAAGAAATGTTTGTTCTTCATTGATCTAAGTACTCTGGAAAACATTACTCACTGCACCGAAAGACTTAATTCATTGAAGCTTGATGATGAACTGCGATTGGCTTTGAGAAGGTAAACCTTCAGTGCCTCTTAGTGCCTTGATATGAATGTCACAGGAGAGATGCATCACTTACAATTTTAAACGTCTTCAAAGGGTAGACCTTAAGTATCAAGTATCTGGATAGCTGGACCTGCTTGAAATATGTGGAGAATTTACTTTCTTATAAATTATCATTGGTCACTGCACCAAGCCAGTGAAATTGTTCTGGCTATACAGGGACTAGTAGTGCTTTCAGTCTTTTTTCTCCATTAAGACCTTTACCATGATCCTGATTCCTAATACTTCTGCCATGGCAGCTCACCGAAAAAGGTCTTCTCAGAGACTACAACGGGCGCCCTTTAGTAACAGCCACAAACGAATCTAACCCCTGGTGGTTGCTATTCAAACAAGCTATTGAAGCAGCAGGTGGAAAACTTGCAAAGCCAGAAATTTTAGCTTCAACTACTGATGCTCGATTCATGAGACAACTGGGAATTCCTACTCTTGGTTTTTCTCCAATGAAGAATACTCCAATATTGCTCCATGATCATAATGAGGTGACCAGAATTTTGTTTTCTGCCCATCTCTGTATTGCTCACCTGTTTTTCTTGTATTACTTATTTAAAATATTGCTTTCTTCATAGTTTCTGAAGGACCATGTTTATCTCGAGGGGATTAAGGTATATGAACACGTCATCCGATCACTAAGTTCTTATGATGGAGCTTGATCATTCATTGAAGAAACAAAATGAGGAGACCATGGAACTCATTACAGCAGGGCAACTTTAACTTTGCTTTGTAAGTGACCTTGTCTCTGCATTCAGTTTCATTCCTTTGGCATGTGCGTTGTAACCATTGTTGTAAAATGTTGCGTGCCAATACCGATAGCTCGGTATTGTTTATAATCTGCTATAGTTCATAGTTCATTACATTGTCTTGGTCCCTAGGAATCAGTCATTGGTGTTTATCCGGCAAGGATATGATGATGAACCCTTCTACTCTAGTGGACCCATAAAGTTCAGCAGCATAGCTGTGTTGTTTTTATCCACTAGCTGCACAATCATCATCAGCAAACATAAGATCACAAATTATCTAGTTTGTCAAAACTGGTGGTGTAAAACCTCTGCCATATAAAGAATCTTTTTTGTTTTAAGAAATTGATAAAACAGTTTGTTGTAATAACTCATGAGTGGAGCCCTGGCATAAATTCCCAACTACACAAGTTCATGCATTGAGATTGAAATTCCATAATAATATCATGTCTTTCACCTAACAATGAGATCAGTAGGCTATGTTCTATGAACCACACCATATGTATAGTCCATTCATTATTCTTTAAATCCTATATATTCTTGATAGACATTAAACCCTGTAAGATCTCTGCTTTGCTTCAAAGACAACAGGGTTGCCTTTCATCAGAGAGAATATTATCAGATTTCAAATCCTGCCCACAAAAAGACATAACAATGTGAATATAATCACATTTTATTTATCCTGTTTTCAGCTGGATGTAATAAAAATTGTACATTTTGTTTTGTTCAAGTAATACAAGAGATTCAGTTCCATCTGAACAAGATTTCCCTGTCTGCACATGATCAAGCCGAAGCGCATACTGTGGATTTGGTTGTTGGAGCCCGTACACGCCATCAGCTACAGTGTTATTTTGCATTGCTGAATTATTCTATAATAGCGTTAAATTATATTAACCCTTTTGTTGAATACTGTATAATTAAAATGTATATGAATATATGTTTATATTATACTTCTATTGCTGGATTATATATTAAACATTATTAAATATTTATCAGCTAAATTATGCATAATTCATTAGTGAATGTATAGT
Source organism: Hygrophila difformis (assembly GCA_030278955.1). Classification (NCBI taxonomy): domain Eukaryota; kingdom Viridiplantae; phylum Streptophyta; class Magnoliopsida; order Lamiales; family Acanthaceae; genus Hygrophila; species Hygrophila difformis. The sequence goes on along the minus strand of JAOANR010000014.1, from coordinate 1,595,883 downwards.
ACAAGTTACTTCGTTATACAGTGAGGATGTTTGGGAGTCAGCAGTTCCGCTAGCAGATAGCAGATTCGGAGAGAGAATTGCGAGAGAATATGCTGATTGAATCCGCTATATGCTCTTAAATATGTCGGCTTCCAAACAAGCCCAGTATATGTTAATGATTGTTATTTGATTGGCCCTTTATCTGTGCGCTGAAGTGCCCATCCATGATACATGCCCATATAGCCATATAGATTTATCAGCTATCACTTTCTTCATTGGACGCAATTCAATACATATTTTTAATTTTTAATAACTCGAAATATATAGTAGTAAAAATTATAAAAATTTGATATTCTAAAACTACACGATTAGACGAATCCAACGACATGTCACTTGATTATGTTTTATTTTATATAATTGTGCCAAAAAGTTAAATCAAAATTAAAAGAAAACTGAGGGAGTATAATGAAAATCCTGAAAATGAGAAGTTTCTCAGTTATTTCTACTATAGCCCACATGGATTCTGGCTATTCATTGTCCAACAAACATCAAGATATGCACTTATGCCCATCCTTTCCTTCCAGAAAAATACTTAAAATAACCAAAGGAACAGTTTTGGGACATGCATTTATGTAACCAGTTACCAAATCAGAAATTGCCCTTTAAGCTTTTGACCTTAACAAATTTAGTCCAAAACCCATTAGCTGTCTCGTCCCTCCAGGCTCCATCCATGCCTGCCCTCCATTATTGTTATTACAATAGTAGTCCTTTGATACCCTAAGGTACGTACGGAAATTAAAGGCTGTCCTTTCCATCAGTACTTACTCATGGGGGCCCCTGATGAGATAATGAATGGTGCGGAATTACTACTAAAGTGTCGGGCAGGGCACCCTCTACTCTGTAATCCCCACTACTTTACTCATACCGTAAAAAAACAGAGTAGTGTCTTTTTATTTGATCCAAAGTTATTAAAATTTAGATCTAGATCTTATGATCTTAAAATTCTACGATCCCATAAAATTAAAACGATCAAGATCGGTATGGAATCTAAATTAGGGTGAGATATGGATAGAATCTATATAAGATCTTAAAATCTTTGAAAGATCAGATCTCACTCCCTCTTATTTTTCATCTCATTTTTTCAATTTTTAATCCTCCATTTTTTTTTTCCAAAATCCATATCTAGGAATTTTTGTTTGCATCTCATCTTCCCCCCATCCCCTTCATCTTCCTCTTCCAATAGTCGCCGTTGTATCTCCTTCATCTTCCTCTTCCAATAGTCGCCGTTGTATCTCCTTCATCTTCTTGTTTTTGCCGTCGCCATCGTATCCCCATGCTCTTTCCAATATTACCCCTTCCAGAATCCAATGAGACGGTGGTTGAGACTGACGAAAATGAGAAAAATTCTAATGACAAATCCAACCCAGCTCAAGCATCATGTCTTAAATGCTCAATTATTGTCCTTTTTATTTTTGCTAAACAAATTATTATCTATTGATATTGGTTATTGTAATTTGCTAATATGCAATATAATTTTTTTTTTTGGTACTAATTTCATACTTGTAAAGGGAAAACGATCCTACATAAGATCTAGATTTGGATAACCTTAATTGATTCAATTAATTAAACTGGGAAGCAGAAACGAAATGAAACCACGTGTCCTTGCAATAATGCAGACATTAATAATTAGAAACTGAAGATAGAAATTATAAAGAGATGAGACATTCATTATTAATCCAATAATCCACAAAATCAAACAAGAGTTGATCAAATAATAAAATTCCATGTGCTGTGAACATACCAGACGACCATCGCATAATCGCATTACTATTAATTATATGACACAGGTATTACTTTACTGAACAGACACACAAAAAGAAATAGAGGTGATCGATTGTTTGTTCATCAGGTTGTGAACCATATGTAGTATTATATATATTCCCGTTGATGTCTACGAGGAGGAGGCATACTGGAAGAAGATGCGTACGGATTGACTCTTTGAAGATTATTAAACGATACTCTAATAATTTCCTCCTCCCACCAGACAATTTATTTGCAACCATTTATATAAATAAACAACTCTTCAGATTATCTAGTAGTAGAAAAGTTGAGTGGAATTTTAAACTGTGTTGTGTTGAGACTTTTGAATTAGGTTTGAAATGAAGATTTTTAGCTTAAATGAAGTGGAAGTGTATATTTAGCTCAACGAGTTCGAACTCGAGTTGAGTATTATTAGGACATTGAGCTTGAGCTTGAGCAAGATTATTCTTTTTGATACTCAATCTGAATCCGAGGCTACATAAGATGAGATCGAATTCCATGGCCAGCTAGCATTGAAAGGAGTGCAAATAAGTCAAGGGATTGGGGAAGGCGTCAGCAATAATTACTGGGCCATGAAGCAGTCAATTTTAATTCTTTAAGCAATTATTATTATTGCAGTAATAATACTAATAGTAAATGAAGTGATGGAATTTGAACGAAGAGGGGAAAAAAACAAGGGAATAAGGGATTAGATAAAAATGGGAGCGGGAGCGAGACAGGATAGGGAAAGAAAAGACCCTAAAAACGCGTCTTGATGAGGTTTAATTTGAATGTTTGATAGTATATGCATATATGACAGACAAGCACCAGCTGTGTTAGTTTCTTATCCTTAATTCCCTGTTGAATATAACCTACTCATACTACTACTATTATTTTCATTATTAGTATTATTATATTCTTCTGTCCACTGTCTGAGTCTCACTTTGTCACTCGTCACTGTGCATATACATTTTCTTTCTTTATTCTATACATACATACACTGTGTTTTAGACTAGCTAGCTAGTGGTATTACAAGATTATTATTAGTATTTTATTACAGTTAAGCAAGCATTCTGAAGTATCCTGGAAGCTGCTTTTTGTTGTAAATATTCCGACGTTGTCTCGCTTTCGTCTACCATAAAATGAAAAAAAGGCCGAATATATCCTTTTTATTTAAAAAAAAGTCAAATCTATCCTTTTTCTATTTTATTACCGAATTTATTCTCTACATATGCTAATTATATCCGAAAATATCCTAAATTCACTAATCGTGGAATGTCTGCTGACGTGGCAATAAATTAATTTAAACCTTACACGCTGGATCGAATTTGAAGTGTGTCTAAATTAGGGCTGAGGAAAAATACCGAATATACTACATACCGTATCGAAAAAATACCGAAAATATCGAAATTTTCGGTATACCGTAATTTTCGGTATGGTATCATACCGTACCGTAAGATTTCGGTACGGTAACGGTATAAATTTTTTGATACCGCGGTATATCGCTACCGTACCGAACTTTGGTATATACCACGGTATCGGTATATACCGCGATACCGTTATATAACGTAATATCGGTATGTTGGTATATAGAGAAAGTTCGGTATGCCGGTATATACCGTAATACCGGTATGTCGGTATGTAGTGAATGTTCGGTATGTCGGTATATACCGCAATACGGTATGTCGGTATGTACTGAATGTTCGGTATAGCGGAATATACCGAACTTACCGGAATGTCGGTATGGAAACGGTATGAAAATATTTCATACCGAAACTTTCGGTATACCGAAGATCAGTATACCGAAATGTTCGGTACGGCAACGGTATGAAATTTTTCATACCGTGAAGTTCGGTAAGGTATACGGTACGGAGAATTTTTTTCGGTATGATACCGTACCGAAAATTACGGTATACCGAAAATTTCGATATTCCTTTTTTCGATACGGTATGTGCGGTATGCGGTATACTCGGTATTTTTCCCCAGCCTTAATTGAGAGACACTTCAAATCCCATCCAGCGTGTAGGGTTTAAGTTAATTTATTGCCACGTCAGCAGACATTCCACGATTAGTGAATTTAGGATATTTTCGGATATAATTAGCATATGTAGAGGATAAATTCGGTAATAAAATAGAAAAATGATAGATTTGGCTTTTTTTGAAACAAAAAGGATATATTTGGCATTTTTTCCACCATAAAATATTGACATACATTTAAATAGTACGTAGTATATATGATATATCCAATGTTGGGATACGATTTGCTTTTTTTTTTTTTTTCTGATTTACTCGAAATTTACTGAGAGACAGTGATTAAGCTGCTAAGCTAAAGGAAGCCCTTAATTTTGTTTTGTGAATTTTCCATTTATTTTTTTTAAAATTAATTTGTGGTTGAACTGTTGAAGTGAAGTTGAACAAGTCAACATGTTCTTTGAGAGGGGTTTCGTTGGGGGTTTGGTTTTAATTTTTAGGTTGATAATTAGTTAAGAGGGGTTGAAAATTTTTTGTATGGAAGGAAAAGCCACTGTCATGTGAGTAATAAAGGGGCAAGCAACCCTATATAGTATAATTTTAAAATAAAAATGAAGTTCTGGAAAATATCTGGCAGCCAATATTGCTGTCTGTACATTGACATCTTGTACTTTTCATGACAAAAACATCTCATTAAATTACTTCCAAGTTCCCCCCCCCCCCCCCCCCCCCCCCAAGCCCCCACCTGCTATAAATACCCAATCCCCAAATCCTATTCTTCTACACAATCACTAATCCCCCCCATATTAATTAAGCCCATTGCCACAAATCAAGAATGGTGAAGACAGGCAAGGCCAAGAACTCATCCTCATCATCATCATCAGGTCAATGTAATAAGAAGAAGCAGAACAAGTACAAGGGTGTAAGAATGAGGAGCTGGGGTTCATGGGTGTCTGAAATTAGGGCACCAAATCAGAAGACCAGAATCTGGTTGGGCTCCTACTCCACTCCTGAAGCTGCTGCCAGAGCTTATGATGCTGCACTTTTGTGCCTCAAGGGATCCTCTGCTGCTCTCAACTTCCCAATTACCTCTAAATCCCAACAACAACAGCAATACCTAATCCCTGATGACATTTCTCCTACATCATCAATGTCCCCAAAATCTATCCAGAAGATTGCTGCAGCAGCGGCGGCTGAAGCTGAAGCAGAAGAACCCGCCAATTTTTCTGTTCCTGAAAACCCTAAAATAAATTTGAACCCAGAATCCCCAAATTCTTCCTGCGCAACAACGACGTCGTCAGCGACATCTTGTTCGAATTCCAACGCGGCCGTCGTTGAAGACGATCTGATATCACTGGCCTGTACTGGTGTGGAGGATGAATACTACTACCCATGGTACAACTTGGGATCCCCAAAGTACAACGACTTGATGCACGGGTCGTTCTTTGATCCAGCTTCCATGATTGAGGATTTGTATGAAGATCAGGGGGATTTCAGACTGTGGAGCTTCTGCTGAATCAATCAATTAATTAATTAATTAATTGGTTAAATTAAAACCCTTTTAGTTTTGGGTCGAGATTTGTTTATTCGTTGGATGATCTTCATCACTTTATTTTTCTTGAAGACATTGCTGACAATGACAGGAAAAATGAATTTGGTTTATTCTTCTATTACATAGTACTTCTAGTATGTATGTAGTGTGTTGTACCGTGAAGCATATTTTCTTGGCTCCACAGAAAAATATGCTTTCATTATGTATAGTAGTAGTATTTACTTGTGGTGTAGAATATTTGTGTATTTTCTCTGAAAATAAAACTGTTGGGGAAATTTTCTCAATACAGAATTGATTACTGGATTGAGACAGGAATTCAATTTCGACGGGTTGTCCTTGAATTCATTCTTTCTATACCTTTTTTTTCAATGGAAAAAACAGGAAAGAAACCAACAAATATTCTTGAATCTCGCCTCAAAGTTCTAAAATCGAAAGGAAAAAAAGGGTTTCATGGCAATTTAATTCCCTCCCTTTTATTTTCTTAGAAATAAAGAAGAAAAAGCAACGTCCCACATCATAAATTGGTGAGCTTCCCTCCGGCCATTTTAGTTGATTTTATGTTGAAAAATTAATTATATATATATATATATACACACACACACACACACTCTTTAGTACATCGATTATGTTGCCCACCTTCGCCTTCAATAGTGACGACGTATGACTGCTTATTTTAGTAGATATATATGCATTATTCATCTAGAAATTACTAGCATATCTGATAGTATATGATAGGAGATAGATACTACATTACTACTAGTTAATTGATGGTTTTTACTGATGTCGAGACACCAATTGATAATTTGTTGCAACATACTCCCTCCGTCCCACAATAAAGTTCTCATTTCATTTCTGCACACAATCCAATGCACTTTTTAAATTGTTAATATCTCAAAATATATACAAGTAGAAATTATGTAAAATATATATTTTAAAACTATACGATTAGACGAATTTAACAAGACCGAACTCGACTATTTTTTTCAAATATATAATTACAATAATATCGAGTCAAAGTTGAACAATGAACAGTGTCAAAAAGTCAAATGAAAACATTATTGTGGGACGGAGGGAGTATAACTTATAAAATCTAGCTACACTAATAGTAATAATCTTTATTATGTATGTATCCTTCCAATATTTTTTTTTTCCTGCGTCTCCAGGCTCCAGCTAGCATATACTGTATAACGTAACCACAGGTTTTGAATTTAGTTAGATTATTATGACTTAATTGGAGTCTGGATACATAAGTCTAATACTTCAGTAGTGAATAAATTAAGCAGCAGCATGTCATGTGTGGCATTGAAACATCATGTGTGTGTCGTCCAAAAAGGACCAAATCAAGTCAATCCAAATAATTCCACTTTGCTAACATACAATACAACCCACTTTACTTACACTTAGCTACTTATGAAAAAAACAACTCTCGTGGATGTCACGTGGAAATTTATCTTCTTTTGGAATCCTATGTTTACATTTTCATCGTCATTATATTGCCAATGCATACATTACTTTCAAATACACATAACTAGCTTAATTTATTCTTCTTTTTATTTTTTTTAAACTCTTTTTTTTTTTTATTGCAATCGATAATCAACCATAAGTGTCCAGCCAAATTGGGTTTTGAGATCAAAATGGTTCTATTTCCCTCCAACCAATAATTGGTAAAATAAATTTATTATTCTATTATAAATTTATGATTTCAATATTTTTTTTTTTTTTAAATGTGATACTTTTCTAAATATACCTCTATATATTTATAGTTATGCTCGTACTAAACGCTAATCTAGTCCTCTGTAATCAAGTTTGGTGAGAGGGTGACCACATTCAATGAGGAAGACAGGAACGGCGGAATGTAATTGTAATCGGGCCACATTTGTTTAATTCATTTTGGGCCACACCTTATCAGATGGGTTGATTTGGGATTTTATTATGATGGGCTCAAATACTATAACTGGGCCACACTTTCAGCCCATTCAAAAGAATTAAATTTCCCTTCACAAATTTATGTATTTATGTACTATTTGAGTTGCAGCCGGCAATTAAATTTTGACAATTTTTTTGGTAAAAAGCAAATCCGGTGAGGGATTCAAAAACATATTATAAAACTAAAAACTATACTATTTGTACAATATTATTCTTTCATACTTAACTAATGTGGAATTAGAAATTAATAGCCCCAAATAAATAAATAAAAACAAAATATAGAGACAATAATTTTTTTATTTTTTTTTATTAGCTTATAGAGATAAGAATTAATCCGTAGTTACTTGGACGGTCAAAACTCAAAAGTGCATTGTAAACCAATTCAGCCAATTGGAACAAATTGGCCCAAAGAATTTCTAACAAATTGGCCCCAGTTTTATATCAAATCGACTAGTATAGTATTAATTTCCAAAATTAAAAGTAAGAATTGATAATATAGCATTATATTGTTGAACATCGTTATCCTATTTTCTTATCTTAATGATTGATCACACGACGAAATATTGTTGTCTTTGGTGCCAAAGAAAATTGGGGCCACAAATTCCATTGACCTTCACAAATAAACCCCGCCGAGAATATTAATAAGAATTTAAAAAATTACACAAAAAACCCAATTACGTCTTCGCAAGCATGGCAATCAAAATTATTTTGAAATCGTCAGAATTGACGTGCTATTTTAATGTAATTTAAAAATAAGAAAGAAATCCCAGTAGAGATATAGAGGTAACGTGACAAGACATTATTATTATAATAAGGAATATAATTAATAATAATAAAAAATCCACGTCATGGATAAGGCAAGATGGCTGAAAATACCAAAATGATAACGAAGAATCAACCATATATTCAAATGGTTATGAAAAAAACAAATATTCAAATGCATTATTAATGTTTGCTGCGATTTATTTAAATAATCTTAATGTTATTGTCTTTCAAATTTTAAATACGCATTGAAGGTAAGTAACTAATAGTAGTATATAATTGGGGATAACAACTTAGCCCAAGTGGTTAAGTCACTTGACTTCCAACGGAAGGTTGGAGGTTTGATTCACCACCGCCCCCTATCCCTCCCTTTTATTCCCTTTGAAATTGTGTAGTATTGACTCCCACCACCATTTTTCAAACCTTTAATGGCTACTTAAAAAAAAAATAGTACTACTAGTACTTTATATAATTGTGGACAAGACAAGAATAATCGATCATGTTCGTCCAAAATAATAGTGCTATTATTACTATAATTTATTACTCCATGTTTTTGACTTATCAAGGAAGAGGATAATTTGGGCTTTGATTGATCCTATCGAAAATCAATAAATGCAAACAGTGGGAAAAAAGATTGAATAGGCTGTATATTCTGGTATATAAATATTGCCTATATAGACATGTTTGGTGTACATCAATTACAACATTATGAATAAATTGGCTCGGCACCCTGAATAAATTGACTTCGGCCTCTCTTTCCACCGAAAAATATTGCCTATAAAAAATTAAATGATTTGATGTTTTTCTATAAATAATTTGATGTTTTTCTCAAAGTTCTTAAAAGGATTTAATTTTTTTTAAATAAAAATCATGAATTTAGTAACTATTCCATTAAATAGCAATCAAAAGCTTTCTCTAAAAGCTAAAAACATCAAAAGTTTGTTTCCTATTTTGGCATGATATTAAAAGTTAAAATTTTTAAAAGCACTAAAATCTTGTGTCATGAAAAGATGTACTCCAATTTAAAAAAAAAAATTAAATTACTATTACCAAATTCTGGGAAAAAAAAGGAAAACCATTGTTTAAAATCGCAAGAGTATAACGAGAAGCAATGCAATGAACATGCTACACGACACTACTTGAGTAGAAACTAATGATAGGTAGATTTATTGTTTCATAGAAGTATAAATAATCTATTGAACAATTTTCTTCTTTCAATTTTCAGTAAATAATACTGTAATTCATCTGTTACCGTAGACTAGTAGGGTCTCAATGTTGAATTATACAAATAGCAAATGGTCAAAAAAAATAATAATAATAAAATAAAATAAAATAAAAGTATGTTATACGAGTCTTGAAAATGTCAAGAAAAAGATGAAAGTTGGTACCTTTTTCCAAGTAAAAATACTATTAGTACAACAGAGATTGCGGATCAAAGCAACAAAAGTAGTACTAGTACATATAATTCATTAATTCTTGTCAAGAAACCCCACCATCACAGCCACCATGTGCTTCCACATTTCAATCACAAGAAACATATTAACATACTTACTTGTTTCTTTTTAAGTGTAACATTTTTTTTTTGGTGTTTCATAATAAATACTTCCACTAAAAGCTTCCACTAAAATACTTTTGTTTCTTGCATTAAATCCCGTATCATTTCCTTATGTTACAATTATTTAGAAACGGAGGGAATTCTACGTACTTCTAATTAAACCAATGACTATCTTCCTCAAGTTTACATTTTGTAGACAATAATGCAAAAAGGGAAATGGGGCAAATTCATTGGCAGGGAACGTGGTGTGCAATTATTGTATGATTGCTTCACCAAATGACATGGTATCTTTTATCCTGTTTCCTGATATTTTCCCTTATTGAATCAAACATATCTTTTCCCATTCAAACCACATACTTCCTCTGTTAAACAATCTGACAAAAATATGTACTAGTACTACTACTTCATTGCTGCTTGATGAAGCATAATTTTCTTTTTACAGCAATGCAGTAAATGTGAGTATTTACACTTGTTGAATACTATGTAATAGTAATACTCTAGTATGCAATATTACATTGAGAAAGGATTTGTATATGTACAACTTGTTCATACGACCTCACATATTCTCAGCCTCCGGTGAGCTATTTTTAGCTCACCGGGCTGCCATTTTGTTCCGTAATGTACAGTCGTCAAGAGTGAATGTGATAACTTTACACATTAGTATGTCGAAAGTTACCATGAATCATGTTCTGGACAGCTTTGACAGCAGCTACTCTCGCGGCTGTGGCGGCCCTGTTGGCACAAGTCACGGCCCTGTTTACTTGTTCTTCCACCCGAGGCAGGCGAATCGCATTTTCTGCTGTTTTCCTAGCTGCCTGCGAAACATGGGATATGGATAATGAGAATTGTCCATAAAATTAATATAGGCCAATCACAAGTCTAATGTAATCCTAATTTTACCTGTACTGCTTGAAGAACTAATGAATCAGCACAAGGGGGGAAAGGATTCCTAAGATTGCCATCATCCCATTCCCCGCTTTTGCGATTGCCATTTCGAAAAGTATACATGCCGTATCCTTGCTTGCGCCCTTCGTGCCATGATCCCTCGTAACAATGACCGTTCACGAATTGATACACTCCAAAACCATGGATTTTATCTCCGAAATACTCCCCACTATACCTATCTCCATTCCTGTAAAACAGTCCGCCTCATGTTCAGCATTGGCATAAGCTATTGAATGAGTAAAGGGATGCACAAATACAGTACAAACATTAAGACATTAACAGGAAAAAGACCAGAATCCCATAACTGTCAAGTCAAATAGGGCATTTAAGGGAGATCTTATAATATTTCATTTAACAAAAAGTAATGCAATCATCAAACAATCATCGAATGATCACCTGAAGTGGTAACATCCGAGGCCATGTTTAACACCGTTCTTGAACTCGCCAATGTAACAGCTCCCATCAGCACAGGTCTGGACTCCAATCCCATTACTTTGCCCGTTACACCACTCTCCGGCGTAGGCGTCCCCTGTATAAAACTTATAAACTCCATATCCATGCCTCAGTCCTTGTTTATACTGCCCTCTGTACCTACTCCCCCTTGCCCAGCTCTCGACGCTGTAACCATCGTACTTCCCATCAACCCAATCTCCTTCATACCTACCATTGGCAGTGTAATTGTATACTCCACTGCCATTGCACCTTCCTCCATGAAACTCCCCCTCATAAAAATCTCCATTGCTGTACAGTTCCGTCCCTTCTGTTACTGACCTTTTGAAACTAACCACCCCTTTTCCTTCCAATTTGTTCGAATCTGACGGCTCCCCAATGAACCACTCCACCGTTTTTGAATGGTTTTTGTGAGGCAAACACGAAAGCCCTAATCTTTTCCCACAGATGACAGCACACAATTGCTTGCATAGATTGAACCTTTTGCTTTGTAAAGACTTGTTTTTGGATACAAGAAACAGCAGAATCGCCACGACTATTAAAACCGAGAGTAAATTCTCGGAGGTTGAGATGTCGCCCTGTCTGAAGAATACAAGCATAGTATAAACGCAGAGTAGGGAGAATAGTACGAGAAGTGGTGCAAAACAGGCGGCATATGATCGAACAGGTGGCGTGCAAGGTTTGCTATGTGGCTTCTGCTCCTCCAGATCCTCTGCTTCTGCATCAGGTTCGATCTCGCTCACAGAAAACACGCCGTGGACGGATGCCCTGGCGGTGGGGGACGATCGGATGTGTGTAGAGTTGGTTCTGGCAAGCCTCGCCTGGCCTATTTGAGCATCCATTCTTACTTTAAGCCACCGGTTGAATCTCTGAATCTCCTCTCCTTGTGCTAATCGTCCCAAGTTGTGTACCAGTGCCGAGATATTTGCAAGAAGAGGTCCGACGGGGGTTTCATCGCCGGTGGAGTGGACGAGATGAGCAGACAGGCGGGCGCAGTTTATTAGTTTTCCAAGGGAGCGATGAGATGAGCGACGTGGTGTAGGAAATGATCAGAGACACTGAATTGGGGGCGGATTCATCTGCTTGGAATATTTATATAATTTTCAAAGATTAAACAAAATTTGAAATTAATTACAAATATTTTGATCTCAAAATTGACCACCCAGGCGGACAAGACAAGGACCCAATTTTTTTTTTTTGCGCGAAAGCCTTCGAGAGGCTAGGAAAGGAAAACAGAAAAAACAAACAAAAAGTAAAAATCAGTCCCGCGTGAACCACGTCCCAACGGCATCAGCCGCGAGTAAGGACTTCAACGGGTCCGGAGGAAAGACTCATGTAGTGAAGAAACGCTCCTCCGTCGCCCCCAATCTTGAAAAATGAAGCTTTTAGTTTTGAAAAATTTTGAAACATTTAAAAGCTCCCATTAAAGAAAACATTTAATTGCATATATAAACATTTAATTTCAAATACTATAAGCGAAAATAAAAATTCATTAAAGAATTTCTAGGAAGAAAACATAATTTTATACTACTACTATTTTATAGAGTATTTCATAAGTATTTTGCTAGCTCTTATAAATTGAATATTATGATGCATCTATATAAGAGAAAACCCAATCGGGCAATGGATCCTTTTTCATCGCATAGAACATATTAATAATAATGGAGTAAGGGATGACGATTGACGACAAACTGAGCAATATGTAGTATATGTATCAAACAATGTTCTCTTTTTCTTCTTCCACCAACAACATTGTCGTTTGTGATGTACACTTTGACGTTTGAACAGTTGCATAGTATCGAGTGATGACGACGGATGGCTTGGCTGGTGAGGTTCTATGATCAGTTCATCTCTCATCCTCCCATTAATGGAAATACTATCAGATTTGGAGTCACTAATGTTAGTTAAACCTTGCTTGATGTCAATGGGTCCGTCCAAGGTACATTAATGGAAAAATATGGTATATAAGATCGATGTAACTTTAATTCAGCCTGAAAATGACTAATGTATTATGAAGACTGGAAGAGGAGGATGGTATATTAGAGAGGAAACTTATACTATATGGAATTGTACTTCAGTCCAAGGTACACAACTTTGGGCTTCTCTGAATAAAGAACCGTACACGTATGATATTGGACGAATATTATTAAATTGATGGCTTGTGAAGCTAATGAGTAAAATCACCTCTATTCATATGGTGTGGAAGAATTATCAAAGAGTACAAAAATAAAACAAATACCTATGTTAAAAAAATATTTGAAAAATACTCCACAAACAAGGGTTTGAGAACATAGCGCAGAAGTGAAGGCATGCAATTACCAAACTCCACTGTTTTCCCCATTAACAATATTACAATAAACCTTCTCGCCATATTTGATTAGTACAGTCATCTTCTACCAAAAATTCAACTAGAGCTCACTTAACTGCTGGCTAGTACATGTTATTCTTTCTATCAAAAGTTTAAGACCTAGGTTGTTTTCGCCAAGCTTCTTTTAGGCATCATCTCCACCATCATTCACAAAGTTAAGCTCACTCGTCTCATATTCGAAATCCCGATCCTCATCTTCCATTGTTGCTCCATACACAAATTGTTTTGTTCCCATTGTTGTGAAAGGCATCAAACCAAATGCCCGAGCTGTCTTGATCTCACGAGCAACCTTTCTCTGGGCCTTGGCACTGATTCCAGTCTGTCCAATGTGCAAAACATAGTTATAAAAGTGTTTGTACCCATTGGCTCACTAGCATACAACATTAGCAGAGGCGTCATTAAAGTGTCAGAAAGTAACCGCGCATACCTTGCTCCTCTTGATAATGATACCTGCTTCAGTGAGGAAGTTTGCAAGAAATTTCACATTCTGCCCATAATTATAGCACAGTAAGTCCACGAGAACATTTGTCATCAGTAATACAGCTGGGACAATTAGCACCTAATTTAAATTCTAACATGTATAAATAAAAATTTCCAAAAAAATCCACAGTCCACACCCTGAAATCAGCTTTGTTTAGTACTTCATGAGTTGTGGTTTCAAACTCAAGCCTCCTAACAGGCTTACGTACTCCAGGTTTTCTCAGGTCAAGATCCTGTATTGGCAAACACACACATACATCAGAGAATGTAGTAACTGAGTTCAAAAAGAATGAAAACAAGAAAACCGAAATCATTTTACCACAGTATCGGTATTATCCTAACAGGGCCATCCCAAACATCTCAGTTAAAACAAAGCTCAAACAGAAAACCAACGTCCCACACATATAGATAAAAACCATGCCGGCTTTTGTCCCTTTCTTGGGATTACTCCCCTCATCAAAAACCCAGTGTTTCCTATATTCATGACGAAACAAGCCCCCTCCTTGTTTTGCTTTGATGTAGAATACCTAAATGTGTTTATAGATTCATAAGCAACACCCCCCACCCCACCCCCGGCGACATTTTCAAAATTATCACTTTTTTACATAAACTCCTCCACACATGTTTTTTATAAACACAAGGGTCTTTTCATGAAGAATTTTGGAACACGGGGGAGTTTTGCAATGAATTTGAAGACAAGCAGAGGTTTGGCAATATTTTGCCTCAAAATAGTGTAACACTGCCGGTGATAAGCAGAGGTTTACCGACTAGTTTATTAAAATATATAAGAATTTTACTGAAAAAATTAAGATAGGGGAATTTCATGGTGATGAATTTCAAAAGAGATGGGGGTTTGATGATATTTTAACCTTACATGTATAGTTGTATACCTAGTCAAAAAAAAAAATCAGAGAAACTTGAAAATAGACAGCAAAGATGATGATAATAGAATACTTGAAATCTAGGGCCATTACCAAAACAAAAACCTCTGGAAGGATTCTATGGCAATCACCATAACAAAAACACTATGCTTATAACCATTAATCATCGAATTAAAAGATCAACACCAAAACAAATAATAGGGAAATATCATGCACTGCACATATATCATGCAAATTTCCTGCAAGTATATATACCTTAGTCTCATAGGTCATCCCACCCATGAAATTAACATCTGGTCTGAAAGTATAATCCTCTCTGGAGACTTCATCGGGATCAAACTCAAAATAGGTGGCTGCTTTCTTTAATTTATTTTCCATCCCATCAGTTAATGAACTGTAACCCTCATCCAGACCATCCAAGAGACGAGATTTGTTTCCAAAATCATTATTTGAGAATCCTGCTCCAGATCTATCATGTGCCTTCTCAGCCCTGTCAAGCTTTTGGTAAAATGAAAATGAATTGAGACCAGGTTCATTCACACCACTAAAGATCCGTTGCTCAAAATCATCAACAGATTCTGAAGGGTTAGAATTCCCCCTTTCATTGTTGCCTGTAAAATGTAGCATTCAGAATGTCACAAGATTTCCAGAAATTCTCGTATTGTCTGTGCTACTTTTTTTTTTCCAGAGTAACAGTATCGCAATTATATATCCATCAACCTTCAACAGTTGTTAGCATATCAATCATAAAGCAAAAACGCCAAATTAATTAAGCTGAAAAACCTTAATTATTGGGAAAACAATAACCTGGAAATGGGCTTGCAGAAAAACCCCTAATTATATGAAACGTTGGAAAGCGACGAGATTGGGCGGCATTAGCAGAACGAAATACAGTAGGAACGATATTCATTTCCCAAGTCGAAAATATGAACAGCTGCGGAACGATTCGAGTCGGAAGAAGAGGGCAGTTCGGTTAGCGTGCTGTTCCAGCCAGTGTTTAAAAAACACAATACATTGTTCAAATTTTAAACCCTAATCACCAGCCGCACAATATCCTACCCAAAAAAAATGTAAAACCAAAAAGAGGAAAAACATCCATACCAATTACCACTTACCAGCGGCCAGCGGTGCCGGGCAGAGGGGAGTGCAGGCGCGGCAAGGCAAAGGGGCGGCGGTGAAACGCAGGGGCTGCTATTAAACAACAGAACAGAATTAGGTACTGTATCGTTCAAAAGTGATGCACTTTCGAAGCAAACATTCACACGAAAATATTAAACGATCATGTCTCTACATTAAACAACCGATAAACTAGGAATGGCAATGAGCTGCGTCGGGTCAAGCCGGACTCATTCAGGACCCAAGAACGAACCCAGAACCGAACCTATAGAACCCGGACTCAGACACGTGGACGCATCACCCGAAAGAATGAACAACAATTCAGCAAACTTTGAATCATCTAATCTAAGGGGTGTATTCAATGTAGAGTCTGTAGGATTTTTTTGGACTTTTAAAATTGGGGTGTATTCAATTTAGATTTTAAAAAGTCTTTAAAAATCTAGGTGTATTCAATACAGATTTTTAAAAGTCTTTAAAAATCTAGGTGTATTCAATACAGATTTTAAAAAGTCTTTAAAAATCTAGGTGTATTCAACATTCCATGGATTTTAAATCTTTATAGATTTTAATGGATTCTCTTAAAAAAATATAACTAAACAAAATCTCTCTATAAATCCATGGATTTCTAAAAGTCAGCCAATCTCTACATGGAGTCTATACAAAATCAATCGACTCTGAAAATTCTACGTGGAGTCTATAGACTTTCTAAATCCACCAACTTTATAAAATCCATATAAATCTGAATTGAATACACCCCTAAACTAATAGTACTAATAAAAACTCAAACACAAATCAAACTAAAATCATACTATAACCAAAATACAACACTGAGTTACTGATCTATAACCATTAACCATACACGAATCTAACATTATAACCAAAATACAACACTGATCTATAATTGTAACCAAAATACAACATTGATCTAACATTATAATTGTAACGTTTACCTTTTTTTGGTGGGAGCACCGAGCACAGGAATGGCGGTCAGGCAAGCACCGAGCACTGAAAATGACGGGAAGACGCGCGAACGAAGAAGAACGCGGGGTCAGGCAAGGACGAGGAGGCAGCACTAAGCAGAGGGACGGCGACGGGAAGACGAACGAAGAACGAGGAGCAGAGAGTAAAGGCGACGCGCATCAGCAGACAGACCTGGACCGGCGAGATGGAGGGGAAAGGCGACGCCAGCGGCCAGCAGATACACGCGGGACGGTGAGCCGGTGCCGGACGGTCGGAGTGGTAACGTCGGAGGTAGTGGCAGTGTGAACTGTGAAGGGCGAGACTTCGATGAGGTTGCCAGGCTTGACCTTGAGGCTGCGGCGCTGCGCTGAGTGTTGTAAATTGTGATAAAACTGAATGTAATATAGGGTTTCTGCTTATTTAAATCGGGTCGGGTCGGTTGTCGGGTTGTCCGGATCCCAATTGTCATCCCTGATAAACACCATCACTACAACTGCGCATATAGCGACAGAAAACCACGACTGAAAAAAATCGGTGGCCGATTCCAACCAAGCCTCCGCCTAATTTTTACTGGCGCTCGAACAGCGACCGTTTCTGGCGACGAAAGTGGTCTGTTGCCGATGTGGAGACCCTTTCCGCGACTGTTTTCTAATCGGTGGCGAACCAACGACTCTTCCAGTGACCGATATGTCTGTCGCGGGTCTAGGGCTAGGGCTGTATGTTATCCCTTTCGCCTCAATTTCCATTTGCAGAAAGCTTCCCCAATTATTCGATTCTCCTCTCCCGCGACGCATTCCTTTGTCCATCCCCGCACAGCTCCCGTACCCAACCCCGCGAGCCACCGCCACACTGCTCTAGCCTCAGCCCGCACGCAATCGAAGTTGTCGGCGTCTGGATCGAAGCTGTCGGCCTCTGCAATCGAGCACCGGAAGTGGAAGCTGTTGCGGCATCCCGGCATTCCATGGCCTTTCAGTATAGTGTCTTTTATGGTATTGTATTTCTTTTTCATCTTCGATTGAGAAGCTTTTTGTTAATGATATGTTCTCTTTTTGCCTTTTCATATGTTAAGAGTATGAACTGAAGTAGATTTTTTTAATCTTATTTTCTTTGCCCCTCTGAATTTGTATTTATTTTAGTTTTATTGATTATTTATTTGGGGAACTAAATATATGGTGATTGAAGGCGAACCTGGAGCTATCATTCGAGGGAAAAATGCATTGCTACCTTTCATAAGGTGATTATTTATTGGATCTTAAATCTGGGCATAGCATTAATATTTGCTTCATGGTGGAGTTACTTCTGTTAGTTTGATCCCAATTTTAAAGCAGCACTTGTTTCTCTTTCATGAGGCTAAATAATTGATTGATCCTATTTAGTGAATCAAATTGATGTGGTTAACCACACAGCTTTGGAAATCCTTTTATTTTGCAAAAAGCTATTGCATGAAGAAGGTGGATTTGATAGATGATTGAAAGTATTTTCTATTAACTGATTGATAAAGTGAATGCATAATGTTCTGATGTGTCGGAGATCTATTTTACTACTACTATTATCTCATCATTTTTCATTATTTCTTTCAACATTGAATTTGTTGATGAGGCTCCTACATTTAATTGGATTCGTTTATCTCTTGGAATATTGCACCCCAGTCTTGGATTATTGTCAGAATGAAAATGATCACAATGCCTACACTGAGATGTTTATTTTCATTGTTTTAACCTATTCATTAATGTATGTTCTGGAGCCATTTAATTTTCAAGTTGTAATGAATTAAGTTTAGATTTAACTACAAAGCTCATTAGTGGTTTTTGTTTTTCAGTTTAGATTTAATTAAGTTTATTTTACTCCTCAGCCACACCACCATCTTCAGCTTTTTCTGGTTCCTTCCCATCACTATAGGACGCCCCCCCATCAAAGGGTCTTGTAAGTTGCTCATGCTCCTTGCATTATATAAATACATGCTATTTCCGGATTGTTTATTTCAGGGTCTTGATCTGTTCTTCTTTTAGGGATTGCAAGTTGTTTTAGATCTGAGACCTAATCACAGTGGATTCTTTGAAAATATATCAATTAAATCTTGCACTTCAATTAGTGTAATATGTAGTTTTTTTTTTTTTTGACACTTGTATTTTCAGGTATGTTCTTGCTTGTCTAAGACTTTGGTAGAAGAATAGTTCAAGAAAGTTTGTACGGTAATTCCGTGAATCTTTATTCCCTAATTTTTATTTGAGTATAGTTCCGCTCTTATGAATGATTACTCAATGGATTGTTCATTCCTTCGAATCTTTATCTACATCATTTAGTTTGATTGGTTTTACTGCTCTTATGTATCTCTCGGTGTTCTATTTACTTGTTTTATATATGAAGTATTTCTCTGTATGACCCATTTCTAATGCATCTATCATGCAGATTAACTTCCGTGAGTTTATTCCTAGCATTTTGAATGTGTCCAGACAATGCATGGCTTCTGGTGAAGAGGATATTGTTGTGATTTGACTTTGAGATATTTGATGAGTTAATTGAGTCTCCTAATCTTGATTCTAATTCACACCATCAGGTTAGTTGTGCTGGAATTTTAGCATTCAATGTTTGTGGTGTTGCTTGTTTTTTCTAAAGAAATGGATGAATAATTTTACTTTATTTACCTGACATTCACTTCACTTTGTTTGCTCTTTATATGTTAGGCTTTTCAAATAATTCCATGGCTTGCTGAACCAGCTGGTTGGACCGATTCTGCACATTATGTGCCCGCTTCTTGCTGAACCAACTAATAGGGATGAGGATGATGCTCTTGCATCAGATCAAGTTGCTGCCGAAGTTATCGATACTATGGCTTTAAATCTGTCAAAGCATGTATTGCCTCCTATTCTTGACTATGGCCATGTTTTAGTTTGATGATCAGCTCTATTAATAGTTTTAACTTTGAAACTTATTCTTGTATATTTTGGATGATTTTAGTAATATAATGAATGTTTGGTGATCGTTGAGTGGATTTATATATTTTGGATGGTCTTAATAATATAATTTTGGATGGTTTTAGATATTGCAAATTGGCAGGCTGCAGCAGCAGGATTTTAGTAATATAATGTAATAGGCAGCAAGCAGGAGGATAGCAGGCCTGCAAACCGGCGACCCACTCGGCGACCGAAAATTTCGGTCGTGGATGTCACTCTTTAGATATTGCAAATTCGCCCCTGTTCGCCGACCGACGCAGCGACAGATTTTCGGTCGCCGAATCCCGCGACGGACTGAATTTCAGTCGCCGTTTCTGTTGTCGGTCGCCGAATCCCGCGACGGACTGAATTTCAGTCGCCGTTTCTGTTGCCGAAGGCCGCGACTCCCCCATTTTCTGTCGTCAGCTGAAGGTTAACGAAGGTTTGCGCGACGGAACGGATTCTGTCGCCGTTTCGGTCGCCGGAGCTGCTGGCGACCGATTTCAGGCCCTTGGCGACAGATTATGGGGGTCGCTGATCCTGCATTTTCTTGTTGTGCATGTAAAATATGATCACTATCTTCACTAATTGAAAGCCATTGAATTTTAAATTTAAAACCTGACTCGTAATCTTATCATGCTCATTTATTCCTATTGGGTTACTCTTAGCTTTTTATTACAAGAATTACAATTTTTAACAATGGATTTTAAAAGATTTTGTTGGAGAAAAATACTATTACTATTTTAGTAAATGCTATTTATAATATTGTAAAGACTCTGTTTTACTTATGTTTTCACATTTTCCTCCTGCTCACAGAAACACTACATTCCCTTTATATACGCATATCGATGTATAATTTTAATAATAAATAACTTAAATTTTGTATAAGTAATAATAATATAAAATTTATATTCTAAAACTAAAAAATTAGATGGACATAACAATATCTCACTTAATTATATTTTTTTATATAACTACGATAAAAATTTGAATTAAATTAAACTATAAATATTATCAAACGGTGGAATCAGAGTTGATATGCAGTGGTGGGTATAAGTGAGAAAAATAATACTCCCTCCGTTTTTTAAAAGTTATAAAATTTCTGCATTTCACGCAATCCAATGCACATTTTTAACGCTTAATATCTCACACTGTGTACAACTAAAAATTCTAAAAATTTGATATTATAAAACTACGTGATTAGACGAATCCAACATCTCACTTGACTATATTTTATCTTATACAGTGTGTTAAAAAATTAAATCAAAGTTACTCAATAAATAATACTAACAACTATGCAAATGTTTCAATTATAAAAAACGGAGGAAGTACTTACACTGATGTTGAATGTTCTTGTATTACTGATAAAACAATGATTTGAATAGTAGTGTTATAAGATTCAATAATAAAAATGTTCCCATGATAGAAACCTTTAATATGACCTCCACAAATTCAAATGATCCAGCAACTTTGGATACACTCTATGCCTGTACCATGAAGCAAGCTTTCCCCCTTTTCTATTACTCCTATCCCATTTTATTACAGAGACTTGCAAACTGTGTATAGTGCGCTGTCCGAATCTAACGTGAATCAAAGTAAACGGTTCCATTGTGAACTGCATACTTATATAGTAGTACAAATAATTAATACAGATTAATGGACAAAAGATGACATACGGTATCTTCAATATGTCGACTGACTACCAGTTTACCACCGCCACGTTGGCATCATATATACTCATCATATTCAATGTTCCATCTTCTGCCTGACAATTGTCAGTAGGTGCAGACAGCATTAAAAATGATGTGTAGCCATTTGTAAAGTGATGTATAAGCCTTATAAAGTGATGTACAGACGGTAGTTTATTTTTTTTATTAGTTTTTAATTCATAACTTCCATCCATCACTTTTTTATACTCACACATCATTTCATATACACATACCCATCACTTTTGAATGTGTCAGCAGCACCGCCAGCACCCAAACCCAAACGATTTCCATCAAATCCTACTCTATCACCACCTGCACTGTAATGTCAAGCCGGAGAACATCCTCATGCACGACCGTTTCCGGGCGAAGATATCCGATTTTGGGCTGTCGAAGCTTCTAGGCCGCGAACAGTCCGCTCTCTTCACAACAATGAGAGGAACTCGCGGATATCTTGCACCCCAATGGCTTACAAGTTACAAGCTCCGCTGTTTCAGAAAAGACCGACGTCTACAACTTCGGAATAGTACTGTTCGAAATAGTGAGTGGAAGAAAGAACTGCACGATGCGGACAAAGAGTCACAGCCTCGAACACGAGAACAGCAGCTCCTGTGGGAACTCCACGTCTTCATCCGTCCAGGGGCTCGTTTCCTTCCCACTATATGCCCTGGAAATGCACGAGCAGCGTAAGTACATGGAGCTGTTTGATCCGAGATTGCAGGGCAGGGCGATTGAAGAAGACGTCGAGAAATTGATACACATTGCGCTGTGCTGCGTGCACGAGGAGCCCAGATTGAGGCCGGCCATGGTTGGCGTCGTGGGAATGCTGGAAGGCGAGACGCCATTGGGCGAACCAAGGATTGAGTCGCTCAACTTCTTGAGATTCTATGGACTTCGATTCGCTGAGGCTTCAATGGCAAGAGAATCTGAGGATGAAGTTATAGTGCAGAATGGTCTGGGAACTTATGATAGTAGCAGCACAAGCTATGCCTCCAATAATGTGTGCCTTTCTTTCATCTCTTCTCAGCAAATCTCTGGCCCAAGATAGCAATCCAATTGAGTAATTCTTGTTGGGCATTTGTTTTTTTTTTTTTTTTTGTGGATATAAGTATTTGCAAGATTTGAGTTTGTTCATATGAAACAAATTGTGATTGACAAAAACTCAAGAATACAAATATATCGCCACAACAAAGTGAACACAGCAGCACCATTAAAAGCCAGGTAATGGACAAATTGCAGATATATGTAATTGTAGTGTATTTTGTGTGTATATTAAATTTTGTGGTCAATTTTGCTCAATCGGGCAATCCCTAGCGAAATGGCCTTCTTCTCCACAGTTATAACACTCCCGGCCACCGCCGCGGCCTCGGCCGGCTCCGCCGCCCCCGCGGCGGCCGTACCCTCGGCTACCGCCATAGCAATCCCTAGCCAGGTGGCCTATCCTCCCGCAATTGTAGCACTCAACGCCATCGCCGCTTCCGCCGCCTCCACGGCCGCGGCCATAATTAGCAGAACCGCCGCCCCGGCCACGAGCTCCTCGGCTGCCGCCGGGAATGGAAATGTTCCTCCTGGCCAGAATGACTACGTCTACGGCTTTGCTGCGGCCGTCGTCGCGACTGCCGACGATGAATTCGACTCTCTGACCTTCCCGGAGGGTGCGGAAACCCTCGGATTGGATCTCGGTCTGGTGGACGAAGAGATCGTCGCCGCCGTCGTCGGGGGTGACGAATCCGTAGCCCTTCTGGCCGCTGAACCATTTAACGGTGCCGATGGATCTTCCGGCGTCGGCCATAGGAATGGGAGGAGGTGTGGGCAGAGTGGTGGTGGTGGAGTGTTAATAGAAGGGCGCGGTATGGATCTTTGGCTGAAAATAATCGGACGCTTTATCCACATAGGGTCTGTTTGGATGGAAGCATATCCTATAGCAGATGGGCTTTTAGCATACTTGACTATAGATTATGCTCTTTTATGTTGTTTGGTAAGGAGTATATTGAAAGAGTAGATTTACCCAAATCTGCTCAAATGAAATCTGCTGGCATTTGAAGCATATTTGGCAGCAGATCCATATTTTCCTAAAATGCCCATGCTGTATTTCCCTATTTTTTTCTTTCCATTGCCGATTCCATTGCTCAAGAAATAATTGAATTATAAAATTAAATTATACTATGTATTAAATAAAACAAAATTCTATTTTAAAAATATATATAAAATAAAATAATAAAATAATACTCATAGACAAATATATATTTATCAATAATACAAGTACTTCATATTCATATTCATATTTAATTAAAATAGTTTATGCCCTTATTGGTCATTTCACATGCTAAATATGCCATCTGCTGATTGATATATGTTGGTCTACCAAACACCTTTAATCAAATCTACTATTAATATCTGCTG
The DNA here is from genome assembly GCA_030278955.1 of Hygrophila difformis. Taxonomy (NCBI): domain Eukaryota; kingdom Viridiplantae; phylum Streptophyta; class Magnoliopsida; order Lamiales; family Acanthaceae; genus Hygrophila; species Hygrophila difformis. The sequence continues at coordinate 1,572,096 of JAOANR010000014.1, read as the reverse complement.
GTCAAATCTACTACTCAAATCTACTTATCAAATCTGCTGGTCAAATCTATTATCTGCTTCTGCTATCTGCTAAACTCCCAAACAGGCCCATAGTATTATTATGCGACGTTGCAATTTTATTCTTTTTGGCTAAAAAGAGAATGTGGCGAGTGGAAAATAGAAAAATAGAGGTGCATAATAGTAGTACTATATCTGAAATTGCAATAATATTGCAATGGATGTGGATAAATGCGAAATTGATGTAAGAGTAGGATTGTGCAGCAAGAAAAAGAAAGTTGTGGGGAACTGGAAAGCGAAAAGGGCCCATGTAATGAAGACAAGACATTACTGCGTTAATATGAAGCACATTGCCATTATTACATGGTTTAAGTTGGGGAATAGTTATGGTACTACCAATGTGAATGGCTACCAATGTGAATGGTAGTATATCAAGACAAATCATCTCAACCATATAAAAATATCCAATGGCTATAAAATAACAAGGGCAGAATTGTCAAACATAAATAATTATCTTTAGTAATAAAATTATTCACAAAATCAATTTAGTGATTTCTATCCTTAAATAAAGATCATATAAAAAATTTGCATAAGTTAGCCCTCTTTTGACACAATTCATGGCATAATAATAGAGAAATTATCTTTATTCATCTCTTTCACTCGTTAGTCTTTCATTCCTCTTAATTTGCTATTTTTCTATTTTGAATTTCTAAAATATGATCGGATATTTAGATTCCTTGCATCAAGTAGATAAATTTTTATATAAAGAACGTCCAAATCCGAGCTCATTTGAGAAAGTTAGAGTCATTTGAAGTTTGTAATATAAATTTTGTTCTATATACTACGTCGTTGAAATGCATAGGCTATGTCGCTGAATTGTAATGTCTCCATCGCTGAATTGTAAAGGCTCCATCGCTGAATTACATAGCCACCGTCGCTGAAATGTAAAGACTGTGTTTTTTAAAACCGCAATGCACTTTAAATGGCTCTAACTTTATCAAACGAACTCGGATTTTGACGTTCTTTATATGAAAATTTACCTACTTGATGCAATGAATCTAAATTTCCAATAAAACTTTGGAAATTACAAATAGATAAATACCAGATTCAAAAGAAAAGATATCTTATGCTCGTTGTTTTGAAAATATTATATTTATATGTTCAGACTTTCTAAAATCTGAGAGAATATTTAAATTCCTTGCATTGAGTAAATAGATTTTCATATAAAGAACGTCCAAATCGGAGGTCAATTGAGAAAGTTAAAGCCATTTGAAGTTTGTCACATAAATTTTGTTGTATTGGCTACGTCGCTGAAATGCATAGGCTATATCGCTAAATTATAACGCCTCCGTTGCTGAATTGTAAAGCCTCCGTCGCTGAACTGTAAAGCCCCGTCGCTGAATTACATAGCCACCGTCACTGAAATGTAAAGGCTGTGTTTCTGAAAATTGCAATGAACTTCAAATGACTATAACTTTCTCAAATAAACTCGAATTTTCACATTCTTTATATGAAAATCTATCTACTCGATGCAAGGAATTTAAATTTCCTATCAAATTTTTGAAATTATAAATTGATAAATACCAGATTTTTCAAAGGAAATGATATCTTATTCTCGTTATTTTAAAAATATGATATTTATCTTGTTAGACTTTCTAAATTTTGGTAGGATATTTAAATTCCTTGCATTGAGTAGATAAATTTTCATATAAAGAACGTCCAAATCCGAGCTCATTTGAAAAAGTTAGAGCCATTTGAAGTTTGTCATAAAAACTATGTTGTATAGGCTATGTCTCTGAATTGTAAAGCTCACGTCGCTGAATTGCAAAGCCACCGTCGCTGAAATGTAAATGCTACGTTTTTTAAAATTGCAATTAACTTCAAATGACTCTAACTTTCTCAAACGAACTCGGATTTTGATGTTCTTTATATGAAAATTTACCTACTCGATACAAGTAATCTAAATTTCGTATCAAATTTTAGAAATTCCAAAAAGAAAAAGTAGATTATGAGGGAGAGAGAAGTATGAGCATGAGAATTGAGAAAAATGAATATAGATTATTTGGACTTATTGAAATTACAATAGTACCATTTGTATTAATCTTAGCCATTGATTTCAATATTTCATCAATGACTTGGATGTGTCACAGTACATCAAGAGACATGGGTCTCAGCACCCTAACCAAAGCCTTAAGTTATGGTGCGATTGATACTTTTGTCTTGATGTATTGTGGTGTACTTGAACCGTTGATTTAATTTGTAAATTGATGGTTAAGATTAACTTGAGGGTTGAAATAGTAAATTTGTTATATTATTGGAAAATGAACGTTGTTGTTCTTCTTCTCCGCATTTTATCTTACATTATCCTCCAATTTGCTTAATTATATTGCTATACATAGATATACGTCGCTGAAATGTTTTTAAATAAAGTCGTTGAATTATTCATGAAAACGTACCCGAAATGCTGCTACTTGAGTCGCTGAATTGTTGACGAAAAGTCGCTGAATTGTTCTTGATAGCATCGCTGAATTGTTCTTGATAAGGTCGTTGAATTGTTCATGAAAAATGTCGCTGAATTATTTTTGGTATCATCACTGCATTGTATTTTGTACCATCGCTGAATTCTTCTTGCAGAGTCGCTGAATTCTTCTTGGTAGAGTCGCTGAATTCTTCTAGGTATGATCGCTGAATTCATCTACATATAGTCGGTGATTATATTTGACAGCATAAGTGGTTTGATTTTTGGTAGCATCGCTGAATTATTCTTGGTTCCGTCGCTGAAATATGCTAGTCATGATCGCTGAAATCTGATAGATAGTGTCGCTAAAATATTTTGATAGCAGCACTAAATTATTTTTGGTAGCACCGCGGAATTGTATTTTGGTAGCATCGCTGAATTATGCAGGGCAATGTCGCTGAATTATGCTATATACTGTCGCTGAATTCTTCATGAACTATTTTTGATACCATCACTGAATTATTTTTTGTAGAATCGCTGAATAATGTGCTGCGGATTCTTTCGATCGCTGATTAATAGATTTGTTACCCTATTTATTAAGTATAATCGATCAGGAAAAAATATTATTTGGAATATTAGATATGGTTACCAAATATTTGATATGATTTACCAAATATTAGATTGATAACATACTAAATATAGGGTTATATCTTCCGTTACATATTTTGTTAGACAACTTTACCATTTTCCATTTACAACCCTTGGATTTGAAATCAACGCTCCAGATTTTCGCCTTGATGTGCTGCGGATTCTTTCGATCGCACCCTAACTGGACCCTTATTACAGTATCCACGTCGTCAAATTCATTACAGTATTCACTAATCTCATTACATTAGTATTCACATCTTAATTCTTACATCTACACAAACCCAAATACTCATCTATTCTTTGTATTTCCTCAACATTATGGATTGAGGAGTGAGTGTAACCAATAAACAACATTTTCCATAGAGAAATTTCTATGAATTACAGTAATCTGAAAAAAAAAAAATAGTAATACTGTAATTTTTAAATGAAAGAGAATTTTGACAACCCTCTAAATCAAACGAATTTCAGATTGGTTATATTAAGACTTTAGTAAATTTCCCTAGCACCAGTAAGTTAATTAACAAATAGTACAAGTGATAAATGGGCCTCTCTGGCCCAATATGAGTTGAGCTTAACCCATGTCCTTGGTGACTTCATGAACTGTGTTGTCCTGTAATTTATAATGGAGTATTACTACTGTTGTCGAGTCGAGGCGAGCTCAAGTAGTGGTGGAACACTCGAGCTCGACTCGTTGGTAATTCTGGCTACTCGAGCTCGACTCACTCGGCAATATATATATATATATATATATTGCTAATCGAGTCAAGTAGTTCGAGCTTGAAATTTTTTTTTTGTCTGAGTTGAGTTGGGTAACTCGAGTACTCGAGCTCTTCGAGTTTTTTTCTTTAAAATATTTTTGAATTTTTTCTAAAAAAAAACTAATCGAGTATTCGAGTACGAGTAGCTAATTTGAGCTCGATGAGTACTCGACTCGAATAGATACTCGATGAGTATCGTGTATTTGAGTTCGAGTTCGAGCCCGATACTCGACTCGACTTAAATTTTTCGAGTACCGAATCAAGTTCGAGTAGCTCTACTCGTTAATCACCTCTAAGTATTAGAGAGTGTAACTACCATTTAAAATTTTCAACCTACATAGGGATTTACACTAGATTCATTTTCACCTCTCAAGTCAACGTCAAATAAATCGGTTGACTTGTTTTGAAATGAACTTACATGTGCCTTGCTAATTTAGGAATAGGATCACATAGTTTCGGATATATTTCAGGCGTCTGAAAACGAACGGATCCTCTAGCGAATAGCGCTTCAAACGTCCCTATTGAATGATGGTGTTACCCATATATTTGTACTGATTGATTTTGTTGAATCAAATTCACCTTTTTGCTCATGAAAAAGACACAAAAAACTTACATGTGCTTTGCTTCACTTCCACCATAATTTTTCGTTCTTTTCGGAAAACGACTCCACAAAATCAAAATGAAATTAAAATAAAATCATTTTCGAGCCTTAATCCTTTGCCAACCTTCAAGGGCATACGTACAAAAAAAATCAAATACTCCTAATATTCTTCCCACAAAATATAAATATAAACACACTAAATACTCTTTATATAAGAAACGAAAAAAATAATGTTTATTTAACAACCAACAAACAGAAAACCTCTTACCTATCCATAATTAATAAACATTCCCCAAATAACTGAAGTCTTGCTTTTTCTTGATAATAATATATTTTAACAAAAATAATGTCAATAAAAATAGAGAATTTTCTTCGTGCTTTCCATCATCCTAAAAGTCGGGCCTCAAATTGGTCCAATTGTTTGTTTTAATAACTATTAACTGATATGTTACGTTGATCAAAATAAATAATGCATCTTCTTGGTCATTTCAATAATGTCAAAACTGGGCGGGGCCTCAATTTGACCTAACATACATCTACTTGTTTACTACTTGTTTACTAGGGGTGGGCACGGTTCGGTTAACCTGAATTTTCCAGATATTTGTATTTGTATTTGAACCGGACGAATATTTCATTTAAGTATTTGTATTTGTAACCGAAATCCTTGGTTAACCGGGGGTTCGGTTTCGATTCGATTCAGCAGTTAGGCGAATCGGTTCGAATATTTTGTCCGCCCTCTAAAAAGTAGTAAATTTTAATTTTGAGGTCATTATACTACAAGAAAAAAATATAGGAGTATATAACAATCGAATCCAGTTATTCTTTTTTATATTATCCAAATATGTCACTGTATGTAACGAATCTTAATCTAGTGATATATTTCATATATTAATGGGGTGTTCTTAAAGACAAAAAAAATCAATATAGGCTTATGTTGACATATTTTGATAATTAGCTCTTTAGTTTTAAATATTAATTTTATTTTATACTTAAATAACCAAATAAATAATGATATACTAGTATTGATATACCATCAAATATCTATAATATATACAATATATAAAAAATTTAAAAATATGATAAATATATTCGGTTCGGTTCGGTTTATCGGGAAAAAATTAAACTATTTGTATTTGTATTTGAGTCGGCGAATAGTGAAATATAATATTTGTATTTGCTCCGGGGTCCTCGGTAAACCGAAAATTCGGTTCGATTTCAGTTCGATTCAGCGGTTCAACAAATCGGTTCGAATATTTTGACCACTCTATTTACTACTGCACTAACTCATTCTTGGCTCACTTTGACCACAACCTATGGCTTCAAATATTCATCTCTAATTTTATATATCATTTAATTTTATTATTTAGTAAAAGTTATCTATTCAGTAGTAGTATTTAAGGAAAAAAATACACTTATGTTATTTTTTTTTTCAGGAAAAAGGAGGGCCTGAAGCATTTATTTCAAAAATTGTTGTGCTACATGTACACTAGCTAATTTAGTTACAATTGAAAATGACATTTTAGATAAAATTTCTTTTGATAATTTAATGGATGAATTTAGTTCAAAGAACAGGGACAAGATTTGATAAGATTTTTCAATAGTATACTTCTATTTGTTTTCAAAGATATTTTTTTTATAATACTCTTTTTTTATATAGTTCTTTTATTATATTTAAATTATTTAGTATGATTTATTTTTATTATATATTTTTAAACATTGACAACTATGTATTGACAAAGTTGTGTGGGAGTCCAAGCCACACAAATTTAAAACGGGGATAAAAGGGGAGGGATAGGGACTGTGTCGGAATCGAACTCCCAACCTATGGTTGGAAGGTAGGGAACATGACCACTTGGGTCAAGTCTTATTCCTATTTATTTTTATTATGTTAAATTTATTAATTAATATTAAGTAATTTATTTTTTTATCATTATATGGAGCTCAATTAGTACATTTGCTCCGGTGCCCAAAAAATTCGAGACAACTCCGTCCGAGGATACTATAATAAATCTAAATTTATATTGCTGCATTTTTATATTTATTTTATTTTGCATTGGATGGTAATGCAACCTAATAATGACCAATTAAATAAATCTAAACATTAAGAATAATACTATACATAAACATTCACGGTTGAATTAACTTTCAATTTGAACAAAATACCTGAAACTGTAAAGCATTCACAAATTATATTTTAGTTCTAAACAATTATATTATTGGATAATATAATCAACGCAAAATGTATTGAAAAAAACACATCATAACCAATCCGTTTATGATACAACCCTTTAATAAATCTGTATATACAGACATCACATAAAAACAATTCTCCCATCACATAAAACATCTCTTAAGTCACATATTCTTCCATCACATAGAACATATTTTTCATCACACACACAAAACATTCTTCAATTACATGAAATGTTTCTTCCATTACATATATAGAGTCTGCATATACAAATGTATGCAGTCCGGTTCCTGTACTGGCAATTAATTTGCCTGTACATGCTAAATGATGGCTACGCTATGAAAAATGATGTTAGATTCATGAAAAATAATGTTGCTTATTTTATAATATTCATCATTTTTTCATGCGCACACATCATTTGACACCGTCATCATTTTTCATTGCTCTGGCGTCATTTTTCTATACGTATCCATCATTCCATTTTTTGTCAGTATGTACAGTTGACAGCACACAAGCCACACCCAAACGTATGCACCTAATCCACACCCGCAAAACCCGAACAATAAATTTCTGTCCAAATTAGCCAATAAAAACAGAACTAAATATAGCCAAATTAGGTTAGACCCATAAGGACGTGGTCCCCTGCGTTTGGCCCTCTATTAGACAAGACTTTTGTGGACGAATTTCTAATTTCTTGCCAGACATGAAGGAATGACAGTCATGCAATTGGCATCGTTACAAATAACCTTAGCTAAAATTTCTCAAAATTCCTATCAAGAATATTCAAGAAGCTAAGCCAATAATGGGAAACTTGCCTCATTTATGAGCATTCGGCAAATTTTAACAACTATCAATAATTCACCATCACATTCGGCAAATTTTAACAACTATCAATAATGGGAAACATTTCAGTTTTCCACGCAATTCAATACACATTTTTAACGTTTAATATATCAAATTGTATAAAAATAAAAATTATAAAAATTTAATATTCTAAAACTATATGATTAGACGAATCTAACAAGATCTTACTTGACTATGTTTTATCTTATATTACTATGTTTAAAAATTGAATCAAATGTATTGAATGAATAGTATAAACTATTCACATGTTTCAACTAATAGAAAACGGAGGGAGTATATACAATGTTGCTTGATTCAATAATCAATATGCTTGGAAGGAAACCCACAAAAAGACAACTTGACTTGGTCATCGTATGTAATATATGGTACTAGTATATCTTTTACATGCCTTTTGGAGGAGAATTTCAAATTCAAGTAAATTAAGAAATCAATTCAAAATATACGATCACTATTTTGCCCTTAAGATATGTAGCCTTTTTTTCATTATATTTTTTATTTTTTATTGTCGCAAATAGATGTAAACAAATATTTTTTTAACATCATCACGTTCCATCGCCTTAATTAATTTATACCGATTTAATTACTGAATTAATAAAGTAATTTTACAGCGACTTAATTACTAAAAGAATTGAGTAATTTGGTGCACACTTAAAATTTTTTCTAATTAACAGTCATAATTTCAACGCACAATTATACATTTTAAATTTAAATGCTTCCAACATTACTCCCTCGTTACTTTTTAGTAGTATTTTTAGATATTAAAAAGTGTTTCAAATTAAATAGTTGTCTTCTGTAAGTAGTTATAGGTAATTATGTTGTGTTATTACTATATTACCCTTTATTTTATATAAAGGTTATTTCTTGATATTTATTACGAAAGAGTTCAGTTAAATTGTAAAAATAAAAATTTATGAGTTAATTAATACAAATTTTGGTTATTGAAATTGAACTGAAAGAGACAAATATTTAGGAACGGATTGGAGTATTTCATAATAATTACGAAAGAGAAAATACAAGATAGTGTTTTACCTCTTAATTTCGTCTTGCCTCATTTCATATGAATTTGTTTTTGTCTCAATTGAGAAAACATTTGATTGACCATAACTCCAAATAGTAATTTAAATCGATCACGCCAAAAATTAAATTAATGTATATATACACTCCATATATATTAATTAACAGGTTGCTTTCAACCCTAAATCTGATAATTTTTTTCAGAGACGGAATTTCGTGTGCATTGCTTATTAATGAAAAATTCAAAAATCAACAGACACGCAATAAATTAGAACAAAACATTTCAAATCAAAATCATCCCTTGCATGTCATAAATAGTATGTAGACTTTGAAGAATTAAAGTAATTAATTAATAGGTGATGGAAGCTAAGAAGGAAGCTTCTACTAAGTTGTCGTCACATATGTGATCAACACATCTCTCATCATCACTTATCAGCCCAGTAGACTTTTTACACAGGAATTTGATCGAGGTAAAATGCAGATTCACCAGCAATAGTAAATTGAAGAATTACTGGTGGGTTCAGATTTTTGAATTACTGAGGTTGAAATATAGTGATTCATTAATGGAGTAATAATGCAAGGATGTTCGATCTATATTTTATCAATTTATTAACTCTAATCTCATCAATTTATTTTATCTATAATTGTTTTCTCAAATTCTTAGTTGGGTACGATTATACCAACATTAATGCACTGGTTCTCATCAATTCTTTGTAATTTGTGTGGCATTGACCCCATCATCATTTCTTAGCCTGTATGGACTGTTTAACAAAAAAAATTAGGAGTATTAGTTAATTATAAGTGTTAATAATAACAATAAGTGTATTTACCGAGTCTAATTTTATTTTTATTTTTTTGGATGAACAACCTATACAGGTTATGAAATATGTTATGAGAATGCATATAGGAGGCCGGATGGGGAATCGACACCCAACCTGAAAGTTGGAACTAAAAGAATTTGACAACTTGACCGAATTCTAGATATTAACAAAAAAAAAAAAAAAAAATTAAAAATTTAAAAATTGGTCAAAAATATTAAATATGTATATCAACTTGAACAAAAAAATTGTGACAACTCTCAAGTTCCACGAAACTGCTTTGGAAGGCTTTGCTTTAAGTCAACCATTTAAATCATTAAATAATTGGTGTATATATATACACACACACATTATTATTGATTTTCATAAACACAGCTATTTTACACATACGTTTCATCTCCATCCACTTTCATTTCACCACAAGAATCAATCTCATATATATAATGGAGTGCAGAAAATTTGAAATTACCCTAATCTCCGCCAACAACCTCGAGGACGTCCGCCGCCTCTTCAAGATGAAGGTCTACTGCCGCGTCACCATCGGCCCCGCCGGTCCCGACGGCCCCTGCAACGAGAAGCGCACCCCGGCCGACAAGCACGGCGAGATCAACCCGGCCTGGAACTACATGATGAACTACACCGTGGGCGAGTCGATGCTCGCTAATTACAACACCATGCTCGGTGTGAAGCTCTACTGCAAGAGGAAACTCGGCGACCGGTACATCGGCGAGATCCATACTCCCTTGAAGGAGCTCTTCGACTACGCCCGGACCACCGGCGGCGCCGCCATCCTGACCTTCCCCGTGCAGAAGGGCTGCGTCAACTCGCAGGGCGCTCTGCGGTTGTCCTACAAATTTGGGGAGAAAGTGTTCATTGATAAATTGCTGCTCGCTGAAAGCATCGCGGCTTCTGGATGGAGCCTCTGCTGCGATCGATAGCAGGATGGATGGATGGATTGGGTCTTCGATTTTTCGATTTGGATCTGAAGTTTGAAATTGGGGTTTGGGAAATCTTTTTTTAAATCCTTGGGTGGGTTTAGGGGGAAAAGGATATGAAAATTGAAAATCCTCATGTCTGGTTTTTTTTTCTTCTTCTTCTTCAATTCAACTTCAGTTTCCTTTTACTGGTATTTGCTTGGCTTTTAGGTTTAGAATTAGGGTTTTCGAGGGTGTGTGTTTCTTGAAGTTTTGAAATTGTATGTATGTGATGTGTATATAAATAATGATTGAGATTTCTACACTTTTAATTTGGTTTGGAATAACTCTTTTGGTTTGTGAGATTTGATCTTAATTGAAGATCATGAACTTGTTTGTGTATGTTTTGTTTACTATTTAGGGTATTAATTTTACTCATACTTCACTTTGATTGCAAGAATAATCACAAGAAATCAACACAAAATACATCTCCTTAAAACCCAATTAAAAATTTGAACTTTAAAAAAAAAAATCATTATTTCATCAATTGCTTGTACACACACTCATCCCACATTCAAATTAAATAATTAAATGCAAATATATCTAATAAGGTATTGATCGTTGGGATCATTTCACAATATCGGGATAATTGATTTTTTTAGTATTGTCCCTCTTCAAATGAAAAATATTGAGAAATTCTATTGACTTATCTATATGTATAGTTAATGCATTGTTAATTTTATTACTTTACCATCACACAATTAATTAAAATATGAACAAGTTTCAACTTTCTGTATAGATAGCATCTCAATAATTATCAGCCATCTAATTGTAAGAATAATAAAATAGTAGTAGAAGAGAAAATCACCAAGTGTACATAAGTTATTACAGAACTACTTCCACCATTCAATGGATGGGTCCACAATACACATGTTAAATTAAAATAAAATGGCATTGAAATTACAAGTTGGAAATTCTCTAACTTCATGTTGACGTGATGTGATGATGATGGATATGTAAATTTATTTATAAATGTCGTTAGAATATGTATATTGTCATATCGATAATTAAGAAAATTACGAATTGGAATCAAATTAAACACAACAAACAGAATACTTATCATTGTTTTTTACTTATTTAAATAAAATAGTCCATATACCTACAAATATATGTAGGCCGGAAATGATTAAGAAAGACTTGAGGTTGAGGGAAGACTTTTGGTCGTTGAAATTTATTTGAACTTTCAAAATAGTATAATGAATAATATACTGTTACTGAATTAGACATTCTACTACTTTGTTCTCATCTTGGTTGTTTATTGATTGGTATAGTACATTATTTAGTACCCCCACTCAGATTGACATGCATCTCTAACAGTAGTTGTTTTTGTTGTATGTTCAGCAAGTAGTTACTATATATTAGTAGTACTATTCAAATAATCAAGGCAATTGAAATAAATTCAACATTTTCAATTAAATATGTATGTATAGTAGTGATTCATTCAACACATATGTAGCTAGCTATCATGTATCACAAATACTTGTTAACCATCACTGTAGTTAATACTTAATACATTAAATAAATGGTGTATATTGGGTATCCGTATGCCACATTAGGCACAAGACTAATCCCTCAAGTATCTGGTGACTGGTAGGCATTGAAGGGTTGCAAGTTTTTTTGTCCACTCTGGATTTACCCTTAAACGAAACCAGTGCGGCTAAGGCGCCGTTTACCCTTAACCCTACACCCCAAATTTTTTATTTTTTACTTTGTTCTATTAATATATTAATAAATTATTTTTAATTTATTCTATTAATCTAGTAATCCTATTGATCTATTATGGATGTGCGTTTTAAAAAGTGCTGCAGCGTTTAGAAAACGGATAATCAGATAATTGCTGTAACAAAATGTGCTGTAGAAAATTAAGTGTTTGGATGAGTTTATGCTGTTTCAAATCGCAATAATTAGATAATCATTAAAAAGTGTTTGGATTTGTGTTTTTCATTACCTCAAAAGGTAACAATATAGTAAAATCTATTCTTAGCTAAACGCAATTTTCTTGCAGCACCAAATTGTAGCTGCAAGAAAATAGCATTTTCATTCCCTCAAAACGCAAATAATAGATTATTAAAAGTTAGTACACAAACAGGATTAACTGATTATTTGTATTTTGCAAACACAATAATCAGATAATTTGTCCCAAAACGCACAAACAAACACCTCTTAATCATGGGCTCTAGTTGTTTTGATATTATATCTATATTTTCTTTTACTTCTACTCATTTATAAAGAACTATGGCCATTGATAGGCGAGTTAAATTTTTTAAGTTCAATTTTTTTATAACGTCAGTTTTACAAATAACTTTAAACATTTATACTTAATTTATTAGATATGTTAAGAGGACCTAAAATTTTTTTTCAGAACAGAGCCATCAAATATGATTAGACGACCTTGAACGAAACCCTCCGATTTCCTTGCCGCTGTCATCAGTCATCACTGCCGCCATCTCCAGCACAGCCAACCTCCCTTCCTCTTCCACTGCACAACCACCGTGGAGATAAATTAAGAATGTTATTTACATGTGTAATTAAATCATGTGCTCACTCACTGCTCGGACAAGAAATCAAGAATGGAAGATGCATGAATGAGAACCAATGGCTGATTCATCCGATCCTCATCAATATTATTATATACTGACTGCTATAATCCTCATGTTTGCTCTTCTTCCTATTATTAGCTGGCCTTTGTTGGTTGGCTCAACAGCCAACAGCCAGCCTTAAACAATATTGTATTTGTATCATCGCCATTAATTGGTACATCTCTTTCATTACAAAAACATATTTGCATCAGCAATTAATTAAGTAATCCCTCTTGTGTCGCTGAAAACGTAAAATATGCGGCGTTACAAAAATCAAAATATTATTGTGTTTTGGGAATTAGTTGTTAACTGATTATATGAGTTTCGGTCGAAATTAACCGTTTGTCAATTTTGAGACCAACATTTTGTGTACAATAAGCTGAAAGTCAAACACCCCAGTCCCTCACAATGTCTCACAAATTAGCTGATTCAATTTAACTGTTTTGCTAAACACCTCATTGCCTTATTTGGAAGTAGAAGACATATACAGTAACTAGTAAGAGTATATATGATCAAAGATATATTTGATATATTAACAGGATTTGATTTGGGGGCTGAATCAGCTAATAAGTGTTTTGTATATACTGATTGAGTGTTTTATATATTCTTAGTTGTTTTTATACAGCCAATAAAATATTATATACCAGCACACAACTAATTAACATCCAACACACACCTCATCGAGTCATCACTCCTGAACGTTAACTAATTCAGCACTTTATCCAAACTCTTTAGTTAACTACGGGTACAAAAAGTTGGGTACGAGTTTGGGTCCAAAAAGGAGAGTGTGACCCAAGTTATAACTTATGCGGCCCAAACGACTATACGTATCCATCTGATCAAAATCGGCCCAAATGTGTTGCTGTTTCCAGCCCACTTCATCGTCTGATTTTATCCTACTGCTTTTTCTTTTCTTTTATGGTTTTGGTTTTTAAGTGTAAGTAGCCCACTAAACAAGTACTAGTAGAGTTTATTATTGTCAACCGTCATTACACATTATAACTGCATGCAGGACTAGGAATGGCAATGGGCCGGTTTTGGGGCGGGGAGTAGCATCCCCATCCCCAAAACCGTTAGGATTTTTAATCCCCAAAACCGGCCCAATCCCCGTCGGGGACCTTATCGGGGATCCCCATCGGGGACCATAATTTCCCCGATCCCCATTGGGGATCTTATCGGGGATTCACTTATAACCCAACCTTTTTTTTTTCGGTAATTGGAATGGTCGGAGAATATTATTCTAGACAACTTTCTTTTTTCTGAAAGATAGACAACTTTCAATATAAATAATATATCAAAATACACATAAATTATTTAACAATAAACCATAATTAAATTAAAACTTCATAATAGTTTCCGATGTATAATTAACACACCAAACTAATGGGCTTTAATCAAATATAACATAGAAAATAATAATTATAATATATAAAAATATAAAAAATAATATAAAAAACATATCGGGGATGGGCCGGGGCGGGGACTACTTCCCCCATCCCCGTCCCCGATAAAATTCCCAAAAAAATCCCCAATCCCCGGCCCATCCCCGATAGTAGTCCCCCAAAACCGAACCGAAAATTCGGTTTTCGGTTTTCTTTTGCCATCCCTATGCAGGACATCCATCAGCTTCTTGTTGAACGTCATATGACGTGTATTTATTGTATGCCTTTATTTTTTTATTTATTTAATTTACTTTTTTTTTGCCTGATAAGAAATGATTAATAGGAGCTCATGCCACATAATTTTAGTGGCATTTATAAAGGGACAAAGGGGAATGGGTGTGAGCCAAGTGAAAAATCCAACCCTATTGCATGCCTTTAAGAAAACTAAACCACAAAGAATGGTACTAATTTTACGATTATTTTTTTTTAAGGGGAGAGAGAGAGAGAGAGAGGGGGCGGCAATTTGAAAGTAGGATTATGAGTATGTTTGGATGTTAGTATATTGGGTAGTCTATAGCGGATTAGAAGAGCATATTCTCTCACAATTCTCTCTCCGAATCTGCTATCTGCTAGCGGATCCGCTGACTCCCAAACATCTCCTATATACTATTTTTGGTTGGCAAACGTTGCAGCAATTGGTGTTCAGAAGTAGTATATTGATTTAATTTCCAGAATATTAGTACATGAAAAGTAAAAGAATTCAGAGCACGTGCAAATGTGATGCAAAATCATCTTGTATTAATACTTCTATTTATTTTTATATAATAATAAAAATAGTACTAGTAATATTGTAGATGAAGGTAAAAAGTGAGGGATGTGATAATGCGGCATTGCCGAATAATGGATGATGATTTGGTCATATGGGAATTATTCCTGCGCATAAGGAAGGATTAATAATAATAATAATAATGATGAGTAGATGATTAAAGGTAGTGTTGGAGCGGCCAAAAATCGGACCGTCCAAGGACCTTTTTCTCTTCAAGGGAAGCGGCCGGAAAAGGATCAAACCGGCTCGGGTCCGAAATCAGATTTAGAGAAAGTGCGCCCATAAAAATATATGAAGAATCGTCGGCCGAATTGCCGAACGGTTTAGACTCCAACAAATCCAATTCCAATGATTTTGACATTATTGCATCTGATTCATTGGAATACTCATTCCACCGCCACTCATCAGCAAAAAGGCAATAATAGGCACATATATTCATATACGCAGGGAACAAAATGAAGCATCTATCATGGATATTGATCCTTTATTCAAAGAACAAATACAGTTACAGATTTGAAATTATTGTACATTCTCAACTAACCGAATATGCGACCAGAACGCAGGAAGTCCGATCAATTGGGAATTTCTGATAATCAAGCGTGATACCCGTGCTCTTGGTTTGAATCCACCAGACTTGAATATGCGTTAGATCTTGAATGCGCAGGAAGTCCAAATCTCATGAATCTCTCTATAATCGAACGGACACACGCTATCAAGGAATTTGGAATAATGAATTTACCGTCGACCAAGGGGAAGCGGCTAATTCATTTAGGATTGAGCTAGCTAAACTAGGAAAGCTGTAAAGGGAAAGCTGTAAAAGGAAAGCAATAAAGGTACTGAAAAGTAAAATACAAAGATAGAGTAAATTGGGGATTGACCAAGGGGTAGCTATCATTTCCATGAGTAGGGGTATTTATAGATGTCTTGGTAAAATAACCGCTCCTCTAAGAATAACTTCCCTTCCAGAATAACTTCCCTGCAATATTCCAGAGTTCAACTTATGCATTTCAGGGGAGTCCAGAATATGACTTTTTCGGCTGAATCTGGATTATAGCTCCTCTGCCGAATCCGGTTTGGCTTTTCTGCCGGGTTCCTTTCTTTTCCTAATTTTTGCCGACTTGATCGGCTGGCCCCAACAGATGCCCCCGTACTTAGTTCGAATACTTTAATGGATGAGAACTAAGTAATTCATTTCCTCATTGCGGTGTATTCCCGCCCTCATTCTTTCAGGCTATTATTTTTCCATCACGGCCGAAAATACATTCCCAGCAACAAACAGGTCAATCGTTCGGCCGACTCTCCACAATAATAGTAGTGAAACATAGATTTTCAACCAATTTCAAGTGGACCGACAAGTGATTTTAATTCCCCAATATTGTTCCATTGCTAGTAACATCCACTGTATACTTCAACATCTTCCAACTTTATCATTTTCGATTCAAAATGATGAGTCTAGTGCTCAAAATCCACCATCAAATGCCAAGACCCATTGAACTTCATCAATCTGATTAACTCTAGCCTCACTTTTCGAAAAATGAATTCCCAGAGTCATTTAATACACTAGAAACCACTGGCCATAGATTCGTAAACTAACATGGAAATCATGTATTCTTTCCGGCCATTCCTATAACTCCAATCAACTCTATAGATTCCGATCAATCTTGTATGAGCATCTTCAATTAACAATGATTTCCTTCGTCGGCCGAATTACTCCGTCGAATCCTCAAATATGTATTCCAGATTTTTTTAGGCCATCTCCGTTGAACTAATGAATGGCCTTTACCTT
Organism: Hygrophila difformis; assembly: GCA_030278955.1. Lineage (NCBI taxonomy): Eukaryota > Viridiplantae > Streptophyta > Magnoliopsida > Lamiales > Acanthaceae > Hygrophila > Hygrophila difformis. The sequence goes on along the minus strand of JAOANR010000014.1, from coordinate 1,555,200 downwards.
CCTATCACCATGAGTTGTGACTTCTAGGAAAGTGCCAAGTCTTCTGCTAAATCTGATCATCACCCCTGTATGGTGTATTTGTCTTTTCCAATTCTTTCTTGCTTTAGCCGAGGTGACAAACATATCTCTGTAGAAATTCTTGAACTCCACTAGTCTGTCTTCATTATCCCGGCAGGCGCCATCAAATGATAATTACAAAGTTAATGGCATAGGCTCCACACAACTAAAGAGAATAATGAAGTGTGAGACAATGACTCTCAAAATCAATTCATGAACATCCATCACGCTAATCAATATAAGCTTCCTTTCCTCAGTCCAAGAAAAATCCATATGTAAATCCATTGCATCGGCATGCATCCGCGTCCCTTTCTTATTTCCACCCAACCACCACACTGCACGTACAAATATTTCCACCAATCTCACATGAGCACCCTCAACTAGAAATTAAATCTTCCATCTCGAGTTGCTTCACCCGATCGCTGCTTGCTCTCGTACTTAATAACGATCTCCTTTTTCGGCCAAATCATTCTGCCGAAAAAACATCGTAAAATCCGTACTCCCACCGGCTGAATTTGCCATTCCCAATTCACTGCTTTCGCCCCCAAACTAACACCGGGATGGCATTTTTCAAAGTATCTTCAAGAGGGACCGCAAAGTATAATCAATATAGATCCCAATAAAATTTCTCATCTAAATATGCTGTCTCACCTTTCCAAATAATATCTTGAAATTCCATTCGTCAAACTCAATTTTCCGCTTCAGCCGAAATAGTCCATCAGATAAAAAATGAAAGACACCTTGGTCCCTCTTGAAATCCTTTTAATGACATGATAATTGATCCCAAGCCAATGCCTCGGAGGATATAACGAATCCTAAAAATATTTTGTCTCTTCCAATTTCAAAATATTCACCATCTATCTAGAAGATCTCTTTTGCACCGTCAATATCCCCAATCCTTTTCCTGCTTTCTCAAAATTCCTTTAAAGTGCGAAATGCATTCATCTCGTGCCGGCCATGCGGTTCATAGAAATTTATTACTATAAAAACCCTTCCAGGAGTAATTCGCATAGAATTAATCAGCTTCTCTTTGCTTTTTTTTTCTGGGGCCGTTGATTCTGTCGCCACCGCCTCAGTTTTTATCTCGAGCAATGCTCTTCCTTAATATTGCAGTGCTACAAGAATTTCTCGTTCGAGATACTTTCTACTTTGGAAGATCTATTTCATCTGTGATAGTCATACGCTCAATCAATTAAATCGTTAGAGAGCCAGACGATTCCAATAGTATTCATCTTGGCATTCCTGATTGAATTCAATGCTCAGCTTCTACTTGTCACCTCAGCCCGCAGGATATCAGACTCCACTTATGGTTCTTTTCAAGTACCTAAGTGATACGCGATTGTTTCGGCCGAAACCTTTTCGCCAACCGCCCGATTTCGGCCGTCAGTTCAGCGGTGCAATAAACCTAGTTTCAGACTTTGGCCGAATGATACAATCGGCCCAATTTCAGACCTCAGCCGAATGATGTGGTCAACATCGTTTCAGATGACGGTTACTGAATACAATCAATTTCAAACCGTTAACTTCGGCTATACAATTGGCCCAAGTTTAGATGTCAGCCGAATGGTACTATCAACATCGTTTCAGATGTCGGTCGAGTAGTTCAATCTGTTGAGTTTCTTTTTTATTTCGTCTCACTTCCACACTTCATCCTTGACCGACCATCATCACTGCTTGTGCTTTCATCTTTTCCAACTGGTGGTCCTTTTGGTCATTCCTCTCTAATCAATTGTCGTACCAGAAACATCTTTCAACATCAGTTTTAACCTTATCCCCACTCTGGAAGTCGATATATAGAGAGCTCACGACATCGTTCAAGATGACGTATTGGACGCATAGCTTCAGTAATATCTGCAACTCATTTCTCGGAGTCGTCGTCCCCCCATCTCAAACTGTTGGTGCCCCATTACCTGGTTGCTTTGCCTTTGATGATGATCTTTTCATTCATTTTTAACTTTCAATACCCCCGTTTGACTTCACCAAATCGGCCCAAAAAATGAATATTATTCTTTGGCGGAAAAAATTAGACGATCCCAATAGTATTTACCTTAGCGTTCTTGATTGAGTTCCTTATTCAACTTCGGCTCTTCACCTCAGCTCACGGAGTATCAAACTCAATTTATGATTCCCTTCGGATATCTAAGTAAACCTGATTATTTCGGTCGAAACCCTTTTCGCCAATCGCCCAGTTTCAGACGTCAACTGAGTGGTGCAATCAATCATAGTTTCAGACTCCGGCCGAATGATACTAACAACCCAATTGCAAATGTCAGCCGAAAGGTGCACTCTACACTGTTTCAGATGTCCGCCGAGGAATCCAATTTGCTGAGTACCCTCAATTAAGTTCAAACCATTGAATTGGGCTGTCCGATTAGCCTAGATAAACCTTAGGGTTGTTTGTTCCATAAGATCGACCATTCTGCCACTGGAATGTTGCTAGATGTAAACAATTTCAGGCCAAGAAACTCCAGCTTCCATGTAAATTCTTTATCTGCAGGCCGTGATTTGGCTGGATGCACTAGGCCACCAAACCGTTCATTGTTGGCCTTCCTATTCATCTTAGCTCTTGAATATTTGTATCTAACATTGTGTTCCCCACTAACTTGGCCGAATAGATGAACCTCAATTCTAATTTTTCGGCCTAGAGAGCATACCTCAATCTTCAATTAATTTTCATAACTTCCAAGGATAAAAAAAAACCGCAACATCCTAATATGCGAAGTTGCTCTAATCAACACACTGTTAATTAATTCTCCTCTAGTACTTTAGCTTTGAACTGAAATACCCCACTGGTTGTTTCCAGACAAATAATTCAACCTTCCGGGTTTGGAAAATTTTCGGCTCGGAAGACTTTTCTCACAAGTCCGTAAATTGCCCTGATTAACTAGACCGCCGAATACTCCTTTGTCGGCCTTACTCCAAGGTAAGTCGAATAGTCCAGGCATGCCCCCAGACGAATTTGCTACTCCCAATCGGCCATATTTGGTCTGAAATGAGCTTTCAATACTCTGGTCTGACTTGATAGTCCTTTATCAACTTGGTTGAAAGAGTGATATGATATATGTTTCCAACCGGGATTAAATGGCTTCTATAAAACTCATTATCTCTCGTATTTCTAATGAAAACGACCCAACATTCTGCTAGCAATCTAATTTCGTAGAGTACCACTCTCTCCAGCCGAAATATAAAATCACTAAGTATATACTTTCCTGACAATATGATGCACTTCCGATTGGCTTCAGTAGTCACCGATCGGTCCATGACAACTTGACAAGCCATACGGACTCCAGTATTTCAAGCATGCCTTGCTGAATAATATGAGTCGCCTGCCAAACTTGATGCCTAAAACGATTTATCATCTCATTACCGAATAACCTCTTATTCCAACGAGGCGATCTCTTCATCTGGCCTACTTCATATTTAGTTTCAAAATCACTGCTATCTAGCCAGAAGATCCGTACTCTCAAATGATGGCACACGCACTTTGATGAAAATTGTCGTTTGTTAATATTACTCTAGATGATCAATAACACCTCATCTTGCTCCAGAAAAGTAGTGCTAATCCAGAACCTCGTAATAACAATTGATTCTGCAATATTTCAATCTTCCATGCGTCATCAAACTCCTTCTCTGTACGCACTTCCTGATCCCATTAATTGCTTTGCCGGCCCGTTATGGCATAAGTGACAACATCGTGCCCACAGTTAAACTCTCGCGCTACAGCCAACTGTAATTGCTTCATTTCCGGCTGTGTTGGCGTTCCATCGGCCGACTGAATCTTAGATGATGCTTTTCCTGTCCACTTCAACTTTCAATATTTCTATCCGATCTTTGTGGTTCCCCACAAACTCAGTCGAAAAGATTATCAATTCTAATTTTTCGGCCCAGGCATCAAATACTTATTTAGAAACACTTTAGCGCTACAACGATTATTCTCATTAGGCCGTGACTCAGCCTGGCCGCCTAATCATCATTTGTCGGCCTTAATCTAGAGTCGCTCTTTGATCTACAATACGACTAGTTCGGGCATGCCCCCGGGCAGATTTGCTGCTCCCAATCAGTCGTGGTTAGCCTAAACTATCCATGTTATGGCCTTGAAAATTAACCAAACATTCTACTGTCTCGGCCGGAGGAAGAATATTAGAAATTCTAGACTTATTTGCACAACTGATACAATTAGCAGATGTCCACTTCAACACTCCACCAGCAGTTAAACTTCGTAGAGTATCATTATTTCCAATCGAATTGTAGAATCTTCAAAGGTATTCTTCCGTGATAGTCAGTCGTATTCCCGATTGGCTTTTTCGATATGATCCATACTAAGCCATACGGGCTCTAGTATCTCAGGCGTGCTTCATTGGTCAATGTGAATCGCCTGAAAAACTTGAGGTGTAGAATAGTCTATCACCTTATCACCCAATATTCTCCTATCCAACTCTGACAACTCCTCGTCTGGCTCTGCTTTTCACTTAGTTTCATACCTGTTGCTAGCTAGCAAGATGATCCAAACTCTTGAATGACTGCATACATTCTGTGATGAAAATTCATCATGCTAGAACCTCCCTGGAAATTCCCTGGATTTCGAATCACAAGAAACCTCTCTGGAAACTCTAGCTTCAGAGATGATATCTCCTTATTAATCTAGTACGGCCGCGAGTCGGCCTGGTTGAACTTGGCCATGAATCGGCTTTGACGAACCTCTGTTACTGACTTATTGCAGATTTAAACCGATAAACGATCATCTTCCAATTCGGACAAATGGACGAATAAGGCTGTAAATCGGCCCGGATGAACCATCTCTTAAAAATCGTCCTACCCTCGAGCGAATTGGCCTTTCATTTGAGATCAACCCGAGGTAATTAAAGGATGGCATTCTTCACAGGACCTTGAAGTTGGTCCGCAAGTTACGCTCAATACAAAACCCACCTATATCTTTCGTCTGAATAATCTGCTTCAACTTGCCAAACGATGGCTTACAAATCAGATATCTTAAGACTTATCTGGTAGAGTTTGGACTAATGAATATACTTTTAGAAAATGTGAAACTTCCAAACACATCCATTTCTCACTGGACTTCCATATTTCTATACAAATTATATTGTGCATATGCACTCCTCTATGGACTTTATGCATCTATATTCATCATCTCTTTCTTCACTCCAGTACCTCATTGATGCCATACTCAATCGGCCGAGCATCTCAGCCGAAGATTTGTGAGTTACACATCTCCTGATGCCACACTGAACTTGGTACTTTCTTGAAGCCTGATCACCTCCAAATGCTTTCAATTATTCTGGCATGGACGACTCAAAGTGGAATAATATTTTCAACATGTCAGCAGATGTCGTTAGGCATTGCTGATGATGACCTGAAGTATATTATGATTATCAATATTTATGGCTGCTAATCTGATATCCATATACCTTCGCTGACTTGGACACTAGAAACAACATCTTTAGTTGATCAAACAACCATGCTGATTTTCCACACTCCAATCATCACCTTCTCATTCCAGCCGAAGACACAAAATAACAGACTCTGAATGTGAATATATTTCGCCGCCGATTTCAAACAACTGGAGTACCGTAGGTGATATGATACTGCTACAATCTTATCTGAAGCCCACTAATACGCAGTCAACATTCACGTCATTGAAATGTCATATCACTATAGATTATGAAGAATCACATCCAGCACAGACTTCTACTTTCCACACCACTGACGTTTCTCTTTTCTAAATTTAGAAAGCTAAGCCTGGATGAACTCGGCACCCATGACTTGGCCTGGATGAAACTAACCGCCATGAGTCGGCCTTGTATGCCGCTCATTTCCTCTTAGCCGAAACTCAATCGTGAATCGGCCCAGTTTCAGATTATTATCTCACATGCTTTATAATATTCAAGAATTGGTGCAACTCATTCATCACCATATTCTTCCACTAGTTCTTTCCAACTCGGTCTTCGAATTTCAAGACTTTGATGAACGAGGCTGGCTTCAATGCACCAGCTTTTCGATAATTCGGGCTTGCCCCCGAGCAGATTTGTCATTCCCAATCCATCGTGGATTAACATCTATTTGGTCCCTTTTTTTTTTTAAAGAAAAATATATTCCCAATCCAATCGGCCCGTCTTTCGGCCGAACTTAATCCCACGAAATTATAGGATTCACTTCTTCTTCGTTACACCATCTTCATAGCGTTCCTGTTGATCGGCCTAGCTTGGGCCGTACCTTTTATGATAGAACTTATAATTTTTTAATCCTCAACATAACCGAAAAAATTGCAGATCTGTCTCGGCCTTTGCCATCCGAGCACGTCTTAGTTAATTATCTTGGCCGAGCTTATGGAAGTCGGATTCTTGCTCTGCTGTCAGACTGGTAGGACTCATAAGCATGTGCCACTTGTTCCACTCTTAGATTTGAATATCATCTCTATGGAAACACTGGCAGCTAATAAAGAAGGGGCGAAATTCGCATGTTTTCTTCTACCAGAGGTGTATGACGAATTTCGCCTTGGTATTTCAATTGAGTAGGATATTTGACATTTGTAATTCTTCTCACCACCTTAGCTGAAAAGTGGGATAGACTTAATTAAAATGGATCATCTTGGGCATCCAAGTGGCCCTCAATCGTTTCAGCCAAAATCCAATTGTCGTCCGTTTCAGTTTCAGACGTCAGCCGAGTGGTGTTGTCAACATTCTTTCTGATATCGGACGAACGGTAGGATTGGAGACTCTAGCCTTCACGCGATTTGTCTCATTCGGAGGCCGTGGATCGGCCTAGACGAATTATAATGCTAAATCGTAGACCTACTCGCTTGGTCTATGGAATAATCTGAGTAATCTTTCTTATCCCATACCCATTCACTAGTCACACTTGAATTTTTTTTTTTTTTTTTTTTTAAATCCTTACATTGACTTCCTTTGTGCCACCATTATCCGCACAATTAGTGGCAAACTTATATATACCCTTGATTTATTCGAAGTGCTCCCAAATGCTTAAAATAATCTGAAATACAATATCAGGCGACCCCACTAACTTCCGACGGGCATCTCATATTTCAACTCATTAAATCTTCAACATTATGCACATAAACACCCTCGACTGGGATTATATTCCTTTAGTGCATTCAAGAAGCAAGGCCCAGTCTGTATATACACATCCTTTGGTCCGATTCCGACCTTGCGCAATGAATTGGCCGAAGCTTGACATATATCCATTCATTTCGGCCGAAATTCTTCAGTGAATCGGCCTTATATTTTTCAGATCTCATTCATTGTTAATAGGTACACCTGTACCTATCTCAGAATCATCTGCAACTGAAAGATAATTGTTTCTTCTTAACAAAATAGAAACTTTCCCACTCAAACGTTAAATTTCAAGACTTTTGGTACAGAAGAGCTAGGCTGCAAATTGCCCCGGACAAACTAGGCTGTGAATCTATCTTGCGGCTGCCTCTCTTCCAAAATAATTTGAGCTTGCCTCTGGGTGGATTTGTTGCTTCAAATCGGCCATAGTAGGCACGAAACAATTTTAAACTCCCGAATCAATCGACCCGAATTTTTTCCGAACCTATCATGGGAGCGACACTAATAGTTGATAAAGAACGGGGCCATAACTAATGGAAATCATTCGTTCTTCTCTGTTGTAGACATAGCATCCTCTTGATAATGGTGTTGCAGCCCCTAAATTTTCCTTATATCCATTTTCTTTTGTTCAGCCGAAATTAACTCATACAATCGGCTCATTCAATCATTTTTCTGAAACATTTTCTTCCAGAAAGAACGCATCTCGACCTCACTATTGCTCAAAGCCATTTCCAAAATAACTGATACCAAGTCAATACCAGCTCCAAAGCTAATCATCTTTCTTGCTCGAATGAACAAGGCCGTGGGTCGGCCGACTGGTTTATCTAGACTTTTAGTTTTCTCTGAATTTCGCCGAGATTGACGTCATTCCCGCAAATTTCGGGAAAACAATATTCTGAACTTGCCCCCGAGTCCATTTAGGGGACTTTAAATCTGGATCTTCTCGAATAAAACTTCTTGATCTTGGATGTACGCTTCAAACTGCTAGAATTGTTTCGATTGAGCGGTTCTAACGGAATCCGGCTCATCTAGATGATTTATAATACAGATAAATCCAAAATCTTTAAAGAGTGAAGGACGATGACGACTTGACTTCAATTCAAGTGTCCCACTGGGCGTGCCAATGTTGGAGCGGCCAAAAATCGGACCGTCCAAGGACCTTTTTCTCTTCAAGGGAAGCGGCCGGAAAAGGATCAAACCGGCTCGGGTCCGAAATCAGATTTAGAGAAAGTGCGCCCATAAAAATATATGAAGAATCGTCGGCCGAATTGCCGAACGGTTTAGACTCCAACAAATCCAATTCCAATGATTTTGACATTATTGCATCTGATTCATTGGAATACTCATTCCACCGCCACTCATCAGCAAAAAGGCAATAATAGGCACATATATTCACATACGCAGGGAACAAAATGAAGCATCTATCATGGATATTGATCCTTTATTCAAAGAACAAATACAGTTACAGATTTGAAATTATTGTACATTCTCAACTAACCGAATATGCGACCAGAACGCAGGAAGTCCGATCAATTGGGAATTTCTGATAATCAAGCGTGATACCCGTGCTCTTGGTTTGAATCCACCAGACTTGAATATGCGTTAGATCTTGAATGCGCAGGAAGTCCAAATCTCATGAATCTCTCTATAATCGAACGGACACACGCTATCAAGGAATTTGGAATAATGAATTTACCGTCGACCAAGGGGAAGCGGCTAATTCATTTAGGATTGAGCTAGCTAAACTAGGAAAGCTGTAAAGGGAAAGCTGTAAAAGGAAAGCAATAAAGGTACTGAAAAGTAAAATACAAAGATAGAGTAAATTGGGGATTGACCAAGGGGTAGCTATCATTTCCATGAGTAGGGGTATTTATAGATGTCTTGGTAAAATAACCGCTCCTCTAAGAATAACTTCCCTTCCAGAATAACTTCCCTGCAATATTCCAGAGTTCAACTTATGCATTTCAGGGGAGTCCAGAATATGACTTTTTCGGCTGAATCTGGATTATAGCTCCTCTGCCGAATCCGGTTTGGCTTTTCTGCCGGGTTCCTTTCTTTTCCTAATTTTTGCCGACTTGATCGGCTGGCCCCAACAGGTAGGCAGAGAATGAGTATGTTTGGGAGAAGTATATTTGATAATATATAGCATATTGCAAAAACATATCCTCTCATAGTTCTCTATCCGAATCTGCTATCTGCTGACTACCAAATATACCAATGCTCATATTGGGTGGAATAGAATCTGGAGGAGGGACTAGTTTTCAGACAGACATTGTGCACTGCACGTGTAGCTAGCTAGGAGGAGATGGAATTAAGGAAATTGGTAATGGTGTTAAATTAGTGGTGTGACTGACCCGTGAATGTATATAGGGACTCTATAGGAGTATTGTGGAGTATGTATGTATGTATGTATGATGTGGAAAGGACGTACAGTGGCAATATGTCTCAGAGTCGCAGAGCGGATGTATGTATTACCAAGGGGTGAGCGTCGGGTCGGGTTTGGTGTGTTCGGATTAGTCGGGTTCGGATTACTCGGGTTCGGATAGAAAAATAAATTACCCGCCCATTACCCGATATTGGTGGGTACCCAATCGGGTCGGGTACCCACTTCGGTTACCCACTATTTTTTCTAAAATAAATAAAGAAAAACCTTTTTTATAAAAAAAAAAAATTATTAAAGAAACTTTGATAAATTCAATAATTACCATCATGATTTACAATTTATAAATTAATAAGAATGAGAACATACTCATTCATTTACGAATAACAAACAAGAATTGACTAATAATATTTTGAAAAAAAATAGGGATCGAGGTTTTACCCTTTTAGTTTGCATAAAATTATGTAATTAGAATTTAGAAATACTAAAAAACAAATACTCTCTAAATTGTGGGGAAATTTTTTTTAAAAAAAAGATAGACATTTTTTAATAAATAAAAATAAAATATTTTTTTAAAAAAAAAGTCGGATAATTCGGGTACCCGATCGGGGAATTCGGGTTCATTTGTAAAACGCGATACCCGACCCGATCTACTAATTTTGGATTCGGGTACCCAACTTCGAATTTTTTCGGGTTCGGGTACCCAATCCGATCCCACTATTTTTCGGGTTCGGGTCAGATGCCCGATTAACCCGCCCCATTTGCCCACCCTAGTATTATGTATGTATGTGTACAGGTACTCTTATCTTTAAACAAGTGAAAGTGATCGGTGATCAGTGATGATGATTGAAACTTTTGACAAATTTCATTAACACGAGTATTTTATAAAAATATATCAGGGTTGAATTTAATAAATGAAGGAATTATGATTCACGGGAAAGGGTTTAAGGATATATTAAGGTTGTTACTCTTTATTACTCATGTGAGGGGCTTTAATTTCAAATGGCAATGTGGTCCTCTCTGCCATGAAACTTCTGACAAATCTCATGATACAACCGGGATAAATTGACCTTCAGCCTGTCACACTGAGGGTCCCCGGCATATGTGCCATGATACTTCTCATGATTTCATGTCATGAGATTCCCTGCCATGAAACTTTCGGCAGATTCCCACTACATGAGTATTTTCTGAAAAATCACATTTTATTTACTCGTGTTAAGAAACTGTGCCCCCGAAAGCGCACGGAGTCAAAAATTGCAGTATTTATAGTAAGTACCGGATCGTTCACTGGAGGATGTGCGATGGAAGCAGGGCCCACGCCGTTTACTAAGATTTTCCACTCGGTTACTCAATTCAAGTTTGTGTTTGATATCTAACAACTACTTGACAGAATTTAAATCTAAACTATGAAAGCGATTAAATAAAGCAGATAAAGCTATTCTAGAAAGCAAATTAAATTCAATCTAAGAAAGCAATAATATTAATCTAAGAAAGCGGTTAAGATTATTCTAAGAAAGCAGATTTAAATTATGACAGAAGGGACAGGAAGAAAATAATAAAGATTGGACAAGATTCAGATGAAACACAGTTAAACTTCCATTTTAATACACAGACCCTAGCTTGGGATAATCCTTTCAGTTAGCTAATTCTGATGCTCTCTATACCATGTTCCCTTTAACAGACAGGTACTTACAGTAAGAGTTTACATGCTCTTAAGGCAACAAATTCTAAGATACCACAGACTCACAACTGCTCCCGTCAGAGCATGTCATTTATCTGTGGTGGACAAGCAACACCTGACAAATCATTTATTGAAGTGTCAAGTACTGCTATCATTCCCCCATGTCACACCCAAAGATTCTAATTAAGCCCTGAACTATCCCTTAACTCTCAGTCCTAGTAGCAGTTACACAACTCTCAATACAACCGAGTGACCTCTAAAGAAAGCAGTTAAAAGAAAGCAGTAAAGAAAGCATTTAAAATCCTATCACTCGGAGGTTTTTGAAAGTCTGACCCTGGTAGTAAAAGAAAGCCCCCAGTCAGGATGACCGGGTGTGGATCAAGAATTCCCTATTCTCGGTGAACCGCTCGCAGTGTTCACTTCCCGTCGGGTGGTTATGAGATACAAACTAATGAAACGAACTAATAAATTAGTTCGTTCCGGATGCACTCACTCAGGACTCAAAAATAGACTTTGGCAGAAGAAGATAGCAGTTGAAAGGATACTCAACCCTACCTTAGAAAATAACCAAGGCCCGAATGTTGTTCCTCTAGTATTATCTATTACACCTTATCGGAATCCAAGTGGAATCTGACCCAGTGCAATATTTAATACAAGATTTCCAACAAACAGCAATTTCGGAAAATAATAAATCTGAAAATCATTCCCTATCAGGTACTAGACTCTCAATAGGAACACAGACCCTTTCAGTCTAGGTGAGACCTAATCGCTGACTCTGCTTCTAATTTCCCAAAATCAACCCCCAGTCGGATATGAATTAGTCATAATTATCGAATTTATCCCTTACTCAGATCCGGATTTTATAAAGGAATTTTTGTTGGAAGTTTATTATGAGACATCTGATTAAAATCAAGACTCCTGTGTCCAAGGGAAGGATCCCAAAATAATATTGACCACAATATCTACATAATAGTATCATGCATAAATTTATAAAGAAGTGTAAAATTAAATAACCCAAAATATAAGGTGGGGTTTAGACAGAAGTTGATACACAGAGTTGAAATAGCCGGAGATGAGAAGAATTTATTTGGCTAAAAAGATGGCAAAACGATTGGGTGGACTGCAAACATCTGCTGTCCAATTTCCCTCTCATTTGGATGGAATGATTTCTAGACAGTGGAATGCCTCAAATGACAGTTGCCACTGTCATCTTAAACTCCACTATCTGTGAATTTGGATAAAAACCCACATGTTCTATCACTGCAATAATTATTAGATGACATTGGCAAATATCATCTAATATTACTACAGCTCCAGATTCGGGTTTGAAATTAAAATAAAGAAAAGAAAACTGTATCCGGATAGGAATCAGCTGAGCAGCTATTATAATCCCGGATGGACGAACCGCCAAGGCTTCGACCGACCGCTATTCGGACCATGCAAAATAACATCTAATAATTAATATACAGACCACGAGCTAGTTATCCGTGTGGGAATACCCGCCAACATTAATCTGGTATATTCCTTATTAGTTGTTTCACACAACATGGAAAAGACAAATAAATAAAAGAAAATATTTTTGGGTCATCTTGCATGAGAGACATTGGTTTCTCATGCAAGGTATGGAAATGAATCCATAATCACTCTTCATGTCTAAATAATCACTCATTCCATAATTAATTAATTACAGTCCGGATGATATACTTAGATCATTAGAGTTTAATCATTTGTAGAAGAATCTTTTAATGGGGAATTGAACAAAGTTCTTTATATCAAATTAATCGTGGGTTGAGATCATTGGATCTCAACCTCAAAATATTAATATAAAGGTTCAATTAATTAATGGAGTGAGATGAAGAATAAAAATTTGGCAAAAAGGAGCCACTTTGTCGCGGAATAGAGTTTGTGTCGCGGAGCGTGGCTCCGCGACAAAGGTTCCGCGACAAAGGGGTGGGAAATAAGAGAAATGGATATTTTGAAAATTAGGGTTTGTCTTGTCGCTAAGCAAAAATTTTGTCGCGGAACATGGTTCCGCGACAAGGAGACATAGCGACAAAGGGGGTTGAAAATTGGTGAGGACATAATTCCTGGTCGCGGAACAAGGATTTTGTCGCGGTACGTGGTTCCGCGACAAAGATTCCGCGCCAGAGTCCTCCCAGAATAAAATTACAAGTATTTGGGTCCTTGGTCGCTAATCAAGGATTTTGTCGCGGAACGTGGTTCCGCGACAAGAGTTGCATCGCGACCAAGGGGTTTCAAAATTAATGGCAAGGCATAATTTTCTGTCTCGGAATAAAATTTTGTCGCGGAACGTGGTTCCGCGACAAGGGTGCTCCGCGACAAAAGCCATGCAGACAAAATGCAAGAATTTGGTCCTTTGTCGCTAAACATGGGTTTTGTCGCGGAACGTGGTTCCGCGACAAGAGTGTATGGCGACAAAGGGTTTTTAAAATATTTTATATAAAAATTTCGGCAGCATAACGCCTAATATTGCATTACAGGGGTGTTCGTTGTGATCCGTGGGATCACAACGGGAAAATTACATTGCAACCCGTGGGGTTACAATGTGATGCAATACAATATGGGTGATGCAACACAAAATATATGCATAAATAAATAAAAATAAAAAAAATCTATCCAAAACATAAAAATAAATTGGTCAAGTGACCCAAAATGCAACAACACAGTTAATAGCCCAAGAAATAAACACATGATATATTTTTGGGAATCATTTTCTCAATATTACCAAAAACCAAAAATGGGTTAAACACACCCATTGATTAAGTGTTTTCAACCCAAAATACAAAAATATAAAACTGGAAAATAAATTGAACACTAGCTACACTCATTTATTACAAAGCATAAATGAAAACTAAGCTAAAGTCTATTTCTACATGGCATAAAAATAAAATAAACTACATCTACCTACTCTAATTTTGGAGAGCACAGTGGTGCCTCCAAGACAGTAAACTAAACTAAAGTGTAGCTAGGTTACTGTTCAAGGGGGTGGGAGGATATATTTATAGAGGTGGAAAATTAGCCCTAGGCCCACTAGGCCCATCTGGTCGCCAAACAATTATGCCTTGTCGCGGAACAAATTCTGCTTCAGGACACACTTTTTAGCTCCAAGATGGCGCCCAGGAGGGGGCGGGAGCTCGAGTCCCAGGAGATAAGACGAAAATCTCTTTCCCCACGGGACCTCAAGTCCTGGGACTATCCGAATATTTTGACATGTGTGGAATTAAAAAGGGAGTGGGATGATGGAGATCACGTGAGGGTTGCTTTCTGTCTCTGTCTTCTGTCTGTGTCGCGGTGTCTTCTGTCTCTGGGCGCGATGCATTTGTCGCGGAACATTGTTCCGCGACAAATTTTATTTCTTGCTACCTCTCTCACAGTCTCGGAGCAAGATTTTGGGCGCGGAGCATATTTTTGGGCGCGGAGCACTTTGTCGCGGTGTACACCTTCCGCGACAAAGACAAAGGTTTTAATTTTTCTCTCTCTCTCATTTCTTTTCTTTCTTCATTCAAATTTCTTTCTCCTCTTTCCTCATTTTTCTTTCTTTTTCGTCTTCATTTCCTCCCTCTTTCTACTGCTTCTTCCTCCTAAAATTCTTCTTTCTTCTTCATTTCCATCCTCGTTCTTCCTCGTTCTTCCTCCTTCTATCTTCTTTGTTCTTTCATTTTTCATCTTTTCTTCTCTTCTTCTAGTTTCCCATCTTTTCTTTTTCTTCTCCATTTCCGTCTCTCTTCCCTCTTCTTCTTATTTCTTGTTTTCTGTTTTCTGGAATTGGTATTTGGCCGGAGGGAGCTTGGCCGGAATCTGGAGGAGGACGGCGGAGGGAGCGAAGGTGGGGGGGTGGCGCGGCGGCTGCACTGGTGGCTCGAGTGGGACGGCGAGGCAGTGGTGTAGGAGGGGCTGTTGGGCGATGGCGGATGGGAGATGGTGGAGAGAGGACGGCGGAGATGAGGAAATGGATGATGGTGGCGGCGGCTGTCGGATCTGTGGTGAAGGGGCGGCAGCGAACTGAGAGGATGAGAAGGTGGTGCGGCGCTGGATGAGGGTTGGAAAATGGATGGGGGGGGGGCGGCAATGGTGTCGCCGGAGTATGGTGGTGGCTCGGTGGTGGCAAGGGCGGCCGCGAGCAGGGGGCTGCGGCGGTGGAGGCGCAAGGTAGAAAGGATTTTGATGGTGGTGAGGGGCGGACTGGTGTTGCTGCTGCTGTGAGTGGTGGCTGGCCGCCGGCCGGCGGCGGCGGCGCCGGCGGGGGGAGAAATCAGGGTTAGGGCTAGGGTTTAGGTTTTGGTGGTTTTGGGCCTGAATTAGTGTAATGGGCTTGGGTTGGTATTTTGGGCTTGAACAATTGTTGTTGGATGAAGGTGTTGGGCCTGCTGCAATTTGGATTGAAAATTGGATTGGACTGTTGACTCTTGGACCTAATTAAATCACCTGCAATTAATTAAACTGGATTAGTGGACCCATTAATTTTACTGAAAACAGAAAATGAAAGTAGAGATAAACCTAAGAAATAAATAAATATATACATCAAAATGTAAAAATAATATAAATGTAATATTTATTTCACTTGATCATTTGGTTTGTGTTCCATTTAATGAACTCGTGTTTCACCGAATAGATAACACCGAACCAAAATTAATCAAGTATAGGATTTTTAATATTTTATCATGTTTTTGGATTTTTTAATATAAAAAGTAATAAAATAACAATATTTTTGTATTTTTTAATACCAGCTTATTATTTATACAAACTTGCATAAATCTGTTAAATTCAACTGCTTTCTTATTAAAATAAGACCGGAATACGATCAAATGTCCATGTTTAGACACGGAAATAGATTGAAGATAATGGTCAATTTTGGCCATTATCAACATCCTCACATTTAATACTGATCGTCCCCGAGCAGTCAGAGTCAATGTTCCTAAGAACACGGACTCTACATATTCAATCTATTTTCGTGGCTTCAAAAATTTCATTCTTTTTAGATTGGGATAAGACAGTCAAAAACTACAAGTATTGAATTCTCTTGATTGCAGTGTTTAATGAAATGATACTTCTCACTTAATCAGGCCTACAATTCAGTCATTATTGATAATTCTTCATGAACATCATGTTTAGAAAAATTCATTGATTTAATTCTAGAATTAAAGTATGACATGAACATAATTAAAAGCAGAGCCTCACATATAGTAGAAACGGAAATTTCACTCACTCTCAAAAAAGGGGTTTTATCAATGAGCACTCACAATCAAATTTAATTAAATTATCCCATAAGCTTGCAATTGGACCAACTCGCCACCGGCTCATTTCTTTAAATCGAGATCATGAGGTCTTATTTAAGGGTTGTAATGGGGCATACGGTTGTAATATTTGGTAGGAAAGGGAATTATTAGTTTAAGAAGTGGCAAGAATTAATTCTATCTTAACTTGGCATATTTAATTAGAATTTATGATCATCAATAATTTTAATTTTCTTTCTTTTTTTGTGCTTTTCTTTTCATATTGCATGACATTAGACTATGTCTAATTTGCTTTGTCATTTGCAATTTATTTATGTTGAATGGATCGCAACATGTTCATTTTTCTCTTTTTTTTTTTTTTTTTTTTTTTTGAATCGGTTTATTGAATACCGATTTGATGACTTGATGATCATAAATTTAATGCCTTGATAAAATTCATTCTTACACACTTGGGTTTAAATTTTTTGGTCTTTTTAGAAGGCTTGGAATAATATAGAGGGCTTCAAAGAAAAATTAGGCTTAAGGCTCAAAGTGGTTAATCCTAAAGGGAAAATATTTTTGGGTTTGGATTTCAAGAGAAGGCCAAAATTTTGGTTTTCTAGGTGCCTCGATCATATTCTCGATTTTTGGAATATGGCATGGTCTTGAATCGGTCCCAATCGCAAGTTCTAGTTTCCTTTAATCAAAATGATTTTCACACATCAAAGAAAAGAATGAGTAAAAATGACTCATGGCTCAAATCTCACATGGAATGGTTCATTCATGTCATACAATATTCTTAAATTTAATCTTTGAAAAATTCATACAATCTATTCAATTAAATTCTCAACATGAGGACTCATTACCCAACAAGATGATGATATCATTAAATTTTTATAGCTCAAAACCTCAAAAATTCATATCATGCATGTCTTCAATTATATTATCCCAATTTAAAAGTTTGAAAATTTAATCATAAACCAAAATCTCATATGTGAATTCTTAGCAGAGTTATGCATGCTTTGCACTGGGTTTAAATATAAAATAATAAAAAATAAACAAAAAGAAAAGTAACACACTTTTTTTTTTTTTTTTTTTTTTTAAGTGAAGAATCAACATCCTCACATTTTGAGCCTTGCTCGAAATGTGAGTCAATCCGTTCCCACTCAAACAAATTTTCAAAATTGAAATAAAATAAAAGAGGAGGGAGGGAGGGAGAAAATATTTAAATAAAAACTAAGAACATACTTCCGATAGCCTTTTTCATCCAACCAATTAAGTGTTCGACGATTTTGGCTATGTGTGATTGTTTGGTTCATCGAACAAAGCAATTTGTTCGATGCCCAACACTTAGAAAATTCTGATTTTCATCAAAATTGTTCAATCACATTTTGAATTTTATAATATTTAATCTACTATATTTGCTTGCATAAATTAGGTTGGATTAATTCTGTTCTTATAAATGTTATTCCGGATTTTAAATTGCTTTAAATTCCGGGAATACTTTCAACTAATCACAGAATCAATCCAACCGGGAACCTGTTTTGGAGCTTTAATTTTCTTTTTGGTGATTCCACAAATTCCTGCAAAGCAAACGCAGAAGAAGTTATCGGGTTTTCTCAAAAATATCAACATCCTCACATTTAGAGTCTTAGTACTCTAAATGTGATTCAATTGACTAACACCCAAATTATTTAATAATATGCACAAGAGATATAAATATAAATATAGATATATGTATACATATAATTTTGACTTGCAGAAATTTAGGTTGGATTAATTCCGTCCTTGCGAGAATTATTCCGGATTTTAAATTTCTTTGAATTCCGGATATAATCTTCGGTCAATTACAGAACTAATCCAACCGGGAACCTCTTTAGATGCTCAGTCGGGACAGGGGCGACGGGAAGTGAGATGATGGCCGTGGCTTGTCCGATGGTGGTGAGCAATTGGTAGTCCGAAGATCTGCTGCTCCATTTGTTGCTTCACCAGTGATGAGGGTTTTCTCAGCGCAGTGGTGGTGTTGACGTGGATGAGCGATGGAGCAGCGGTTGAGCTTCGTGGTCCGGATGTGGTGGAGATGACAAACACGTGAGTCTCACGTGTTGTGCAATTTACAATTGCCAATTAGTGTAGCTCCACTGCTACACTTCTCCATTTCTTTGATTTCTCGTTTAATTAACCTAGATTTTGCAATTGGCGAAGTGTAATTAAACGAAAAATCAAAGTAGCGTAGCCCCAATGCTACACTTCCACATTTAACTCAGTACACCATTTTGGTGGCTCCATGATTCCTGCAAGCAAAAATACCCAATTGGTTAGGTTTTCCCCTCAAATCAACATCCTCACATTTAGAGTCTTAGTACTCTAAATGTTTAATTGATTTGAGGGTACTTCTCTGTTCTGAAATATATACACAAAACTAACACTAAACTAACTATGAGTAATCAGGAGTGTAATTCTCTTAATAAACGACGCTGCATCCTCCCCGGCAACGGCGCCATGAAACTTTTGACAAATTTCATTAACACGAGTATTTTATAAAAATATATCAGGGTTGAATTTAATAAATGAAGGAATTATGATTCACGGGAAAGGGTTTAAGGATATATTAAGGTTGTTACTCTTTATTACTCATGTGAGGGGCTTTAATTTCAAATGGCAATGTGGTCCTCTCTGCCATGAAACTTCTGACAAATCTCATGATACAACCGGGATAAATTGACCTTCAGCCTGTCACACTGAGGGTCCCCGGCATATGTGCCATGATACTTCTCATGATTTCATGTCATGAGATTCCCTGCCATGAAACTTTCGGCAGATTCCCACTACATGAGTATTTTCTGAAAAATCACATTTTTATTTACTCGTGTTAAGAAACTGTGCCCCCGAAAGCGCACGGAGTCAAAAATTGCAGTATTTATAGTAAGTACCGGATCGTTCACTGGAGGATGTGCGATGGAAGCAGGGCCCACGCCGTTTACTAAGATTTTCCACTCGGTTACTCAATTCAAGTTTGTGTTTGATATCTAACAACTACTTGACAGAATTTAAATCTAAACTATGAAAGCGATTAAATAAAGCAGATAAAGCTATTCTAGAAAGCAAATTAAATTCAATCTAAGAAAGCAATAATATTAATCTAAGAAAGCGGTTAAGATTATTCTAAGAAAGCAGATTTAAATTATGACAGAAGGGACAGGAAGAAAATAATAAAGATTGGACAAGATTCAGATGAAACACAGTTAAACTTCCATTTTAATACACAGACCCTAGCTTGGGATAATCCTTTCAGTTAGCTAATTCTGATGCTCTCTATACCATGTTCCCTTTAACAGACAGGTACTTACAGTAAGAGTTTACATGCTCTTAAGGCAACAAATTCTAAGATACCACAGACTCACAACTGCTCCCGTCAGAGCATGTCATTTATCTGTGGTGGACAAGCAACACCTGACAAATCATTTATTGAAGTGTCAAGTACTGCTATCATTCCCCCATGTCACACCCAAAGATTCTAATTAAGCCCTGAACTATCCCTTAACTCTCAGTCCTAGTAGCAGTTACACAACTCTCAATACAACCGAGTGACCTCTAAAGAAAGCAGTTAAAAGAAAGCAGTAAAGAAAGCATTTAAAATCCTATCACTCGGAGGTTTTTGAAAGTCTGACCCTGGTAGTAAAAGAAAGCCCCCAGTCAGGATGACCGGGTGTGGATCAAGAATTCCCTATTCTCGGTGAACCGCTCGCAGTGTTCACTTCCCGTCGGGTGGTTATGAGATACAAACTAATGAAACGAACTAATAAATTAGTTCGTTCCGGATGCACTCACTCAGGACTCAAAAATAGACTTTGGCAGAAGAAGATAGCAGTTGAAAGGATACTCAACCCTACCTTAGAAAATAACCAAGGCCCGAATGTTGTTCCTCTAGTATTATCTATTACACCTTATCGGAATCCAAGTGGAATCTGACCCAGTGCAATATTTAATACAAGATTTCCAACAAACAGCAATTTCGGAAAATAATAAATCTGAAAATCATTCCCTATCAGGTACTAGACTCTCAATAGGAACACAGACCCTTTCAGTCTAGGTGAGACCTAATCGCTGACTCTGCTTCTAATTTCCCAAAATCAACCCCCAGTCGGATATGAATTAGTCATAATTATCGAATTTATCCCTTACTCAGATCCGGATTTTATAAAGGAATTTTTGTTGGAAGTTTATTATGAGACATCTGATTAAAATCAAGACTCCTGTGTCCAAGGGAAGGATCCCAAAATAATATTGACCACAATATCTACATAATAGTATCATGCATAAATTTATAAAGAAGTGTAAAATTAAATAACCCAAAATATAAGGTGGGGTTTAGACAGAAGTTGATACACAGAGTTGAAATAGCCGGAGATGAGAAGAATTTATTTGGCTAAAAAGATGGCAAAACGATTGGGTGGACTGCAAACATCTGCTGTCCAATTTCCCTCTCATTTGGATGGAATGATTTCTAGACAGTGGAATGCCTCAAATGACAGTTGCCACTGTCATCTTAAACTCCACTATCTGTGAATTTGGATAAAAACCCACATGTTCTATCACTGCAATAATTATTAGATGACATTGGCAAATATCATCTAATATTACTACAGCTCCAGATTCGGGTTTGAAATTAAAATAAAGAAAAGAAAACTGTATCCGGATAGGAATCAGCTGAGCAGCTATTATAATCCCGGATGGACGAACCGCCAAGGCTTCGACCGACCGCTATTCGGACCATGCAAAATAACATCTAATAATTAATATACAGACCACGAGCTAGTTATCCGTGTGGGAATACCCGCCAACATTAATCTGGTATATTCCTTATTAGTTGTTTCACACAACATGGAAAAGACAAATAAATAAAAGAAAATATTTTTGGGTCATCTTGCATGAGAGACATTGGTTTCTCATGCAAGGTATGGAAATGAATCCATAATCACTCTTCATGTCTAAATAATCACTCATTCCATAATTAATTAATTACAGTCCGGATGATATACTTAGATCATTAGAGTTTAATCATTTGTAGAAGAATCTTTTAATGGGGAATTGAACAAAGTTCTTTATATCAAATTAATCGTGGGTTGAGATCATTGGATCTCAACCTCAAAATATTAATATAAAGGTTCAATTAATTAATGGAGTGAGATGAAGAATAAAAATTTGGCAAAAAGGAGCCACTTTGTCGCGGAATAGAGTTTGTGTCGCGGAGCGTGGCTCCGCGACAAAGGTTCCGCGACAAAGGGGTGGGAAATAAGAGAAATGGATATTTTGAAAATTAGGGTTTGTCTTGTCGCTAAGCAAAAATTTTGTCGCGGAACATGGTTCCGCGACAAGGAGACATAGCGACAAAGGGGGTTGAAAATTGGTGAGGACATAATTCCTGGTCGCGGAACAAGGATTTTGTCGCGGTACGTGGTTCCGCGACAAAGATTCCGCGCCAGAGTCCTCCCAGAATAAAATTACAAGTATTTGGGTCCTTGGTCGCTAATCAAGGATTTTGTCGCGGAACGTGGTTCCGCGACAAGAGTTGCATCGCGACCAAGGGGTTTCAAAATTAATGGCAAGGCATAATTTTCTGTCTCGGAATAAAATTTTGTCGCGGAACGTGGTTCCGCGACAAGGGTGCTCCGCGACAAAAGCCATGCAGACAAAATGCAAGAATTTGGTCCTTTGTCGCTAAACATGGGTTTTGTCGCGGAACGTGGTTCCGCGACAAGAGTGTATGGCGACAAAGGGTTTTTAAAATATTTTATATAAAAATTTCGGCAGCATAACGCCTAATATTGCATTACAGGGGTGTTCGTTGTGATCCGTGGGATCACAACGGGAAAATTACATTGCAACCCGTGGGGTTACAATGTGATGCAATACAATATGGGTGATGCAACACAAAATATATGCATAAATAAATAAAAATAAAAAAAATCTATCCAAAACATAAAAATAAATTGGTCAAGTGACCCAAAATGCAACAACACAGTTAATAGCCCAAGAAATAAACACATGATATATTTTTGGGAATCATTTTCTCAATATTACCAAAAACCAAAAATGGGTTAAACACACCCATTGATTAAGTGTTTTCAACCCAAAATACAAAAATATAAAACTGGAAAATAAATTGAACACTAGCTACACTCATTTATTACAAAGCATAAATGAAAACTAAGCTAAAGTCTATTTCTACATGGCATAAAAATAAAATAAACTACATCTACCTACTCTAATTTTGGAGAGCACAGTGGTGCCTCCAAGACAGTAAACTAAACTAAAGTGTAGCTAGGTTACTGTTCAAGGGGGTGGGAGGATATATTTATAGAGGTGGAAAATTAGCCCTAGGCCCACTAGGCCCATCTGGTCGCCAAACAATTATGCCTTGTCGCGGAACAAATTCTGCTTCAGGACACACTTTTTAGCTCCAAGATGGCGCCCAGGAGGGGGCGGGAGCTCGAGTCCCAGGAGATAAGACGAAAATCTCTTTCCCCACGGGACCTCAAGTCCTGGGACTATCCGAATATTTTGACATGTGTGGAATTAAAAAGGGAGTGGGATGATGGAGATCACGTGAGGGTTGCTTTCTGTCTCTGTCTTCTGTCTGTGTCGCGGTGTCTTCTGTCTCTGGGCGCGATGCATTTGTCGCGGAACATTGTTCCGCGACAAATTTTATTTCTTGCTACCTCTCTCACAGTCTCGGAGCAAGATTTTGGGCGCGGAGCATATTTTTGGGCGCGGAGCACTTTGTCGCGGTGTACACCTTCCGCGACAAAGACAAAGGTTTTAATTTTTCTCTCTCTCTCATTTCTTTTCTTTCTTCATTCAAATTTCTTTCTCCTCTTTCCTCATTTTTCTTTCTTTTTCGTCTTCATTTCCTCCCTCTTTCTACTGCTTCTTCCTCCTAAAATTCTTCTTTCTTCTTCATTTCCATCCTCGTTCTTCCTCGTTCTTCCTCCTTCTATCTTCTTTGTTCTTTCATTTTTCATCTTTTCTTCTCTTCTTCTAGTTTCCCATCTTTTCTTTTTCTTCTCCATTTCCGTCTCTCTTCCCTCTTCTTCTTATTTCTTGTTTTCTGTTTTCTGGAATTGGTATTTGGCCGGAGGGAGCTTGGCCGGAATCTGGAGGAGGACGGCGGAGGGAGCGAAGGTGGGGGGTGGCGCGGCGGCTGCACTGGTGGCTCGAGTGGGACGGCGAGGCAGTGGTGTAGGAGGGGCTGTTGGGCGATGGCGGATGGGAGATGGTGGAGAGAGGACGGCGGAGATGAGGAAATGGATGATGGTGGCGGCGGCTGTCGGATCTGTGGTGAAGGGGCGGCAGCGAACTGAGAGGATGAGAAGGTGGTGCGGCGCTGGATGAGGGTTGGAAAATGGATGGGGGGGGGGCGGCAATGGTGTCGCCGGAGTATGGTGGTGGCTCGGTGGTGGCAAGGGCGGCCGCGAGCAGGGGGCTGCGGCGGTGGAGGCGCAAGGTAGAAAGGATTTTGATGGTGGTGAGGGGCGGACTGGTGTTGCTGCTGCTGTGAGTGGTGGCTGGCCGCCGGCCGGCGGCGGCGGCGCCGGCGGCGGGAGAAATCAGGGTTAGGGCTAGGGTTTAGGTTTTGGTGGTTTTGGGCCTGAATTAGTGTAATGGGCTTGGGTTGGTATTTTGGGCTTGAACAATTGTTGTTGGATGAAGGTGTTGGGCCTGCTGCAATTTGGATTGAAAATTGGATTGGACTGTTGACTCTTGGACCTAATTAAATCACCTGCAATTAATTAAACTGGATTAGTGGACCCATTAATTTTACTGAAAACAGAAAATGAAAGTAGAGATAAACCTAAGAAATAAATAAATATATACATCAAAATGTAAAAATAATATAAATGTAATATTTATTTCACTTGATCATTTGGTTTGTGTTCCATTTAATGAACTCGTGTTTCACCGAATAGATAACACCGAACCAAAATTAATCAAGTATAGGATTTTTAATATTTTATCATGTTTTTGGATTTTTTAATATAAAAAGTAATAAAATAACAATATTTTTGTATTTTTTAATACCAGCTTATTATTTATACAAACTTGCATAAATCTGTTAAATTCAACTGCTTTCTTATTAAAATAAGACCGGAATACGATCAAATGTCCATGTTTAGACACGGAAATAGATTGAAGATAATGGTCAATTTTGGCCATTATCAATGATAACCTACATAAAAATATTATCTCCAGCCATAAATTTTATTTTCTAATTAATACTATTTAATTTTTCAATTCAATTTACAGTTTTTTATTTTTCATCTTCAACAATAAACTCTAAATTTTTCTCTATTTAAAAATATTTCATTTTGATTCCTTCTAATATTCATTTAACTTTTATATATCAAATTAATAATTGAAATTTCTAAAATCTGGTAGGATATTTTGATTCCTTCATCGAATAAATATATTTTTATATAATAAACGTCAAAATCGAAATTTATTTAAAAAAAAAAACTTATAGCCATTTTAAATCATTAAATTATTTATAATAGTTTAAATCATATAGTGGATGTTTGGGAGTCAGTAGATCTGCTAGCAGATAGCAGATTTGGAGAGTAGATTGTGAGACAATTTTCTCTCTGAAACCTAGCGGATCCGGCGGCTCCCAAACATTCCCATAATATAACGTGAATTATAAATAAAAACATAATAATAATAATAATAATAATAATAATAATAATAATAATAATAATAAAATCCATCCCATCATACATAGTATAGGAATAATACAGTATGAGTATGATCCCGCCCTGTCATGTCATGTGATGCCAAAGTTACTCAACCAATCCCATCTTCAATTTAATTTAATTTGCCCAATAAAGGTAGTATAATTAGCTACGGAAAGGGATTTTATTTCCATCTGCAAGATTCTATCGCTATCCTTAAAAATCTTAATTCCACCATAGGCATATACTTCCTCCTTTTCCATGAAATTGCAACACTCACTCATTTCACACGGTCCAATGCACATTTTCAACGATTAATAACTTAAATTGTGTATAAGTAAAAATTATAAAAAGTTGATATTATAAAACTACAAGAAAAGACGATTCCAATAAGATCTCACTTGACTATATTTCCCCTTATATAACTATGATAAAAATTCGAGTCAAAATTAAACAATGAATAGTAACAAAAGTGAAATATTGCAATTTCACAATAATAGAACAGAGGTAGTACTAGCTTAGCTTCTGCCTTGTGGCGACTGGAATCTGGATTGGACTACTGTGGTCGGCAAGGCCAACTGGCCAAGGCAGCTGCCTTGCCTTCCATCTATCATATCATTCCCTCCTTCAAACTTAACAATCAATTATTATATTCAATAATCTGGATTGTGGATTGTTTATTCACCCCACACCTTTAATTTGTCCTTGGACCTTCTCCCGTGGTAACTTCCTCATTTCAGGTATTTAGATGTCATATCAGCGCCACCTCAAAAATTAAATACCTCTATCTTTAAAATAAAACTCCCCCTCCAACAATAATACCCAAAAAGTAGGTATTTATTGGGACCCACAAACTACTCTATTCAATCTATATGTTAATTTATCAATTATAATTATTTAATTGTTTAAATAAATAATAAATAATTAATTAATATTTTTCAATTATTTTAGTTATTTGATATTTAAAATATTATAAACAAATTTCAAAAAATTTAAATAAAAACACAACATTTATAACAGATAAATAGAAAAGAAATAAAAAAATAAATTGAATCCCATCTTCTTCATTACTAAAAAATAGGTAAATAAATTTAAAAGAGAAAAAAAAAAACAAAAATCTGTTAATGCACATTTTTTAAGGCAAAAACCTGGATAGCTAATTAGCTACCTCTTCCCCAACCTACACTTGCTCCCAATGGTTAAATACCTTCTCCTTGGGTATTTAACACTGCCATGTCACCACCTTCCCCACCATTGGGGAAGGCCTTATATAATACAGAGTACTTCCTCTCACCTATTCTTTCCGTCCTAAAATTTCGTACATGTCATCCAATACACTTGTTTAATACTTAATATCTTAAAATGTAAATATGTAAAAATTATATAAAGTATATATTCTAAAATTATATGATTAGACGAATCTAACAAGACCAAATTTGATTATATCTTTTTCGTATGTAATTACGATAATATTAGGTCATAATTGATCAATAAACAATGTCGCAAGACAAAATGAAGCGTTTTGAGTGGGACGGGACCTAGGGAGTAATAGTAGTATTAGACTATTAGGCTCCCAAACACCACATTCTGGATTTTGCTTATATTCCCTTCCTTCCACCTATATGCTAGCTTTTCCTTCTATTCTAGATAATATGATGACTCATTGATTAAATTTCCACATTCCTTGTTTAAATGTTTCTTTTTTGTTTAAAGGAATTCCCACCATATTTATTCAACACTGAACAATTACTTCTGACACCCACTGCACACCCCATTCTCTTCTAGTACTCCCCTTCGTATTCAAAAAATCTTAACATTCATTGTTTTCACGCAATCTAATACACCTTTTTAAAGAGTAATATATCAAATTTTATAAAATAAAAAATTATAAAACTTTAATATTATAAAACTACGTAATTGGACGAATTTAACAAGCTCTCACTTGATTATGTTTTATCTTATATAACTGTGTGAAAAAACTGAATCAAAATTACTCAATGAATAGTATTTACTATGCAAACGTTGACATTATTCAAAATACGGAGGAAGTATTACACTTCAAGTAATTCCGTATTGTTCTTTAATTTTTACGTATTTGCCCCCATCTAAAACTGCATGTGTAAAATGTTTATGATTATTCCTTTTATGGGTGACACTGTAAAAAATACTTCAATGATCCATAAAAAGCACTTGTAATTCTAATTGGCCCATTATTATTATTATTATTATTATTATTATTTCTGTTGGTTTATTTAATTTTGGCTGACGAGTTAACTCGACTAATAATGAGCCTACGAATTGTATGAAATAAAATCATGATAGAGGGTCTGGAGTGGTCAAATATGTACGCGCCTAGTTTTGAGTTTTCACATGTCATGACCAAAACGTGAGACACACTTGGCAGTCTCTCGACATCGACAAGTGGAGGGCATTGCATCAGCGTACACACGTGGCTCCACCATCTTCATTGGGCGGTGCGCCACTCACTTGTTAAAAGCAACTGTTTGTCTCCGTCCTTCCTTAGATAATCTACTGTACTCCCACGATTTTTTTTTTCACTTTTCTGTACGCAGTATATATTTTTAATTATTAATAATTTAAATTATATATAAATAAAAATTATAAAAAATTTATATTATAAAATTATACGATTAGACGAATCAAATAATATCTCAATTGATTATATTTTATCTTATACATCTGTGCTAAAAGTTGAATTATTGTTACTTAATAAATAATACTCCCTCCGTCCCATTCCAAATGTGCTACTTACTATTTTTGGATGTCCCATTACAAATGTCTTCTTTCTATAAATAGAAATAATTTCCCCCCCAACAACTGTGGACCCCACCATATACTCACAAACCAACTCTACCTTAATTCTCGTGCCCAACAGTAACAAGACACTTGGAGTGGGACGGAGGGAGTATCAACTACATAGAGGGTAAAGATATAAAAAAAAATGGAGGAGTACTAAGTTTGTTTACAATCTTTTTTTTTTTAAAGAAAAGAAAAAAAAACTACTCCTGTCCCAATAAACAAAAATATTCAATGTTAAATTATTAATAAACCCATACTTTTTTTTTTTACTTCTAATTTTTAATTTTAATAATAGTAAAAACAAAACTCAGGAAAAAACAAAAGGTGATGAAGATGGCGTAGTTAGTTTTCATTGACCACCACTTAGTTGCATTCATTACAAGAACATAAGTGCTTCAAATTACCTACTTCTTCCGTCTCACTATTTTTATTACGGAACCACCCAGCACATATGACGATACATGTTTTTAACGATTAATAACTTAAATTGTATATAAGAAAAAGTTATAAAAAGTTAATTGGCTAAAACTATAAGATGAATCTAACAAGATCTCACTTGACTATATTTTTCTTACATAGCTATGATAAAATTCGAATTAAAGTTAAACAATGAATAGTGCCAAAAAATTATCCGTAACAAATATACTGAGACGGAGTTAGTATATCATTATACTTTTTGTTTTTATAATTAGATTAGGTATTCTCGACTATAATAATTAAGTACATTATCACTGTTACTGTCAGTCTCAGTCATACTATTATTTACTCAATTTTTAATCTGAATTATGCAGAAAGTAAAGACGATAACTATGAACCATCGTCTTCACTAATTTAATCTCGTCTATTTAATTATATGTTTCATTTGATGACGCCTAGGGCTTTTTTTAATTTTATTGCCATGGAATTTGGATATTATATGTCTCTCCAATTACAGTTTTGTCAAAGTGTTATATTTGCAGTCAATTCCGCCAGCAAAAACAATTATATTTATGTGACATGAGTTCCAACACCCCTTTTCTAGCTTCGGCTACGTAGAAAAAAAACAACAACAAATACTATAGTAGTAGTCAATATTTAAGAGTTTTAATTTGGAAATTGAATATATGTCCAGATAATTGATCTTGGTGGTGGTGTTGATATTGTTGCATGCATATAAGATGGTCCATTGGTCATCTAATGTTAATTTAAATCTGGCCACATTAATTCATACAAAATGGTTATAAGTAAAGAGTAGCTAATTATGAAGATATGTAAGTGGGAAGTGGCTGCCCTTTAAATTGAAGTTCATCAGGCCAAGGACGAATTTGGATAATAATTCCAACCAAAAAAAAAATAGAGAGAAAAAAAAAATGACCCACCATGACTAGATACCACTGTGGATTTTATATTCAAAGTTCAAATAATGAACTATTGCAATTTGCACAGCCATTATATCTTATCTTAATTTAGCAGATAATGTCATGCATACCACTGATTGAGTACTATATATTTACATACTATTATACAATTGTCTTCATTATTATGTTGAATCTCACTTTCTAATGCTTCACTTACACTTTAAGCAACATATTAAATAGGGTAAAATTTATGGTTGGGAGGCTCACACGTAAAATTAACCGGTGATAGGTAGGTGGAGTTGCTCCCAACCATGAAAGGCAGGCAGTAGGAGGGTAATTGTGAAACCTTTCATAACTAGAAGTGTCACTGTAACTAGATATTGAATAACCATTAGGTGATTATATTATAATTGTCAGTTTTAGTTAAATTAATGGATGTGAAGAATAATCATTTATTAGTTCTAAATTTGATCGGATCGGAGCAAATTAAATTTTCTGATTGGAGAACCAGTTAAAAACAGAATGAATTAAATCCTGCCATTGCCAAATTGACATGTATATGGGACCTATCAAATAAATTACATATAATTGCGGGGCAGAAAAGGTTGATGAAATAGGTTACATGCATAAAGTTATGATGATAAGGATTAACACCAATAATGGGTGTCTTGTTTTATTACAAGTATTGTTTTGTAAATTCGATTCTATTCTATCATGTCGAAATATATGGGACGACAAACTATATATAATAATTATATATACTTAAATTTATTTATTTAACAACTCGCTTTTGATAGTTACATCACTCGAAGAACACTATTGTCGGAATTGGTCATTTCCTGTGTCTTCCCAAACAATGACCCAACCCATCACATATAATATACTCCCTCCGTCCCACCTTACTTGTCTGGTTTGACTTTTTGACACTGTTCATTGTTTAACTTTGACTCGATGTTATAGAAAGTATATATTTGAAAAAAATAGTGGAGTTGGGTCTTGTTAGAATCGTAAAATCATGTAGTTTTAAAATATGTATTTTTCATAATTTTCTGTTGTACATATTTTAAGATATTAACGATTGAAAATGTGTATTGGATTGTGTGCAGAAGTCAAACAAGACATGTTAAATGGGACAGAGGGAGTAATTAATTGTATACGACAACTTAATAGTAGTACTATATACTACCTCCGTTCTGGAATGTTTGTTACGTTTTGTAACATGGTACTATTTACATACAGAGTTTCACTTAAAGTTTTATCATAGTTATACAAACTAAAATATAGTCAAGTGAGATCTTGTTAGATTCGTCTCGTGGTGTAGTTTTTAAATATCAAACTTTTAGAATTTTTACTTGTACCAAACATGAGTTATTAATAATTTAAAAGATGCATTGGATTGCGTGAAAAGTGGGAGTGTAAAAAAGATTTGAAAATGGAGGAAGTATATTACAAACTATAGAATGAAAGTAATACACCTAATAGTATGATACAACTACAAGTGCTTTGGCTCTAGTCAGTTAGTTCACCTTGCACGTGAGGGGGCGTTTTAATATTAAAACTTTAATTTATTATATTATTGATGTGTTAGAGTAAATGGATATGAAAAGTTTCATTTTAAGACGTATATTTAATTAAATTGTTAAGCCGTATAATCAAAATCTCTCAAATCAGATATAAGAACTTTCGAAATTGACAAATGCCTTGATGCAAAATTTTATATTTGTTGAGTTGATGTGTACCCAACGTAAAGTCGTGGATGTTTTTTCTTTCTTTCTTTTTTGTATTTTTCTCTTTTATAGGAATACATAAATTAAGATTGGTAGGGAGGTTGGAGTCTTGGACACCAGGAAAGAGATGCTACTCATGCTTTCTTGTACTTGGGTTTAGGCCCTAACATCTACATACAAGTATAATAAACCCACAATGTGGATAATCCCTTTGTCCACATGTCACATGTATGAATCAATATCGAAAACTTAAATTAATACCTCCCTTTGTACTCATAATTCTTATGTTATTTATATTGTACTACTTCCTCCGTTCCTTTTTAATTGCCACGGACCCACATTTCACGCAATCCAATACACGTTTTCAATTCGTAATAACTCAAATTCCATATAAGTAAAAATTATGAAAATTTGATATTTTAAATCTATGCGATTAGACGAATCCAACAAGATCCCACTTGACTATATTTATCTTATATAATTGTATTAAAAAGTCGAGTCAAATTTACTCAATGAACAGTGACAAAAGTCAATATGTGTCAAATAATTAGGAACGGAGGAAGTATTAAATAACGTACAATCTTCTTCTTCTTCTTCTCTTTCTTCTTTTTGCCTGTACATATTAATTTAATTTTCTTCTTTTTTATTTCCTTAGTTGTTTCTTGTATGGACTATGAAGTAATAAAAATATGCACACTTAGATCAGACCAGATCAGATCAGATCAGATCAGACCATACTCATTCAGATCAGATCAGACCACACTATATATAGTTGTAATCAGATCAAATCAGACCAGACCGGATCCAATCAGATCAGACCAGAAATATTCAGATCAGACCAGACCAGACCAAATCTTATAAAATTCAGATCATAACATCATATTTCAGGCGAAGAGAACAGGGCCTTAATAATCCTTCATATTTTGGTTTTTTCGGGTACAACGTGAATATAAGTACAAAAGAAATTAAAACAAAAGGCAAAACAAGAAAATAAACAAGAGCGATAACATTAAGTGCGAGTAGAAGTAGCTCCAAAGAAATTTGCGTCCACCAAATGATGGATCTTATTTGAAGGGAAGGCTTGCGTGGTAAAGAAATCAATGAATTTCGAGCCCCTACACTTCAAAGTATCGATCGGCAACCTCATTTCTTTCTCGGGGATATATGAGAGATAATATATATATATATATATATATATATTCCCCGACGTCTTTCCATAATATTGAGAATATTTATAATGAAACAAATGCAAAGATGGTCAGCATCAACACCATTCCTCACCAACCGATCATACAAATTTTTTTTTTCGGAATGCAGCCATATCCGACAGACGATGAAACTTTAGACAATGATATTTATCATCTTTTTTCTTTTTGTTTTTTTATATTTTCTTATTTTTTGTAATCTCATTCCTGTGAAATTTTACCGTGCAAGTAATATCCGGAGTCTACAAGACTACAAATTGGATAAATACCTGCCATAAGTACCTTACTTAGTTACTTACTCTTATTTATATCAAAATTCATTGAATTTTTACGTGAAAAATTAACTATGTACAATAAATGCACTGCTATTAAATTGCCTAGAAATTTGAGATTGAACATCATAAGTCATAATAACTACGGCTCTAGCATATGTGGCATTTAATTAACACCTACTGCTAAAATACCATATACTACTAGTATTACTCTTTACCCGGCGATTCAGCATTAATTGTAATACAAAATTAGTGTTACTCCCGTGTCTCATTTTCTATTTTGTTATGTCCCACTTCAATTATCACATTTCTTTATTTAGAAAATTTTTACTCCTTCAAACAAACATCACATCAACTATTTACTCCACCTTAACACAATAACTCATTTTACCTAAAATACCGTGTCCAAAAGAAATGGAACAATACAATTGGGACGGATGGAGTACTATTTGTTACTATTAAATTAATTAATGATATATATATTAAACAATTAATTAAAAATAGAGAAATGCATAATTTACTTCACCAGTCGTCATAATTAATTTGTGAAATTTTTCCTAGCTTCGAACTTCGAAAAAAAATTATTTTGTGGAAATTGGGATTCAATTTATTGAAATTTTATAATCTAATCAAGCGATTGAATAAATTAAAATAAGAGCTTAATATAACTTTCATAACTATTCATGAAGAATTGAATTTCGCTTATTTTTGAAAAGAAAATCTTATTTCGACAATAATACTTATTGTTTTATTCTTGATGTTAGCATGCGAAAATTTATGTATATGAATTGAGGATGGTGGAGCATAGAATTATTAACACTATATATATATATATATCTTATATTTTAGAATTGAATTAAATTATTTAAGGACATAATTTTAGTGTACTTAATAATTTTTATTATATATATGTATGATCAATATAATAATTAAATGAGTTGGAATACAATCACTCCCATAATATAATACAAATTCACTGTATGGTATTTTATGTAGAGAGATTGCCTAGCTAACCATTTCACGTCTCTTATATACACATATATATGTATAATACAAAAGTAATTAACTACAAACTAATCCATACATTACTTTACTATAATATTTCATTTTTTAGAAAACAATTCCATCATTGACATGAATATTAGTAATAATTGAAAAGGCTAATAATTAAGCAGATATATTCGGCATTAGTTATTTGGTTATGTCCATCATGTCGTCTTATAGGTTCGACATTATTATTATTGAATAATAATATACAGTAGTTCCTCATAAGTTGACAAATTTTGATAACAGATGGCACTTTGTTATTCATGCCACTACATTTGATCATTGACCCCATTTTTAATTAAGATAAAATAAAGTTGAGAATTATTCATTTTTATCTTGTTGGCATATATACAGTTAACCAACCGTTGAACGCAGTCGATATAGGGTAGGCCATAAAAATTAATATGTCAACTATTGTAATTATAAATCAAAAAAGAAATGCAAATAATACTATATAGTAATAATCCAAAATCATACATATATGTCTGTATAATATACAAATATCACACATAATGTCGGGATTTGATTTCCAACCAGTACCTATCTCTCCATTTTTTTTTCTTATTTTAAAAAAATGAAATGTGTGGCATAGTTACCGGGAACGGGGAACGTCCGGCCAATCTCTGGTCCGGAACGTTCGTTCCGGAACACGGGACGATCGCGTCCCAATTCGCCTAGAAACGCGCACCAGATCGCTAAACTCGACGATCCGGTGAAAGAGAAAAACGAGAGCAGGAACAGCGAGTGAAGAGGAGCCGACGGAGCGTTGAATCTGCATGGAAAAGGTGGGTCGGGATCATGGGCGGATGTATTCACGGTCAAGGTGGGTCAATTGACCCACCAAAAAAAATAAAAAATAAAATACTAGTACTAATATTTTGATATAATTTGGAATTATATGGGTAATTTAAAGATAAGTGTTGACTAGTTAATTGGAGTTGAATTTTTTTTTTCTCTGAACAGCCTATACAGGCTAGGAAATGGGTGGTGAGAGCCCATGCCACACAAATTACAAAGGGAATAAAAGGGAGGGATAGAGGCCGGTGGGGAATCAAACCTCCAATCTTCCCTTGGAAATTAAGGGACTTAACCATTTGGGTTAAGAAATATATATAGATATATTTTAATGAGTTCATAACTCTAATTGGACTGTATTCAATAAAGAGCCTATAACATTTTTTTTTAGCATCTTAAAATTTGAATGTTTCCAATCTCAAATTTAAAAAGTAGTTAAAAGTCTTAATGTATTCAATCCAAGTTTTAAAAAGTCTTTAAAAAATCTTTATGTATTTAATACAAATTTTAAAAAGTTTTAAAAATCTTTAGGTATTCAACAACATAATGACTTAGACTCCATTAATCATAATGGGATCTCTTCGAAAAATATTACTATACAATTAATTTTTTTCAAAAAAAGTTTCTATGGATTTTGTACAACATGAAGTCTATACAAAGTCAGCCAGCTCTACGTGAAGTCTATGCATTTTCTTAATATACCGATTTTTAAAAGTCTAAAAAAATGTAACAAAATTTTAATTGAATACATCTTCGCTTCTAACTATTTATAATATTTGACCTACCAAATAAAAAATCCTGGATCCGCCACTGGTCGGGATTCTTGGGAAGATGAACTTTTTGGGGACAATTTTGTGTAATAGGGAGAGACGAGAGATCTGTCTGCCTGGGAAGATGAATTTTTTGGATGATGAATTTGTGGAAGATGAACAGTAAATATTTCATTAAATGACATAATCTTAAATGCATCGGTCTTACCTAGAAAAAGTAAATATACTCGGACTATTTATTTACTACCTTTATTTTCAATTTCATTAGAATAAAATATAGATTTGACATTTCTTAATCTAGGTTTTTATGTTGCATTTTAATTTAATGTAATTTATGGGTATAATGTTTTGATTTTCTCTTATTTTTTTTGTAAAAAATTTTAATCAAAATTTTTTAGTTAAACAAATTAAATGTATTATTTTATAAAATATATTTAATATATTTAATATTTAAAAATTTTATAGTATACATCGTTCCGGATTCACCTACACTAACGTCTCGTGTTCCCGTTCCCGTTTCCCGTTTCGAATCGAACCGCGTTCCATGTAACTATGACGTGTGGTTTTCACTTAGAGGAGCTAATGCTTAAGGGTATGTGTAATTAAACTTGATTTTTTTTTTTTACTTTTAAAACTTTATAGAAAGATGTACTTTATATGGAAAGAAGTTGCCATGATTAACAGTAACTATAGTATTACTTGAGAGATTGAATTAATTATTTAGAGATAAAGATTTTACTAGATTTAATAATAATTATTATTAATATATAATTATATAAATGTCATGTGTTGGCAATTAGTAGATCATTCAATCGATTCTTTGGAGTATGGTTCACCAATCACAATAGATTAACAAGACTTTGACCGGTTAATTTTTAACTGTATTTATTGGTGTAATTTTCAAATTTTCTTTAGGTAATCTAAGTGTATTGCTTATTAGTACATACTACTACTGTATTGTAAAGAGTTTAACAGTTTGGACACAAATGAGACTTTCAGATAGCAAAGATAAAGAAGAAAAAAAATTCTATATGTTCGTAATAAATAACTTTCTAATTTTAATAGTAGTTATTTGTAACTGTTCGGATAAGTTTTTGGACAAAAAATAAGCAATTATAGTAAACAAATTTTAACATGCAATCAGCAAGGTTATATAGTTAGAGCTTTCCACTTCTATTCTCATTCTAACTTTTTTTCTTTTAAAACCAGATAAGTAGATTTTTTTTTTTTAAAGTTATTTTAGTTTTTATTTTTTAATAGAAGCTGACGCTGTGTTAGAAATAATAATGTAGAATTTAAAATTTGAATTTGAATTAGATATGCATCTAAGTTGTTGCACTCTTTTGATTGTTGGTTGAGATTTATTTGTTAGAAAGATTTGTTTTATGCACCTATAAATTAGGGCATTCTCTATGTAATCATTAGAAGACGTGATTTATCAAGAATAAAAATATTTCGAGTCTTCTCATTTCTCCCGTTCATATTTTTATTTTCCTACATTTGGTATCAGAGCCAATCGGTCCTAGGTTCAATTCATTTTCCTTCCCACACTACCATGTCTTCAACCAGTTTTTCCTCCATCATTCCTCTTTTTGATGGAAAAAATTATTTCTCTTGGGCAATAAAGATGAAATCTTATTTGCAAGCATTAGGTTTATGGGAAGTTGTAGAAACAAATGTTGATCCGACCCCTCTTCCACAAAACCCTACGTTGGCTGCCATCAAGAAAGCTGATGAAGAAGCTTTGAGAAAGCCGAAAGCTTTATCATGCATTCATTCAGCAGTATCCGAGGCAATTTTTACAAGCATCATGGCTTGCGAAACACCAAAAGAAGCCTGGGATAAGTTGAAGGAGGAATTTGAGGGTAATCCTCAAATAAAGCTGATGCAAGTTTTAAATCTCAAAAGAGAGTTTGAGATTCAAAGAATGAAGGAGTCAGAGAATGTTAAGGAGTATGCCGGCCGACTTATGTCCATTGTCAATCAAATCAGATTGCTTGGGGAAGAATTCCCAGATCAACGCGTGGTTGAAAAACTTCTTGTTAGTCTACCGGAAAGATATGAGGTAAAAATTTCCACCCTTGAAGATTCTAAAGATTTATCTAAAATAACATCTGCGGAATTGATCAATGCTCTCCAAGCGATGGATCAAAGAAGAATTATGAGGAAAGATGATACAGAGTATGTTGAAAGTGCTCTATTTGCCCGGAGCAACCGGAAAACAAAACCTCAATGCAATCTTTGCAAAAGGTTTGGCCATGAAGAAAATGATTGCTGGCACAAGGGAAAACCGCAGTGTTTCAAGTGCAAGCGGTTTGGGCACTTACAAAATGAGTGCAGAAACAACAAGTATGAAGCAAATTTAGCGACAGAAGAAGTGGAAACTCTTCTGTAATTGGTGAGAAGTGCACCGGATGAATGAAGTTGGAGAGAAGTGCTCCAACAATGTTGACTGGAGAGAAGTGCTCCAGATTTGGGTGAGAAGTGCACCCAAGAATATTGGAGAGAAGTGCTCCAATGGATGCGGGAGAGAAGTGCTCCAGCAAAATTATTTTATTAAATTTCTACATTAAGGGAGGATGTTAGAAATAATAATGTAGAATTTAAAATTTGAATTTGAATTAGATATGCATCTAAGTTGTTGCACTCTTTTGATTGTTGGTTGAGATTTATTTGTTAGAAAGATTTGTTTTATGCACCTATAAATTAGGGCATTCTCTATGTAATCATTAGAAGACGTGATTTATCAAGAATAAAAATATTTCGAGTCTTCTCATTTCTCCCGTTCATATTTTTATTTTCCTACACGCTGGAGCATTAGAAAAAAAAAAAAAAAGAAAATTCTTTGGCAGTTTTGGAAATAGGAAGATTATACAAAGATATATAATACTCGAGACATATTTACATGATCGCTGCACCAAGTAGAAAGACCTATGTTGTGAAAATTTAGGTGTCGTCTCTAAACAATTATTTCTTCGTTAGAGAATCAGCCAACACATTCCGTTTGAGATGTACACGAAACTAATCAATACCCAAGTATTCCATCTGTCATTTGACGGGTTTTGCAAACAATAGGGAAGAACAAATGGCCATTCTCCACGCCATTATGGACGACCAAACACAATTCCTTTAAAGAATCCGAATAACAACATACATTATGAATACTCAGCTCATCCAATCATCGTATTGCATTGCTGTCGTGAGGCTTGTCGACATTCCAATATACAGGCCGAGTTCACCCAACTACCATGGTTATTGCACCTAGCCAAGTCCCTTCACCCAATTACCATCGTCATTGCGAATAACATTCCCAAAACTCGAATAACATCCCCAAAACCCGCTCGCATTCTTCTCAAGCAATTTTTTTTTCCCCAAAATACACAGTAATAGTATAATATGTAAAGAAATTAATGATCCTAAGGTACAATTGGGGTTGCCGGGGGTATATTCGTCATTGGAGATGTGCATCAATGAACATCTCATTAATACATACACGCACAAGAACCGGGACAACTGCGCAGAATCGATTCAGTGTATTTATGGGGTTTGCCCAACGGTTTATGGTACAAATGTCCACCCGCCCCTCTGCTGCTGCTATCTGTCTATCCTCTTCACACCATTTGTTCCTCCTCCATTCAATTCTCCCTCGTCATCTAGTCTTCTTTCTGCTTTCCTGCTGTTTCTTGTTTATTCATATTTTATTTTTCTCTGCTCCTGTTTTGGAAAGGGTTTCCAATTTCTTCTTATTACTCCCGCCCACATGTTCTTCTCCCATTACAAACTCATTGCCCCAAATCACTTTCGGAGGTATATGCTTCACAGTCCTCGTTCAGCCGCTGTTGGGCTCTAAGATCGTTTTTTTATTTTTATTAGTACGAAGTATTTTTTTTTTTTTTTTTGTTTCAGATAAACTAAAGAAAAAGGGCAACAGGGGAAAAAATGCCCGACAAGTTTTCCTGCTTAAAGCCAATCGACAATGAAAGGGAAAACGAAAAATTCAACCAAGAGAATGGGGATTTTGGAAGGGAGAACTCATCCGCGAACGCCACGCTCA
Source organism: Hygrophila difformis (assembly GCA_030278955.1). Classification (NCBI taxonomy): domain Eukaryota; kingdom Viridiplantae; phylum Streptophyta; class Magnoliopsida; order Lamiales; family Acanthaceae; genus Hygrophila; species Hygrophila difformis. Next base: position 1,516,007 of record JAOANR010000014.1, on the reverse strand, counting down.
CAACTGTTACCCCCAAATCACATATAATTGTGCCTCGAAGCAAATCACAAAGCGCGTGCCGCCGAGTGACGCCCACTTCAGTTTCCGGGAGCGACGGGGCTAATACTAATGCTATCGAGAAACGCCTCCCCAATGGGGATCTATACATCGGGACTTTTGCCAACAATGTGCCGCACGGCCTGGGAAAGTATTTATGGAAGGACGGGTGTATGTACGAAGGGGAATGGAAAAGGGGGAAAGCGAGTGGAAAAGGCAAGTTCTCCTGGCCTTCTGGTGCGACGTATGAGGGTGAATTTAAGTCTGGACGGATGGAAGGCACAGGGACTTTCATCGGGTCCCTAGGTGATACCTACAAAGGGTCATGGTCTGGGGATCGTAAGCAGGGATATGGGATTAAGCATTATAGCAATGGGGATATCTATGAAGGGCAGTGGAAGAAGAATTTTCAAGATGGGCAGGGAAGGTATCAATGGAAGAACGGGAACGAGTTCATTGGTGAGTGGAGAAATGGGGTGATTCATGGGAGAGGGGTTTTAGTTTGGAGCAATGGGAATAGATACGAAGGCAATTGGGAGAATGGTGTTCCTAAAGGGCAGGGGGTTTTCTCTTGGTCCAGTGGGAGCTGTTCAGTCGGATCCTTGCCGGATGAATCGTCTAATAAGAATGCTAATAAAGCACAAGTCTTGAACCCTAATGCTACAGACTATAGCAATGGCATTGATGAGGGTTTGAAAGGGTGCTTCAGCCATAAGTTGTCCGCTCCCTTGATGATGGTGGGTGATGAAAATTCCGACTTTCCGATTGAGGGCGGTCAGGGGAAAGGGAGGGTGTCCAGTGGTGATGAGATAGTGGAAAGGGTTCATCCAAGAACTTGTTTTTGGGAGTCGGAAGGGGAAGCTGGGGACATAACTTGTGCTTTTCTTGATGATATGGGGACATCTGTGCTGTGTAGGGATGAGCTTAGCTTCGAAGGAGATGTGGTAAGACCTTTTTGGATGAAATCTGCCTCTGTTGGAGCGGTAGGGAAGAAGCCAGGGCATACAGTGTCCAGAGGGCATAAGAATTATTGTTTGATGCTTAATCTGCAATTGGGTATCAGGTAGGTTGATTCATACATCCTAATCTATTTTCATCCGTCTTATGTAGTAGAGTATTTGTGATTTGTGAAGCAATAGAAGATTTAAATATGGTTATTCTATCAGGCATTCCGTGGGAAAACATGCCTCGATAACGCGTGCTCTTGAGGAAAGTGATTTTGATCCCAAGAAAAAGTTTTGGACGAGGTTCCCTCCAGAGGGATCAAAGTGCACACCACCTCATCAATCCATGGATTTCCGGTGGAAGGATTATTGCCCTTTGGTGTTTAGGTAAACTCTTGCTTAACCTGTGCATAGGGGATGACAGAATTAGTATTATCCTAGTTTAGTAGCTCGAAATTCGATTATTAAAATTGTGGTAATTAACTTAGCATTTGATTCTTAAACGTGGATTTCTTTCATTGGCTGTGTAGACGTTTAAGGGAGCTATTTCAAGTAGACACAGCTGATTACATGTTAGCCGTTTGTGGAGATGATGCTCTGAGAGAAATCTCGTCTCCTGGGAAGAGTGGGAGCTTGTTTTACCTTACTCAGGATGATCGATTCATGATAAAGACCGTGAGGAAATCAGAAGTCAAGGTTAATCAATCTTGTTCCAATCTCTGTATGAGTTTTTTCAAAGTAGAACATGATGATGATAGATTTAGAGTAGGCAATAATATCTGTGCTGTTTTTAATTGTATCGTGAATCGTAAAAGTTAAAAACTGTAGTTTATTACTTTGGCTGCAGGTGCTTATTAAAATGCTACCAAGTTATTATCGCCACATCCGGAACTATGAAAACTCTCTCGTAACGAAGTTCTATGGTGTTCATTGTGTCAAACCGGTTGGCGGCATCAAGGTGATTTAGTCATTATTGATATTACGCCTGTGTCTGTTGTAATGTTAGAGATTTTGATCAGTGGACTAATTAGCTTCTATCTCTTGCTGCAAATTAGACGCGGTTCATTGTGATGGGAAATATGTTTTGCTCAGCGTATCAAATTCATAGAAGATTTGATTTGAAAGGATCATCCCATGGCCGCACAACAGACAAGCCCGAGAGTGAGATTGATGAAACAACAACTCTCAAGGACCTTGACCTGGACTTTGTATTTCGACTGCAAACAAAGTGGTATCAAGAACTTATGAAGTCAGTACTAGCTTTTTAACCTTCGCCTTGTTATTTTATTTTTTATGTTTAAATATTGTTGAGGATATATCTGACTTGGTTTATTATACGTTCCAGCCAAATTGATCGCGACTGTAAGTTTCTGGAGGCCGAGAGAATCATGGATTACAGTCTCTTAGTAGGTCTTCATTTTCGCAATGATAGTATTGGAGACAAAATCGGATTGTCACCTTTTATGGCGCGCAAAGGTAATTAATTGTCAATGTCGTGTTGCACATTTTATTGAACATCTTCATGCCTTTCATTCGCTTGCAGATTTCTTATATTGATACTTGAATTTCTCAGGAAGTTACTCATATCAAAGCGAAAAGTTTATGCGTGGCTGTCGCTTCCTTGAAGCAGAATTACAAGATAGGGATCGAATATTATCTGGCAGGTATATATTTTGAGGCATATATTCTGTGCTCTGCTTTCATTACCGCATTGGGAATAAGCTGTTGTAGATTGTGGTTGATTTCTGTGCTGGAGTGTTTATTTATTTTTTATTTTATTTTTTTTGTTTTTCAATTATTATTAATTTAATATAATGTTTTGAAACTATCGGTGAAATTTTGAGTCGAGAATTGAGATAGGCAGTCGAGCTCAAACTCAAGCTTGTTGAGTACTTGAGAGATAAGTATTTTTCTTATATTAAAGTAATTTTTCAATTTAAAAAGTTAATTTAATCAAGTAACCTGAATCTTTTAGTTTAAAATTTGACTTGAAACTTGACTCTAAATTGATTTTGCGCTATTTGATGTGATCAAGTTGAGTAATGTGGTTGAAGCTCTGCCCTACTGTTAACTCGTCAGGAGTGTTTGATCATTTAGTTTTGATTCATCTATTGGACAAAAGTGCAACAAATCCTGTCATTTTGAGTATGTTGTAATACTTATTGTATTATCAGGAAACCACTGATCAGATTGGGCGCCAATATGCCAGCACGAGCAGAGCGTGTGTTGAGGAGGAGTGATTTTGATCAGTACACTCCTGGAGGATGTTCCCATTCGATGCCATCCACCACCACGGGCGAAACCTATGAAGTGGTTCTCTACTTTGGGATCATTGACATTTTACAAGACTATGATATCAGCAAGAAGCTCGAACACGCGTACAAGTCATTGCAGGTTGACTCGACCTCAATTTCAGCTGTTGATCCGAAGCACTATTCGAAAAGGTTTCGGGATTTCATGAGCAGAATATTCATGGAAGATAGGTGAGACACCTAAAGGGTGTTTGTTGTTCCAAAAAGGGAGGTGTAGTGAATTATGTAGCTGAGCTGAATTTTTGTTGGATCAGCTGTTGGGAGTTTTTATTTTTTTATTTTTATTTTTGTATATTGAAAATAAATATAAATATGCGTAGAGTGGGTAGATAGATATGTTAGATTAATTTGGGTGCTATTGTATACTGGTTAGTGGACAAATGTTTAGTAGTATTGGAGTATATAGCATAGGTAGAGGAAAAACTGCAGGGCTGGTTCGTCCAGGTTCTGTTATAAAAATGATGAAATTTGTTTAAGATAAAATCCCTTTTGCTAGTTCTTGGCTGCTGCTGTTAGCGTATTATCCGATCCCATTTTTGGGTTTGAAATTCATATTTTGCATTTAATTTGCTTCTGGAGACTGGTGTTGGACCATTGTCAGGTACCATTGCATTACACCAATGTCCAAACGGCTATATCAATATGGTTGTCCGTACGACTGAGTATTCTGTATTGCTGCTGGGGACCAGCAGGGGGCATGGGAATTCTTATTACACATCCCACATCGGTGGTGGATGTGTGGGATTCTCCCTGATTTCTATGAATCTAATTTCCTAGCTATCCTATCATGGGGTAGTGATTTTGTGCATTGGTTAGCAGTTGATTTTTCTTCTTCTTTAGTGCCGGAAAGAGGTTTAAAAAAAAAAAAAAAAAAAAAAAAAAAACAGAGAGTACAAGATCGAAAAGAGAAACAGGAGTGTAGCTAGATACAATTAAATACTACTCCCTCCGTCCCACTCCAAGTGTCTTGTTACTGTTGGTCACAGTAATTAAGGTATAGTTGGTTTGTGAGTATATGGTGGGGTCCACATAGTTGTTGGAGGGGAAAATTATTTCTATTTATAGAAAGAAGACATTTGTAATGGGACATCCAAAAATAGTAAGTAGGACATTTGGAATCGGACGGAGGGAGTAGTAATTACTAGTACTAGTATTATTAATTAGATTCACCATCATGCATATATTATGTACACGAACTCAATAATAATTTCATACATATTCATTCATCGTCGCGTCCTTGCATGATGCATGATGATGATGATGATGATGCATCATCCATTAATTAATTAGTTATTTCCTATGGGCTATGGACTTTAATAGAAAGTAGTAGGGACTATATAAGCTAGGGACCCCATGCATAATCAATGTTCAAAATTAATTAAGTGTGTATATATGTTGGCCAAAACTCTATGGATTTCCAGCATGCATGTGGCTTGTTGGGTCGAGATTGAACCTAACATATATATATATATATATATATATATATATATATATATATCAATTGAAAACTTTAATTATAAGCTATTCATGACATTAATTAATGTTAATTTTATGTGGAACAATTTTCCACCTGTCTACTATATATTCCACCTAATCCTTTTATAATATATACATGTCATGGACTCTCACTACCATTTCTCTGGTAATGGCTTCAAAAAAAAAAATGTAGGTAGTATACAAAAAGGAATTTCGGACGTTTATGTATCCAAAATGCTAGCTTGTAATATATATCACTATCATATTCATTAGTGTTTATTGGCATTGTCGTCAAAGCTAGCTACAAAATTAATTATTTTACGTGTGGATTTCTTTTTAAAGGTTGCATATAATAATGAAAGAGCGATCGAGGACAAAACTACAATACCAATTGTTGTTCTGCAGTAGTCTTTATCATGTCTTTAGTAAGTGAAGTAGAAGTATAATATATGGAATTTGAGGTCTGCGGACATGCTTCGTTGGTCGTTTCTAGGCCAAATTTTTGCTACTATAAATCTATAATACGATACGCCATCATTGAAACACAATGCAATAATATTAGTGGCTATTAATTAGTACTAGTAGGGTATATATATATATATATGTGTGTGTTTTAAATGGCATTTACTACTTATTAGTTCATTGAATCCATGCTTTTATGTTGATTCAGAGGGTGTTTGGATTTGCGTTTTAAAAAGTGCTGCAGCGTTTAGAAAACGAATAATCAGATAATTGCTGTAACAAAACGTGCTGTAAAAAATTAAGTTTTTGGATGAGCTTACGTTGTTTCAAATCGCAATAATCAGATAATCATTAAAAAGTGTTTGGATTTGCGTTTTTCATTACATCAAATGGCAACAATATGGTAAAATCTATTTTTGGCTAAACAAAATTAGTATATATAGGAGGATCGGAGTAATAATTATAATGGGGCATGCATAAGCATGATGCATACTCATAATTAATAACTGATTAATAACTGATTATAATGGGGGATGAATGACTGGACGATGCCGGCAGGCAGGCAGGCAGCATTCATTTGGATTAATAATTTGCATGGTTTCAACCATAAAAACATGGCCCAAATTTAATATAGGAACTAATTCATGATCCACTATTCTGTCAACTCAGACTCTACTAATTTCAACCTTCAACCATAAATACTTATATAAAATGTGATCAGCCTTGAACATTGAATCCATAAATCCTGAGTAATAAAACTGTAAACTCTATACCCTCATCAATTCCAAACCTTAAACCCTTCAATTCCAACATTTTTATATTCTTAGGGTGTAATTATTATTTTAACTCTTTTATAAATAAAGAATTTGATTTTATACTTTTATAGAATACTCAGGTACTAAAAATATGGAATAATCAAAGTTTTGATTTAGGTACGAGGGAGAAGTGCATGTGTAGTTGTGAAGGTAAATAGTTATGTATGTAATTATGCCTTGTTTTCTTAAATTTATGTTGGGCATAATAATCTTATGATTTTGCCCTTTAAATTAACATGCTGGTTGCCAATATATATAATCCATGATATGGACAAGGGTGCCCAAGCTGATACTCCATCCGTTCCTTTTTAGTTGTCTTTTTCAGCTCAATTTCAATAATCAAGATTTGCATTAATTAACTCATAAATATATATTTTTACCTTCAATTAAACTCATTCTTAATAAATGTCAACAAATAGCATTTATGTAAAGTGAATGGTAATAGTAAAAATATAGCATAACTACCTATAACTACCTAAAAATGACAACTATTTTGGAACACTTTTTACTCTATAAAAAGACAACTAAAAATGAACGGAGGGAGTAATTATTAAGTACTGGAGTATATTATTTTTGAAAAAAAAAAAGAAAAAGAAAAGAAGATTAAATTTATTTGTATTTCTGAATATGAAAAATTACATCATGTGATCAACCAACTACACATCCTTAGCTTCCTCCATTCCCAACTAATAAACCTAAGTACAAATCAAAACCTTAAAGAGTAGTTACTACTACTTACTAGGTGGTACATATAAGGACACAAGCATACATCGGTAATAATATAAAATGATGCAAAATCTAGACAAGGGAATTCACTATAAGTTTAAAATCAGCAAAGGTGATGGCTCCATCCCCATCCCCATCCATGGAAGCCACAATGTCATGGCAGTCCTCCAGTGTCAGCAGCTCCACCCCCATATTATTCTTACTCCCCACAACAACCTCGTACAGCTCCTCCCCTGTCACCAGATCATGTTCCTCCAGACCCATTCCATCGAACGCGGTTTTCAGGACCGCGAGCCCGCCCAATTCCAGATCCTCCGTGTTCATGCTCAGGAACTCCCCCATGCTCATCATGACCGCGTCGCCTGCTGATCCTTCCCTGCTGCCGCCGCCTCCTGCGGCTGCTGCAGCAGGGGAGGACGCGGCCTTCTTTTGCATCATGGCCTCGATATCTTGGTCGGTCACGTTGTTGTACCCTAGGGACCCCATGATTCCACGAAGCTCCTGCACGTTGATCCATCCGTCGTTGTCTGAATCAAAGGCGCGGAAGGTCTCCACGAGCCCCAACACGTGGTTCAGTGTTTCCAGCTCGATGGAGAGCGAATCCGCGGTAGCCTGATGAGCCATTATTGTGAATTGGGACACTTTGTTGTGGTACTACTTGTGATGATGATGATGAAGTGTTGTTTTTTTTTTTAAGGTTGAACGATAACTAACATCGATCGGCCTTAAATATGGAGTGAGGGATTGGATGCATAAGCTGAGGAGGTCTTTTTTCAAAAAGTCACTATTTTTGGTTTCAATAATGGAAAGGGAATAGATTCTGTTATAATTTGATGCCAATGGATATTTGGAAATCCCATCTTAGTTGGTTCAAATTCAGTGGGATGGATGGAATCGAACATATTCTTCACGATGATCGTGGATGTCTAATCCGATCATGGACCCGATCGACATGACAATGGTGTCTAAGTTTGTTTGTTTGTCTTTTTTTTTTTTTTGTGTTATGTGTAGGAACATAGTGCACTATTAGCTAAAACCTGTAGAGATTTATGGATGTGAGGCTCACACCTAAAACCAATTGGTGATAGGTGGAATTGCTCCCAACCATATAAGGTAGTAGAAGGACCACATTTTAACCGACGTGGGATATAAAAAAACCTCGTAAAAGATGTACTAGTAATAAGGGAAAGAAGCAAGCTAAGGGAAACAAGGAAAACGGGAGTGGGTGGTTGTCCCACGTGGGAAAAAAAATTAAAAGGATGAAAAAGGGTTTCAAATGGGTTGTGCAAAAGTAAAATTGGCCTCCGATCCTTTTAGGTTCACAAGTTTACAGTTTGATTGAGACATATGTATATTATACTACTAGTATAGAGAAGGTTAATGCAACGACCATTACACGCAATATATACTATGGAAAAAAATGCACTGGATGGACCATGTTTTAGGGAAATGTCTCATCAGTTTTTTTATTGGAAATGATATATAGGATGATCCTCCATATATAGCCATCATAGGGTTGTCAACGTAGCTAATATATATACGTGACATCTTCGAGTAATTTATATATGTTGGATGCTGTGATCTTTTATAATCAGAGATATAATGGAAACCCCAGGTGATATGTGTGTTTACTTAATTCCTTCCAACGAGCATTGATTCTTAATAATGCATTTCTTGTTCTTCTCATCTTTTCTATAGGTAGAACTCGTGTAAGCGGCGTCATTTCTTGAAATCTCTCTTCTGATTCAAAATCGTGGTGTAACGTGTATCCTCTCCTATTCCGGTCATGGAATAGATGAAATAAACCTTAAAATGGGTTTTTGTTCAAAAGTGAAATCTTATTGGAATTGTCCATATCCGGTTCACATCCTTCAGAACCCTATCACATCCCGGATCTGATGAAATAGGATAAATTGAGACAGTATTTTGTAAATACGTAATTATCTTGAATATATTAACCATCTATACGGATAGAGGAATACATAGAGTTGAACATAGTAAAATAAGGAATTGAAAGATTTCGTTGAAATTGTTCGTTTGGAAATTTCCCGAAAAGCTAATCATAGGTTCTTCTCTCCATCGGAGCAATAGGGCCGTTATGCTCATTACTAAACTTGTTGAAGAGATGAAATATAACCAAGGTATATCTTTTTTATCAGATTGAATCGATCATCAGAAGAAGAATTAGGCCAAAAATTAGGATACATTCTAGGAAAATCAAACTTCCATCGAAGAGAAGCAAATGAAAGGCTTTCATAAAAATTCTCGTAGAAGCGAGAATGGAGTTTTCATTCTGTACATGCCAGATCATGAATTAGTAACTGCATCCAATTTCCAAAAAAAAAATCGAACTTTCCAATTGGAATAGTTTATTTATTTATTTTTGGGTAGTGCTAAATAGACACTCTAGTAAACACCCAGTCTTGAAAATAGTGAAAGAATGTTAGGTGGAATTCCATACAGCATTAATTACATTTACTTCTTCTTCTTCTTCTTCTTATTATTATTATTATTATTATTATTATTATTATTATTATTATTATTATTATTATTATTATTTCCATCTTTTCAATTTCCTAATCACTTTTACTATTGATTGAGTACAAGTATAACAAGAAGAAATAGATGAGAATAAAAAAGCCCTACGAAATTATATAAATTTTAAATAATTTTCATTGTATATTTATTGTATTGTTCGTTCTAATTTTAATTATTTTTTGTTATCAAAATTATTTATTTATGATCTGAAGAGTTAATTTACTGTAAAATAAAATATATCCAAACCATAAATATATACATGCATATGAAATTATAAATGTAAAATAAAATTTGTTCTTAACAAAGTCAATTAGAAAGCCATATCAAAATTTATTATAAAATATTTGTCTAATTTAATAAATCAAAATTTAAGCATATCATTAATAATTTTTTTTATTTAATTCTTTTTGCATTAAATTAAAACAAAGATTCATTTTCATATAATTCCAAAAGCTTCAAAAACTATTGCATATATAAATAATTATCGTGAAATATAAAAATAAAAATTAACATAAAATCATATTTAAACTAAATAAAAGTAATAATAACACACTTAAGAGCCTGTTTGGAATGACTTTTTTTTCAAGTGCTTTTGGCTTTTGCTTCTGCCAAAAGTACTTTTGAAGAAAAAAGAGTGTTTGTTTTGGCTTTTTAGAAAAAGCAAAAGCACCTCGAAAAGCTGCAAAAGTGCTTTTGGGAGAAGTAGCCCAGGGGTGCTTCTCCGAAAAACAGAAGCCAAAAGCACCTAGTAATATGTGCAGAGTCATAAATGCCCCTATTAATTTATTTTAATTACACTATAAATACATACTATTATATATAAATAGCATATCCTTTTTGGTAATTTACACATTTCAAAAGCACTTTTCACTTTTACATATCCAAACACACTTTTGAAAAAAAGCTGCTTTTCAAACATTCCATCCAAACACAAAAGTTACCTGCTTCTGCTTTTGGCTTTCACTTCTGCTTCTGCTTTTGGCTTCTGCTTTTTTTAAAAGTCAATCCAAACGGGCCCTAAGTAGTAATAATAATAATAATAATAATAATAATAATAATATTATTATTATTATTATTATTATTATTATTATTATTATTATTATTATTATTATTATTATTATTATTATTATTATTATTATTACTACTACTACTTAAGAGAAATCACTCACTCCATAGAAATGAAAAAATAAAATATAATGTAATTAATGGTATGAATATCAATCCCTCCCTCATTTCACTACTTTCAATGAAAAGAGAATTTATTAGGGTGTCTATTTAGTATATAATGGGTGTTTATTTATCCAAACCCTTATTTTTACCTTTCTCGTTTAGCAATTAACATAGCCATGGGAAATTGGGAATAGGACTATAGGAGTCATTTTCGTAACCATTAAAATAAATTATTTGGAAATGAACATAAATTAAAAAATTATGAGTAATGATAAATAACGATATTAAATAATATTCATCAAAAAAAAATAACGATATTAAATAATTAAGAAACAAGGCATCTCACACTCTTAGAAAAAAAACAAGCAAGCAGAAAAGTGTTTCACGTTCTCATCTTTAATTTTACTACTACTATCTACAGTAGTGGTCAACTGACGCACCTCAATTTTCATTTTTTTTTTTTGTGTTGTGTGTGTGAGGATGGGCAGGCCACGATCTCGAGGAGAAATGGAGGCGAAGGCAAGCCGGCGAGATGGAGAAGATGATAATGACAGGCGGCGGCTGGAGATGAGGATTCGCCGGAACAGCTAGCCGGATCTGGGAGATGGACAGCCGGAGTTGAGAGTAGAGAAGGTGACCGGAGGATTGGAGTTGGTGGCTGCCGTCGTGAAGACTTGCCGGCGACGGAGATGGGCTTGCCGGAGATGATGGCTGGACATGGTGAAGATGGTGATGCCGACGGGTTGCTGTTGTTGCAATTTTCAATTCTCAAATTGGAGATTTGGGGAGGAAGACACATATGGGTCCCACCTACAATGTAGACTTGTTATTTTTTTTTTGGTTCTCTTTTTATTTATTTATTTGGGGAGTATATATGTAAATACATAAATACTTATATTTTTATATTTTCTTTTGTTTTTGACTTTTTCTAGCACCAAGTATAAAGTTGAAGTATTTTCAGTAGTATGGATCTTCAACTTTTAGAGTTAAATGATCGTTTTGACAACACCAACATCGAGTTGTTTGGATTGATTGCTTGTTTTGATCCAAGTAAATCATTTGCTACATTTGACAAGAATGATTTGATGAAGTTGGCTATAATTAATCCATATGAGTTTTCTGATGATGCACTTGAAATGCTTGAAAACCAATTTGAAAAATATATTAAAGATGTGAGAAATGATCCCGACTTCTCCAATTTGGTTTATACTTGCGGATTTGCTAAGAAATTGGTTGAAAAGAACAAGGACGGAACTTATCAATTGGTGTATTTGTTGATCAAATTATTCTTAATTTTACCCGTGGCAATTGCGACAGTAGAAAGGGTATTTTCTGCAATGAAGATTGTCAAATCCGAGTTACATAATCGGATGGGTGATGAAATATTGAATGATTCTTTATTTCTTTTGTTGAAAAAGAATTATTAGACGAGGTAATTGTAGATGAAGTCATGAATTATTTTCAAGAAATATCGGTACCTCGAAGAGTATTTAGTTATTATTTTGAATGATAAAAAATATAGTTTGATTATTGTTGCATAATATTTTAATTTTGTTTAAATTCCGACCACCCTGGACTGGAATCCTAGTTCCGCCACTGTATCTACTCCCTCCGTTTTTTAAAGATAGCTACGGACCCACTCAGCACGCAGTCCAATGCACATTTTAAATCATTAATAATTCAAATTCGATACATGTAAAAATTCTAAAAGTTCGATATTTAAAATCTACAAGACGAGACGAATCTAACAAGATCACACTTGGCTATATTTTAACTTGTATAACCATGAGAAAACTTTAAGTCAAAGTATATAAGTGAACAGTATTCATTAGTCAACAGTAGCTAACAAAAAAAATGGAGGGAGTATTATCCTTGCTTTTAATGTTTTTGTCAGCCGGGAAAATGTTTGTACACTTAATTGGGTAAGAGAGCTTGTGAAAAATGGATAAATGATGTCTTTTGCAAGACTTACAAGTCGTTTTAAACTTTGAGGATCTCCCTAGCTCATATGCCCATTACAAATTTATACTTCAAAATAGTAACATTATGATTATCTTCTTAAATAACAAGTGAAATGCTATTCCAAAAAAAAAAAAAAATAACAAGTGAAATCTAACACTGTACTCAGCGTAGTATGTAGTATAATAAAATTCATGTTTTAATTTATAGATATTATTGTCATTATCATGACACAATAATATTACATATGACCATCGATATCCTCTGGCAGTAACCACCAAAATTTGGTTCCAATTGACCCAAGCAGCCTTCACATGCATGCATCCACTGCGGGATACATTTAATTTGTTACTGATGGTTACGCACACACACTTCGTAATCTATATAGAAGTATATTTTATAGAATTAAATTAAAACCCAAACTTGTACGTACACGTCCATGCAATACTTGCACATTGCATGGACGACGACATTTACTCATCAAACTGATCAATTACACCAAATTATTTCTTAGTAACATCATCATACCACATATTTAATTTATATCCATTTCTTTTAATATATAATCCATATTTTTAAGGAGCATAGCCGCCGCCGCCGCCGGCACCATGACCACCGCCTTCGCCGCTGCCATATCCACCGGCATGCCCTCCGCCAGCATACGCGCTACCGCCACCGCCCCCACCGCCTTCGCCTCCTCCAAACCCTCCACCATGGGAGCCTCCACCAGCACCTCCTCCGTGGCCACCCCCAGCGCCATATCCGGAACCTCCGGCTTCCCCTCCTCCAGCAGATGCACCTCCACCGCCACCACCGTGGCCACCCCCACCACCTCCGCCAAATCCACCCTCACCATTATATCCTCCACCACTCCCACTGCCACTTCCTTCGCCGCCTCCAAATCCTCCTCCATGCGCTCCACCCGATCCCGAGGCTGCCCCGCCTCCACCTCCACCTCCGCCGCCACCTCCACCACCACCACCTGCACCGCCACCGTGAGCACCTCCACCACTACCAAAACCGGCTCCATGCCCTTCCCCACTCCCACTTCCATACGCCGAGCCATGGTCTCCCCCACCCCCAGCCGCGGACCCACCTCCTCCACCGCTACCACCACCTCCACCTCCTCCTGCGCCATGCTCTCCACCACCAAACCCAGCACCGCTACCACCACCACTTCCCGCACCACTTGCATAGCCATGATCGACGGCGCCGCCACCGGACCCTCCACCGGAACCCCCACCCCCACCTCCAGCATACCCTCCAACACCAAGATTAACACTCAAACCATCAGTATGCAGATTGTTCTGATCAGCACCTAGGAGTCTTCTAGCTGCCGCCGAACTAATCGCAACCAACACCACCCCAAAGAACACAACACTGAGAGCTTTACGAGAAGCCATATGGTATATATTAAACACTTAAGCTTCGTTGAAGTGATGATGAGATGAGTGATCTGCATGGGGTATTTATAGCTGCTCAAAAGACAAAAGCGCGTCCTCCCACAGTGAAAGATGAACAAATTAAAACAGTGCATGATCTGATCAATTACCACAAGTCTCTTTTGCCCCCCACAAAGTGGTCCAATGAACATGCACTCCCAAAAATACTAATCAAAACCAACTAGCTAGTGTGATTGTGCTGTCCTCCACATTTGATTATCATCAAACTAACAAAGCAAAGAATAAATTAATTCTTTAAAAAATTGGAGTTGGTTGTGTCATTGCTATTATAAGATTTTGGATTTGACTTTTTAGGGATATGGTTTGCAGATTAATGCATTATATTACATTAGGAAGTAGTACTCCTATTTAATGCTTTTGAACCGTCCCCATTGGTTACCTTAACCACATTTAGGTTTTAATATTAAAATTAGGGCATTTAGGTATGTATTAGACCTAACCTTATTATCTCATGTATGATGTTTGTTCTTGCATTGTGCGAGCTGATTACATTTCCATCTTATAGAACATATATTAAGTAATACTAATTATAATGATATAATGCTCAATTCTTTGATTTATTTAGCCATTAAGCACGCCCATTTAATTAATTAATTTATTGGATTATATTTGTACATATATATAGAGATACCTAACTCCATTAATTGTGATGGTGCCCATGCTGGGAAAAGTTAAGAATTACTGTAAATAAGATTAGCAAGCATTATATAGCCAATGGTGGAGAAAACATGCATGTGATGTAGTATTATTATGGAATTCCAAGTCAGTTTGAATAATTTGTTCCGCCTACATTATTACTGTAGTACACTCACAACTATTGATGAAAACGATGTAATGATGATGATGGTGATGATAATGAGCACTAGCAAAGAAAGTAGCATTAATTCTAGCTTCAAGCTATGGGTTCATGTGCTCTAGATATATACTACTCTGCCCTTTTGTCCTCTTGAATTCCATATCCCCATTCTCACCTACCAAACCCTATTCTGCCTGCCGCCTTCATCTTGCCTTCATCCTTTGATCAAAACGTCCTATATTGGAGTATATAATTTCCTTTGGGTTTATAAAGTTTTACAAAACCACAAGTTAAGCTATACAAGCATGGCTTAAAATTTTGGGTTTTGAAATCCATAATTTTCTGCTTAATTTTTTAGGGTTTTCACATGCACAACTTACTTCCGACCAATTAAGGATTTTTTGCAAAAAAATTGGGAAAGTGAGCTATAAGTAGGTAATTGGATCATTGAACTCATCATCATCAGTGCTATATTAATTAGGCGGTGTTTAGGTGACACAAGCTAAGGTATATATAAGAAGGTTGGGTTAAGAATTATTAAGATTATATATACATGAAAACATAATCAGTCTGGATTGAAATTTGAATGTTTGATGCTGTATTTAGTACAGTATGTCTTAACTCGCCATTCCAAGTGATGGCACAACACCATTTGCTTCCCTTACTTTATGACATGAAAGGAAAAGAAAAAGGGAAAAATGTGGCAAAGCTAATTTGACTAATTGGACAACTTCACACCATTGATTTACTACATTCTACTATTGGCAAGCTAGACTACTTCACACCATTGATTTACTACATTCTACTATATACGTATGGGATAACTACTGTGATTACTGATTTCTCAATCACAGGGGATTAAATAAATTATACTAAATGTTTATTATATATCTTATCTTAGCTTATAGGGCGAATTGTGATTAATTTTGATTTATGATTTCGGTCAGCTCTAAATATAAATAAATAAGGGTAGACCGTAGGAGTAAACTGATAAGGTGCCAATCGGCTATCCCCAACAATTTGGTTTGCAATAAGGTTGTTAAGATCGAGATACTATATTAAAACTTATTTTTGTCTTTGCAAGATCGAAATCATAGATCGAATTGAGTTCCTAAAATCTTATGAAATTGCAATAATAGATGAAATCAATTATGTATACCCATTTCTGTAGCCTTTTTAGCTTTTCTCCTTTGCCGATAGGGGTGAGGAAAACTCGACTCGATACTCGATCAAAACTCGATTAAATTATTACTTTAAATATATAAAAATAAAAAATTATTAGACACAATTTAAGCGTTATCAAGCATAACAAACTTATATTTTGCAGCATAATAAGTAAAACTGTCAATTTAAATTCAAATTATATACTATCTACTCTAATTAAATTCGGGCTAGAACTTTAAATTTTTTTACAGTTTAAGATCACACTGTTCAGACTCGAGACTCGACTCGATATCATCCTATTTGCCAACATGCTGGCCACATCCCATTCATCAAACATCAATTATGCATACTGACAAGTAAAAATATTAATTCGTACATTTATGAATCTTGCAGCTTAATTAAGGTAATACAATACAAAAACATTACAATTAAACATAACAAATTTGCACAACCGTGCATATTGCATTTTTTACACATCATACATAAGGAATACAAGTTCTTAAATTTAAAATTAAAACAAAAAAGTTTCTTTAATTCAAATCATAAATCCTTGTCTGGACAAGGATTTTATGCGTTCAAGAGTATATAATCGTAAGATTGTAGAATCGTTTAAAAGAGTATGATCATAAAATTATGATATTCTATAATTAGGATCGAGATTTATCTAGATCTTACTAATTTTAAGATCCTACAGAGATCAAGATCCTTTTAAAAGATATTATCGTAAAACATAAGATAATAAGATTAGGATGAGATCTTAATAACTATGGTGTACAATGATTTTACCAGGATGAGATCTTACGGGACGTTTGGTTCGAGGGATCTAAGAGGTAGGGAATGAAACATGCATATGTTTGGTTCGGGGTATGTTTTATGTGGGGCAGGTAATCTTAGATTACCACATTCACTTTACCTACTTTTATATTAATTTGACTTTTATACCCTCACTTTTTATACTTATTTTATTTAATAAATTTAGATATTTGTATTCTAAAAAATGATAAATATATGAAATTTAATTTTAAAAAATAAATTGAAAAATTTTAAATTATTTAAACATATTTTTTAAATATATATTCTCATATTTTACTATATGTTTTTATATATATTCTCATATTTTAATATATTCTCATATTAAATAAGTAATTATCACACAATAAAATACATATAAAGATTTTTCAATATTTTAAAAAATAAATCGAGTTAAATATTTTTATTGTGTAGCAAAATGACATATTTATAACATTCATTTAGGGGTGAAAACGGGACGGATACGGGCGGATGGTACTCATCCCGTATCCTATCCCATATTTTTTTGTCGAATACGGAATCGGATACGAATAAACCGGATACAAATACGAATTCGAATATTTCGGGAAACGGATACGAGACGGATTCGGATTTTAACTCGGATAATCTTATAATTACTAAAATTAAATTTTTTTTATAATTTTTAAGTGAAATCGGAATATACTACTATGTAAGCTAAACTAAATTTTTAAATTTTCCAAGATCATTAGTTATTTCGTTCAAAACATCTAAATAACATACTACAGTTTTGATGCAAAGAACCTAATGATGTAGTCGAGTTGATTGATATGATTTGATTTAATAAATTACATATGGCTTTAATGCTTTTGATTATATTTACATATAGTATTACTTATTTATTTTATAGTTAATATAATATATATAAATTTTCGGATATTCGGATAGAAAATACGGATAATATCCGCATTATATTCGGATTTTTCGGATACGGGCGGATATTTACAATCCCATATCATGTCCCGTATCCGCCGGATATAAAAATTCGAATTCGGATTCGAATATAATCGAATACGGCGTCGGATCGGGCGGATATTATCCGTCTCACTTTCACCCCTACATTCATTCAATTGAAATTCAGGGACATTATGGTAAATAAATTAGAACTAGAAATCTGAGATTCTCAATCTAACCAAACGCAATAATTTTAAAACATCAAAAATTAAGATTCCCAGCAATCTCATATTCCCAGTAATCTTACATTTCCAGCAATCACATTCCCACTGGTAATCTAAGATCCCTCCAACCAAACGCATCGTTATGGTGTTTCTTGCAAATGAAAAAGGGCATCGGGGTTGTTTCTACTATATTTTAATTCCAAAGGACTTTTCTGAAAATATAAAATTTCTCGATAAGTAATTAGTTTTCCGATTAAACCACCAGAGTTTCGGCACCGAGTTATGGTTTCAATCGACAACGGCGCAACCGCGAACGGCCATGGAGCCACGGCTGCGGCGGCCAAAGTCACCACTCCGGATGGGGTTGCCTCGCCGCCGGTGTCGCAGTCTAACGGTTCTCAGATGGAGATCGACCCTTCTCGAAAGAGGAGGATGGCGAATCTGCCCTTGGAGGTCGGCACTCGTGTCAATTGCCGGTGGAGGGACGGCAAATACCATCCTGTTAAGGTTATTGAGCGCCGGAAGCTTTTTTCCGATGGATCTGGAGATTATGAATACTACGTTCACTACACCGAATGTGAGGATTGCGCTTAGTTTGTCAATTTTAGGGTTTTGTTGGTCTCACCTTTGCTTTCTCGGTTTTCTTAATTTGAAATGAATTCTTTTTTATTTTTTCCTTTTTTTTTTTCCTATTATCTTCTTGTTGACGTTGCACAATGTTTCGACTCTGTTCTGTTTGTATGGACATGTGTTTGGGCTTCTTCATTTTAGAATGACGAAATATTTCAGTCAAATTTTAAAATATAGGAAATTTTAATTTGCATGTACTTGGGATGCTTTCTCATCTTAATTGCATTTGAGTGAAATTCACCTTGCTTCCCTTGAATTTTTGCTTATAAAGCCTGGCCATTGTTGATTCTTACATTTTGTTGCCAATCAACAGTTAACAGGAGACTTGATGAATGGATAAAACTTGACCAGCTTGATCTTGATTCTGTAGAAACCGATGTGGATGAGAAGGTTGAAGACAAGGTAACATCTTATCTTATTAATAATATACTCTGAGTTCCAAATTTGTAAGTTTAAAGTGTTATTGATCTATCTATGTTCTTATACATGTATTATTGATTAGGAGGCTTATGTGTTGTCCCTTCTTTTTAATAAATGAAGAATTTGTTTGCTCTTCTGTTTATGCAATTAAACTTTGCCATTAAAGATTCAATTACTTAACCATATTTTGTACGCATGCACTTCAGGTAACAAGCTTGAAAATGACGCGGCATCAAAAACGCAAGATTGACGAGACACATGTGGAGGTACTCGTATATTTTCATTTTCTAAGAAATCTGCCTCAATTTTGTTACTGTTTGGTGTGGCCTTGCATAAATAACTTAGATTTCATCAGACATTTTTAAATAAGGTCTTTCAGAAATGGGTGACGCATTTAATCATCCAGAGGCTGCCTGTGTATTGTTTTTGTGGCTAATTGTGTTTGCGATTCTACAGGGCCACGAGGAACTTGATGCTGCTAGCTTACGTGAACATGAGGAATTTACAAAAGTTAAAAACATTGCTAAAATTGAACTTGGAAGATATGAGATTGAGACTTGGTATTTTTCCCCATTTCCTCCAGAATACAATGACTGTACGAAGCTGTTCTTTTGTGAATTTTGCCTGAATTTCATGAAGCGTAAAGAACAACTTCAGAGGCATATGGTAAGAACATATTCCTTTGTTTTGTTTTCCACAGTCATCATGCCTCAAATAAACTCTGGTTTTCTGTATTATTCCTAAGCAAATTTCTGGACCAATGCCTATTAAGTTCATTGCAACTACAGTGATGAATTTAGAGATTTGTTTATTGTTGTCTTTTTAGAATTTTACTATTAGATTTCTATATGCTTTATTTTTTTAAATAACCAAATTGCTGAAATACTTGTTTTAAGCAATTATTTTTTAAACTGCAGAGAAAATGTGATCTCAAGCATCCTCCAGGTGATGAGATCTATCGAAATGGAACCTTGTCAATGTTTGAGGTAAAATTACACTTACTTGAATGAATTTTAAGATATTGGGATTTGGGGAAAAAATGTTCTTTGTCATTGGCCTAGTTATTCTCAATTGGTTCTTCATCAATCATCATCATTTACTTGAATCATTATTTTTAAATAAACCAAAAATGAATATGTGTTCCTTTGACGCACGTGGCACAACATGTCTGGCTATTTGGAAGAAGTTTTAACACAATTCAAAATCCCTGGAACCAGGTTGATGGCAAAAAGAACAAGGTTTACGGGCAGAATCTTTGCTATCTGGCTAAATTGTTCCTGGATCACAAGACCTTGTACTACGATGTCGATTTGTTTCTATTTTATGTACTGTGTGAATGTGATGATCGAGGATGCCACATGGTCGGGTACTTTTCGAAGGTGATTTTTATTCTTTTGAGTGGGTGTGAAACTTTATTGCTCTTCGAATTCAATTTTGAAATAGTTCCAAGGAATATCTTCCCCTTAAATGTTTTATTTATTGTCTCCATTTTAAATTTAAGCTATATATGCATATTTATTAATGAGGTTTGATGTGATTCATTCTGTAATATGTATGTCGCCTATAATTGGAATTTAGATAAAATAGTATTCAAACGACAATATTTTTTCCCATCTCTAATTTGGCACTTGGAAAGTATAAAGTCCTACTTGGCAGACATTAATTGATGTCTACTAAAGCTTCGAACATTTTCCTTACAAAATTATGAAACTCCTAGGGTTAAGGAAATTGTGTTTATAAAATATCCCGTGCCCAGAGTCCATGTTTCTAACATTCTGGGATTGATATGCAGGAGAAGCATTCAGAGGAGTCCTACAATTTAGCTTGCATTCTCACTCTGCCTCCCTATCAGAGGAAGGGCTATGGAAAGTTTCTGATTGCTTTTTGTAAGATCTCAATTTGTCACCATCGTTTGGTCATTTTCATGCAGCATGCTGCTGTTGTCTTATTAGAATTTGAACCTGCTTTATTACCAGGAGTTGTACAGTTAATTGGTTTTACACAATTTTTTTGGTGTTATTATATGATTTCACCCCTCTATCATGCTTTATTTATTGGGTTGAGTGATCGGTATAGAAAGTTATGTTGTATCTTTGGTGCTATGAGCACCCAAAATTTAGTATATCACTTTATTATTCTGTTTGTATATTCACATGTGAATAATTTCCTCGCTGACTTTAAAATAGGAAACAATCTATTAGCTGGTTAAATTCCACAAATTTTCCTTGATGTACCAAGATTGGATATTTTTGAGGTTTTCCTTTGTAGAAATGGGTGGGTGTATTGCTTTCTTTTTTTGTTAATGATCTTGTTCATCTTTTGCTGCCTTCTGCAAGAAGTGGCGGTGAGTTGAGTTTAGGAGAAATGAGCTTATAATGCAGTAAATAGATGGGCAATTACGCACCTCTTGTGTTGTACCCTAAATGGAATCTATCTCCTCCAAAAGTAAAGCTTTCATACAAAAATATTCTAGTCTGTTCCTGTGCTTTTATCATTATGTTGTAGTCTGTGTGTATTTCTCATCAATTATCATGTATCCTATGGCTTGCATAACTCTGACCATACATGCAGCATATGAGCTTTCAAAGAAAGAGGGTAAAGTTGGAACTCCAGAACGTCCCCTCTCAGACCTGGGGCTCTTAAGTTACAGAGGATACTGGACGCGTGTGCTTCTTGATATACTGAAAAAGCACAAGGGCAACATTTCAATTAAGGTAATTTGGATAATAAGTTTGGAATTCTTGTTTCTGATCTGTGATAAGGTCGAAACCCATAGCTTTGTGTTCTATTTTCCCAGTATGTACAGATGTGCTTCATGCAGACTTGTTTTATTGCTTTCTCCAGGAGCTAAGTGACATGACAGCCATCAAAGCAGAAGATATTTTGTCAACCCTTCGGAGTTTAGAACTGATTCAGTACCGGAAAGGGCAACATGTGATATGTGCAGATCCAAAAGTTCTTGATCGCCATCTTAAAGCCGCAGGCCGTGGTGGCCTTGAAGTTGATGTCAGTAAATTAATATGGACTCCTTACAAGGAGCAAAATTGATCCACGAGGGAAGTTTCTTTTATCCAATATATGACCTGCTCTCAACTCTGTTTGTATATAGAAAGTTGAATTGCCACTTTATGATTGTGTTGGTAGACATCGGTGGTCAAGTCTTGCATTGACAATCTTGTTGGTTTATATTACCGACAAAAATGCCATAATTAGAGCGCATTGTCTTGTAAGGTCGTAAGATATTTGTAGCAAGTTTAAGCCGGAAAATACTACAACTACCGCTAGTGCTTTAGGGATTTTTTTTTTTTTTTAAAAGTTACATATTTAGATTTGAAATTATAAGAGGAGATCAATAACTCTAATATTTCTAAATGCCACAGTTGATGACTAAACTGTTCATTGTAGGCCAATGCATGTAGCTTTTTCTTCGTTCATTTGTAGTGGGAAATTGTTAACAAAGCAATTAATATTTCATGTTTTTTCGCTCCTTCAATTGTAATTTCTTGCGGTAGCACTGTAAGTCCGTGACCATATTACATTCATGTGTTTGTAGTAATATTGTTGAATTTCTAAATTGAAATTAAACTTTCAATTACAACGATAAAAGGAGGAAAACTGAATGGCATCTTGCTCGACTTTAATCATCACACCTTCACGACTATGGTTGATGGTTAAAGCTCACTTTAAACCTTAGACCACCTTTTGCTTCATTGGTATGCCAAATATAGGTAGCCAAAAGAAAACAAATCCCATTAAATCAAATGAACACTTCAGTTTACATCTGTCATCACCGTTGATCATCCTCCAACTGAAATCTACACTTCTCTTTCAACTTTAAAGCTCTCGAAAGGATTTTATGGGATGTTTGGGAACGAGCGGATCTGCTAGCAGATTGGAAGGACAGATTGTCTCACAATCTCTCCGAATCCGCTATACGTTAGCAGATATCCTCCAACTGAAATCTACACTTCTCTTTCAACTTTAAAACTCTCGAAAGGATTCCATGGGGATGTTTGGGAGCGAGCGGATCTGCTAGCAGATTGGAATGGCAGATTGTCTCACAGTCTCTCCGAATCCGCTATACGTTAGCAGATATGCTAACTCCCAAATATTCCCCATACCTTTTCCTCAAACGAGATTATGAAACTTGAAATTTCTAGAGAATTTTCTGGGCAGATGAGGTTGGAATGACAACGATATTAACATTTTTTGTCACACATGTTTGGCTGGGAGAGAAGCAAACCTAGATCTGCACTTTCTTTGTGTATAATTATGGGGCAGAGGGCTACTCATGAAACCGCATGATACAATAATAATTACACTGAAATCCAAGTACAATGCACATTCCTATAAGTGAACCAATAATTTAATCATTTCTTGTGTCCGCTTTTTACCCGAATGTCCACTGCAAATGCACAACAGGGATTTTGCAGTTGCAATCTCGCAGTCGTCCTCCTAGCTTCCCGAGAAAAGAGCAATTAGAAATACACATATTGACACAAGAAACAATCATCTTTACAACCAAAAGATCGTCATAGATAGTGGAAATAACATTAGACAGATCGATCATCACCTGTCATCATCATATGACATGCACCTGTGCCATTGCTTATGCTGCCAACTGCGATTGTTCGGAGTTTTCTGGCCCAGAAGCCAACTTTTCAACAGAGATATCATCGGCAGCCGTTACCGGTTCCTTTTGCATACCCTCATTGGGATCCACTTCCGATTTATCTTGTGCACTAGATAATGAAGAATTAGAAGGTATTGTGGCACCCAAACCTTTCACAAGGCAGAGGTACTTGAACACCAGTTGCTTGTAGTTGCTTAACAAGTTTTCTACTTCACCAACTGTCAAATCACCAGCTTGGGAGTATAAATAGGGAAATTCTCGAAAATTTTGGCTTGCTTCATCTTCCTTCAACAGCATCAATGCACCTTTATTTTCTAAATCTGAGATTGAAGGGGATTTATTTAATGAATCGTGATCCCTGCCATTTAATTCCTCAGTCCTGGAAACTATTTCAGAAGATTCAACAAGAGACCGAGGATGCCTTGATGGGTGTTGATGATTCCTTGAAGTAGAAGCTGGTGTTGGTTCCATGGTCTCGGAGCTGGAAACCTGTCCAAAATTTTGATCTGTTTGAGTTTGGGAGGTTTCCAGGCTCTCAGAGAGGCCAGATAGAAGTAATGTTGCAGACTCCATATTCTTTTCAAATTCCGCTTCATCCATTGAAAGGGCTTTTCCATCAATATTCGTAACAAAAGATTCTACAGATAGCATGTTCGTGAAAAAATATGCTGCTTCTCCCCCCAAGCGTGTCTGCCGCCTAAACCGTTGTATGTATGAAAGGTTTGAATGCAGTTGAGGTGGGTTTGCCTGTTTAAGATATAACCAAAAAAAAAAATCAGTTCTGATTGACTTGTTAAAAATAGGATTCTAAAGCCATCTGTAGTAAAAAAAAAAAATTAAAAGGTATCATCAGCACATTGTCACAATAAAGTTCAATTGAATGTGAGTTAATAGTTTTGAGCATGGGTATTGCAGCATTTGTGTGATTCTATATTATGTATCATTAACTCAAGGGCAGCTTAACATCTTACAATAGTATAGAAAGTTTGAGCCATAACAAACACACCAATATTTAGCAATCCGCCATCAAATACAGGGGAAGATACCTTTATGGTAACATAAATGAGAACTGGGAGGAAATCATCGGCTCCAGGATGCTCTTCATTTGATGCAACAGATGCGTTGAGCAGCAAGTTACTAATGACTTTACAACAGTTCAGAATGCAAACCAGTTTATCTCTTGGAGCCTTGTACATGTTAATCTTTTGTAGCTCTTTCTGTGCGAGCTGCCAGAACAGAAGTAACAATGGAGTTACAATTAAAGCTGAAAAGGCTGGAGGAAAAAATAGTTATCAAACTTCACAATTCACATTCACCAGTGTATAATCTCTTATTGAAAACTTATGGATTACAAAAATACACTTTCTCATGCAAACTTTTGAAAGCACTAAATGTTGTAAACACATCCAACATACAAGGGGCAGTAGCCGGAGGCCCTGCAGTATGTTACAAGCTATATATATAAAGTCCATGTAACCATATTTTGGCATATGGTGAAAAGTAAGCTGCCACTAGGACATAGGCAAATAACAGATTCCCTATGTTTGTATTGTTTTCCTTTTTATTCCCTTGCCATGAATATTCTCATAAAATTAGGCCACTTTTATGTAACAATACTTATCAAACCATGAAACAAGAATAACAGGCCTTCACATAAAAACATCTAAGATCAACAGTACTATATCGAGGGTTGGTATTCATAGATTCAACTAAATAGGGTTCTTTCAAGAAGCCATATCAGAGTCCAAATTATCCACTAAAAATCATTTGATTTCCAATGTACATAGGACAAGAAAGCAAGGTTTACCACTAGCAAAAATAAAATCACAAAAAGTTTGTAAACAGTCGAAATCTAGTCAATTGTGATAATCATTACAAATTGTGGACAAAAGAAGAGAGACTTTGAGAAGGGGGGCCGGCCATCAGTGGCAATTTCATGCATCATTACAACAATTCAGTGCAAAGCGGAAACATTTGATTAAATACTTTGAGACATTTCTATACTCACCAACCACGAGCTCTCATTTTGATAGGTTGGCTTGATATCCAAATTCTCAGGCCTGATAAATTGTTGAATTAGAGCCATTTTTTCATGAAGCTGCTTGTCAATTTTTACATCTTCAGGAACAGAAGCAAAAACTCTAGGAAACAATTTTGTCATAACATATTTCTCCAGCCCCTGTAATTCAAAGAAAATGCAGTTAAATTGAAAGGAATACATTGCTCTTAATGAACTACATAACTTTGGTTAACGAGTCATGCAGTTTGACAATAAAACTAAAAAGTGATGAGATGATGGAAACGAATAATAAAGAACCTACATAAATGCAAAACACATTGTGCAGACTGCAGATCATTCCAGCCTACTTTTAGAAACAAGAATTACCAATATCACGTCGATATTGTTTCACATCAAAGAATTTAGTTTCCAGGAAGGATATAATACTTACTTCTCCGGCACTCTCCAACTCCTCCTCGGAAGATCCGGACCACAGAGGATGGGCCCTGAATGCTGCTTCCATATTTCCTAGGAAATCTTGCACTGATGTACTGTCCCTTTCCGCATCTGGAGCATTGTTCATAAACGACACTATAAAACTGAAAATTACAAATTAGAAACAGTGTTGGTTTTCTGTTCAACAACAGCCATATACAAAACAGAGAAAAAATTCTACATAACGCCCAGTAGTCCTAACCAAGTAAGTTGATAGATGAAAACATATTTAGGAATATATTAGCTCCAGACAACAAAATTTCACAATATACTTATAGATAAAAGGAAATGCTCCAAAGTAGTTCGAACTGATGAATATGAAGTACTGCAGCAAATAAAGCTCAACAAAGTAAGCTTTTTAGGATCATAGATTAATGACTGTTAAAGCAGCTAATGTCCCGTTAACCCATTTGTAAATACTAAGGACTGATTCAAAATCTAAATAAGGCAATTAAAATTCAAAATGTAGCAAAAGCTGAATATAATTGCCCAGTTTAGATATGAAAGCAGTTGACAGTTCGCAAAACGAATGAGATATTAATTTTTATATCACTTCCATCACGAACTCAGTTGGGCATTATATAAGAAATCGGCATCTTATGAGCTAGCAAGATAACATTTTTGTGTCAACACAGTTCATCAAATTAACATCAGTGATCCAGAGAATACTCTAAGATTTCAACGATTCGCAGGAAAATAAAATAAATAAATAAATAAAACATGGAATAGCACAGCAGTTGTATAGAGCCACCGAATGGAAATGGATGGATCGATACAAGATAAAAAGTGAGGGCGAATGTAGGGTAAAAACCTTTTGATTGCTTTGACAAAGTCGGAGGCAGAAGGGTGGCGCATCCTCTCTAGAAAGTCGTGCCATGTCAGAGGCGCCGTAGACGAGCCGAAGACGTCGGAATTCTCCATCGGCGACGGCGATGGATCGGACCAACTGCCGAGATGCACTGTTTTTTTCTGTCTGGTTTGGGACGAAGTGCTGGCCGAGGCGGAGCGATATGATTGATAGTTGATGCGGCTGGCCCATTATCAGGAATTAAGGCCCAATTGTACAATTGGGCCTTGTTTGGACTGCATTATTCATCTTCATTTTCCATTTCTTCAATCTATTCTATCCCCTTCCCATTCTCATTAGTCATTACATTGCTTTTTATGAAGATTTGTTAAATTGAAATCTGATTAATAATTAATTAAGAAGAATATATGGATGACAATGAAGAAGAATATAGGTAAGGTCTTACTCCTACCATGTATTCGGAGATATCAATGTAGTTGACAAATATTTAAAGTTTCAATTTCAAGGACATGTTGATAAGCCATTAGGATATCATAGAGACCTAATTAAGACCCAACAATTCAAAACAAATAGGCTACTGCTACAGCATCAAGTCTATGATTATTTCCATATCCACAAATTTAGATCATATTTACTTTTCAAACATTTTATGCGGAATAAGTTGATCCCACAAAATAATATTCTCCCTTCTGTTTTCCATATAAAGTAGTACTAGTTTTTTCACTATACATGAGTGTCCAGAAAAATATAAAAGTTTCAATATGGAGTAAGAAAAGAGTGGTAAGAATCATGTCAGCATTTGTAAGCCAAATAGCAAAGACTAATACTCCCTCCTATCCCATTAAAAGTGACTCTTTTTGACTTTTGACACTGTTCATTATTTAACTTTGACTCAATTTTATTGTATCGATACAAGAATTGTCTAATAGTCAATACAAGTGTATTGACTCACTTTGACTCAATTTTATCGTCTAATACAAGAATCGTCTAATATAAGAAGATAATAATAGTCAAGTGTGGTCTTGTTAGAATCGTCTAATTGTATAGTTTTAAAATATACTTTTGATATAATTTTTACTTATATCGATTTTGAGATATAAGACATTTAACAATTGCATTGGATTTTGTGCAGAAGAGAAAGTGACCACTTTTAATGGGAACGGAGGAAGTAGTAGAATTAGAAATAATTTCATGAAGGTGAGTGGGGGAGCACAGCACAGGCTGGTCTGGAATCTGGACCATGCCTGCCTGCCGGCTGCCAGCTTCTTGCCTTCTTCAGTCCTCACCAAATGGACAATGCAATTAGTAGTATTAAATTAGGAACTAGAGACAAAACTGCCAGCAAATGAATGACATTCCATAAAAGAAGTGCATACAAGAAACCTGGTGTCCACATTCCAACCTCTTTAATTTTTAAAAGACATCCTACTAACCTACCCATATTAATTAGTTACTACCTTCCATTTGCTATTGAATTTAAAATGTGGGTTTCTTCACAATTAGTCCCAAAAGTCTACAAAGAACATTTCACAAAGTATGGTCATGGTTCACATCACCTCAATTTGTACTCCATTAAACTATGTGACAAGGGTCATGGGGTATTGAATTAAACAAGGCGTATATCAATACCATGGGACAAATTATTAGCTGCCACATCAACATTTAGAAACATAAAATAATTAATAACGTGACCACCATGAATTTATATGTGTGTGCCAGACCAACATGAAAATTTTTATATGAAAAAAAAAAAAAAAAAAAACATTTTTATTGGAGTACTTTGGGTTTCTTCAACTCTTTGCAAAGCTATTCCTTGAGAGCACCGCCATGGCCACGGCCACCAATGAGCTCTTGGGAGTCAGCAATTAAGTAATGACTTGAAAGAAAAGGACAATACTACGCTCTTGTAGACAAGAAGCATGTTCAAAACCCACATCAAATATTCTCGGAATCTCTTTAATTAATCAAAACCCTTGTACCGCCTTTAACCAAGCACACGCAGGATGACAATGAGTTGGATCAGGGTCCAAGACTTAACCTATGCTCAATTTTGGTTCGATTCCGGGCCTGGCCTGAATCCATTGATATCCTTAGAGCTTACCACATGTCGGTTCTTAAGTGTATTTTTATAAAAATCATAACCCAACCCAAATTCGGATTAAACTGGACCTATTGTCATCCCTAACCACAAGTTACTCTCCCAACGCTAGATAAAAAGAGGCAATTCACACGCCAAGGGATCACTCAATCTTCGGATTTGGTTCGATTTCAATTCCGGTTCTGACCTGGATCCATTGCTGTCCTTGGGGATTGCAACGGAGTTCTAAATCTATTTTTTTTTATAAGAATCAAAACCGAACCCAACTCGCATCTCAATCAATTATCGGTTATAACCCGGACCTATTGTCATCCCTAAGCAAAAGTTACTCTCAACACTAGACAAAAAGAGGCAATTCACACGCCAAGGGATCACTCAATGTGTTCTACCATCAACTAACGAACATTCAAGCTCCAAAACAATATAGCCAAAAACATCGCTGCAGACAATGCAGCTACGAGTATGTATGTTTGTATGAATTTCATTTGATCACCTCTCCTCTCTCGTCTGTCTCGTAAGCTAAAAAGAAATGGAATCACGGGTGGCTCCAAATAAATAATACGGTCTCTAGCCTCTCTAGCTCAATCCACAGACCAGTTATATACACAATCATAGTACTGTTAATTAGCATGGCTTTCGATGGAGTAATAACTCGATTAACTCCAGGTCTTCATTTAGTTAGCTGTTGCTGCTGCTGCTGCTGCTGCTGCTGCGGTAGCAGCACTCAACCTGCCCTTCGTGGTGTCAGTCAATCCGCTCGCAGAATCTGAGAGTTTGGATGTCTATTAGCTCCAACTTCTTCCTGGAAGAAGATCACAACAAAGCATTCCAAAGGGCATCCTCTCCTTCCCCACATTTTTCATGCACGAATTTCAACTTCTCCACTGATTTGCAAATGCCACTGCAGCTCCAGTCGAAGGAGGCAATACATACATTCCCTGCCTGTGATTTCCACTCACAATCTGCAAAATTAGCAACAAATAAGCACCAGAAAAATGAGCACAGAAAGTGGGGATCTGTCAAGAATCAGATGAGATTATATTGATTTTGAACTTCCATCAGGGTGGTGTTTCAGATAAATTAGGATACTGATCTGTCTGAACTGATTCAAATGCACTTTCCTTCCTTGGCATTATCTCTATTCCTTGAAATGAATGAATACTCAAAGAACTTTCAGAAAATCGTACCTGGTGGAGTACCACAGCACATATCGCGCTCATCAATGTGTTCTACTTCAAGACCAATAAACCAGGCACCAAGTGACACGTCTTCGTTAGCATACTTGTGCAGTATCGGCCTAAAGTTTTTAATCATAATAGTTCCATATCAATACAATACGATCATGCCTAATAAGCCAACATAGAAAAAACTTAATGCACTTAAATTCTTGACTTTTTTTGAGGTGGGCGCATGTTAGGTTAGCAGCATTATATAATAAAAGATATCTACCGATCCCCATTAGCTAATACTGCTTGCACTGAAGGAAAAGAAAAATGGTGTTCGAGTTAAAAACGAGCAATTCTTACTGGTTTATGGAGATGTATGTAGCCAAATCCTTTGAAATTGCATAAATCTGCCCAGTTGCATGTCGGAAATATTTATTACCTTCTTCTCCAAATTTCCAGTACTCTGGTTCATGGTACTTAACGTTCCTGGACAACATACTAGTAATTTAGCACCAAGACATTAACATAAAAGGAGGAGGATATGCTAATGGATTTCAGGAATTACTTTTGGGCAAGAACTGGTCCAGACTTCATACAACCTATGTAAACCCGGGGTTTTGATCGATGACGAGCAAGAGTTGCAGCTAATGTACCTATATGAGCAAAGCAAATAATCACCACTGTCAATGGCAAAATATCTTACAAAAGTTGTACACTAAAATATTAATAGTAACTTATCACTAACCCAAATTAACATGCACATCGTCATCAACCTTGATGTAAAAATCAGCATCCCATTTTGCTACAGCAGTGGCAAAGAAAATCTTTGTTTTTGCAGACAGTTCATGATATCCTTCAACGTGCTCCTACGGTATTGAAGATGGCAGTTTAGAAACTGTACGGATTTTTGAAGTGGAAAAAGAAATAAAATAATATATTCATTTTACCAGCCGGAGAAAATCCTTGTGTTGAGCTTCCTCAGAGTCAAGAGCTCTATCCAATATACTGTTAGATGTTGCACTGTATCGAGTATCAACCAAGAAAGGTTCTAATTAATATAAGCTGCAAGACAACTCCAAGATTCTGTATCTGGACAAAAAGCTCACAAGCTATGCATATAGATTCCAGACATTCCATAACACAGAAACATTGAAGGCCAAAACTTTGAAGCCATTTTGGGGAAAAGATAGCAGTAGCATAGGAACGTTTATCCATGAATTGAGAAACAGAATCCATTAAAATAATAGCCAGTTGGAATGTAAATCGTCAAAACCCCCATACATCGGTACTCCTGAGAAACATATCACAAAACCCTTGAGCAACAATATGCCTCAAAACTTCCTCTTTTATCATGAGATCAGTCTGCAATTGCGTAATAAGTTTTAAAGCCAACGAAAAAAGACATGAGCGGCACAAATAAGCTTTTAGAAACATGCCATAAGTGGAATAATGGGGTCATCTTCATCACTTCATTAAATCATCAGGCATCACCATTGAATACATATCAACAATGTCGATAAAGGAAGCGTATACACCAGACCAGGCAACCAAAATGGGCAACATTACCTGTGTCCAATCATAAATCTCACAACGATGCCCTTCTCCTGCTCCAATTTTCTAAGCTGGTCACCTGAACAAGTAATAAGTTACCGGCGCACCTCAGTTCGGCAAAACGCTGAACACACCTAAATTAAGACTACACGACGAAGTATGTGTATCTTACCTTGGGGCATCCAAGTCTCTCGGACAGAGTCACGCCTCTTCCTACTGCTGAAAGCTGTATTGATGCCAATTACCATAAATGCCTTTCTCCTGGGAGGACCCTCATTGGATGTTACAGAAACATCTGGTTTCAATTTCTCTGGAACAGTCCTAGCTGCAGACAACTCCATCTGCAGCATCGAAATTGATTTGTCCAATGACCTAAAACACAAACATGTGGTTAGATTCAGTTTTCGTATATGCTGCAGGAGAAAAGAAAGTAGAAAGTTACGATTAGGAACTTTTGAACTCACTGGATTGCTTCGTGGGTTTTGTACACCTCACTCATTACATCTTTATCCTGATCTCCCGCTTTCTATTACACAAATCCGGCCACGCAGAGGTTAAAAAAGCGGAAAAGAAACGATTGAAAGCAGGAATATTTGCCCCAAATCCAGAACCCCCACCAAATCTAAATCTTATCTTGGACATTCACTTGAAAATTAATAATGCCAAATTTTGATGAGCATCATAAAATTGCTAAGTCCATTGTTTTCAAGAGGACAAAACCCTCAAAAAATGTGGATTATACCGACTTCAAATTCAAAAAATAAACTAAAGATCGAACCTTTTTCTTTGTACTGCAATCCTCAGAGACGATCTGCAGCTCCTGATCTCGTCTTTGCTGAGTTATGAGCTGATTATTGGATTCCAAATTTCCCCACAATCTGCCAGCACAGCAAAACCCAGATCAATCACACCTCAAAATCCCACAAAATCCAAACAAATATTAAACCTAAGAAACAATTGAGATTAACCATTACTTGTTAGTAAAAGTCATGCCAATGAAGAAGAAACAAATGGAGAAAATTGGAATCCATTTTGCTGAAACCCTTGCACCGCCGCCCCCACCGCCGCCGCTTTTGGCCTTCATAATTTTCCTTGTCCCCAAACAGTGGGCAGATTCAAGAAAAGAGAAACGGACAAACCCAGAATTCAAACTAAAGTATACAGCGTCCTAAATCGGGGGAGGGTTTGGCAGCTGGAAAATGGAGAATTCTTCAGAGAATGGCGATGAAAATTTGTTGTTATGAAAATGGAGTATATTGTTCTTTTAAGTACTTTAATAGTACTAGTATAGTATAATTGATAGCGTCATAATTTGGGAGGAAAAAACACAGGCAGATTCGGACAGCAGACGCGGGTTTGGACTTTGGACTTTGGTTTGGACAGTGGGAAGTGGGAACGAAATACACCTCGCATGTTTGGCAAGAATTAGGTGCGTGTCCGAACCTCATTGGTGTGAACGTTAAGCCGGATTAACTGGCAATAAATTAGGTTTAGTTGTCAAATAAACTTCCATTACCGATGACTTACCTGAAGATAATTCTTTTGTTAAATTAATGAATGGATTGAATTATTTATGTAAATGCAGCAGTTGGCAGTTTATCTACTAATTAAGGTTGCACGAACAAGATTTATTTAATTGTTAAAACTCACACTAGTATTTTTTTTTAATTAGCGTGTAAAAAAAATACTACAAGTAAACAATAGTATAAAAAAACTAAAACATTTGCTAATAGTTTTTAATTATTATCAATATATATAAAGTATGGATAATAACTATATATAAAATTAATAGTATACAAAGTAAAGTAGTACGTAGTATACTACTATAATTTAGAAGCAAATTAAAATTAAATTTTAATTTTAATAATAAATATTTGTTGCTGTTAAATTTTATTTATGTATAAATAATTGTTGTAGGGCCCTAAAAATTTTAGGGCCTTGTAACATAAATAAATGACACGGAATTTAATACAAGGAACAAAAGTATTTTAGTGAAAAAATTTTACCTTTAAAAGTATTCCACATATCGTAATATAACATTTATTATAAAACACCAAAAAAAGAAAGTGTTAGACTTAAAAAAAAAAAAAAAAAAAAAAAAACGGATGAAGTACTAAACAATCCAAATATGCAATCAAACTTATCCTACATAGGAGAGATAGTAGTACTCAATAGTATATATAATTTGTCATAAACTTTTTACTCACGGGTCACAATTGGATGATATTCCCTTTTCATAAACTTATTTTGTTAGAGGTCGAAAACATTGTAGGTTGCGCGTTACGTCAGTAGTAATGCCAATTTTTTTAATTATTATTTAATGTGTTTTATTATTATTACTCCATCCGCCCAAGTTAACACGTCTTGTTTGACTTTTTGATAACGTTCATTGTTTAACTTTGATTTAATTCTATTGCAAATGAAGTATATATTTAGAAAAATAATCGAATTGGGTCTTATTATATTCGCATCATCATGTAGTTTTAGAATATATAATTTACACAATTTTTTCATTATATATATTTTGATATATTATTGATTAAAAAAATACACTGGGTTGTGTGTAGAAGTCAAACAACACAAGTTAAATAGGACGAGGGAATATTATTATTATTATTATTATTGTTATTATTATTATTATTATTATTATTATTATTATTATGTTTTGAAATTTCGATGCGGTTTCATTGTAAATGTCCTCACTCCTCACCCCCTACAGTTTTATTTTTAAACATAATTAACCCATAGGCCCTACATTGTAAGCGTTCTTATGCAATTAATTGAAGAGGCAAGGGGCATTTTGAGTTCTTGGGGTATGTTGTATCATGTATGTATGTATGGATACACTATACTGCAATTTCAGAATCCCAAAAGTGTGGATAAATTATTGTTCGTTGCTACTTTATGGAAATAGTAGTGTATATATATTATTTTAATTAATTATTATTATTATTAATTCTGTAGCTAATTTTATGGCTTGCTTTTAGTTTATATCTTTTAAATATATACATGTATACTTATATAATTATACTCCCTCCGTCCCAGCTAACGTGTCCTGTTTGACTTTTTGACACTGTTCATTATTCTACTTTGACTTGATTTTATTGCATGTATAGATTTCGAAAAAATAGTCGAGTTTGATCTTGTTAGAATCATATAGTCATGTAGTTTTAGAATATATATTTTACATAATTTTTTGTTGTACACATTTTGAGATATTACCGGTTGAAAAAGTGCATTGGATTGTGTGCAAAAGTGAAACAAGACAAGTTAAGTGGGACGGATGGAGTATTTTCATTTAGAGATACATGCATGCTCTTTAGTGGCGGTGCATGAATGAAACGGACCATATAATAACTGCACTATAGTAATATAATAAATTAAAGCGATGAAATGAATCAATAATGATCATATTATACGATGCTGTCATACTATATCCCTAGTATTATATAAATATTCATATTCTTTCTGATATACTACTATCTTGTCTAATTTAATGCTTTTATTCTTTTGCTGTGGTTGTAGTTGGAGTTTTAACATGTCTATATTCCACCTATCCACCGTACCATTGTTGTTGCATCTATTGTTATTTTTTTGTCCCAAATGTTGAGCAATTAAATTCCAATCCAGTTTCTGTAATGCCATAATAATTGCCAGCAGATGTAGGCAACGTTAAAAATGATATGTAGCCTTTGTAAAGTGATGTATAAGCCTTATAAAGTGATGTATAGACGGTAGTTTGTGTTTTTTATTAGTTTTTTTTGTTCATAATCTCCATCCATAACATTTTTATACTCACACATCATTTCATATACATATACCCATCACTTTTGAATGTGTCAGCACCTACATACTGCCAGCACCCAAACGATTTCCATTAAATTCGACCGCCTCTCCGTACACAGGTCTAATGTCTGGGCTAATCCAGCCCACTTTTCTCGAGGGTTATTATTTGCTTTCTTGAAAATTCTTCTTTGGTAACAAACTTTCCAGAATTCCCCTTTTCTATCCTTTTCTTTTTGTTTCCTTTTTTTTTTGGGGGTCAAATGCCCATGTGAATAAGCTATGGTTCTTCCAAAAAAAAAAATGTGAATAATCTTATTCAGCAAAAAAAAAAAAAAAAAGAAAAAAAAGAGTTGTGAGTAAGCATAGGGGTGGGCAATTTTTGTCGGGTGTCGAGTATCCGACACGAACCCAATAAAATAAATAAATAAATAAATTTTATAATTTTTTCCTAATATTAATTATTTTGCTTTAAAATATTCATATTTATTTGATAATTAGTATTTTTGTTCTATGTAGTGAAAATCCAAGTACTATATAGTATTATTATTTTAAATCAGAAAATTTTAAATTGATAGTTATTATTATTTTAAATTAATTTTTTTTATTAAAATATTTAATAAAAATATAAATGAATATACCTATATATTTGCTTAAATATTAATAATCTCAGGCTTTTTTTTTTTAAGAATTGTGAAACTTTGGTTAGCAATTGTATTTTTAAAAAATAAAACTAAATAAATGGAATATATCTTTTTTTTTTTAAAAAAAATATTTGTCGGGTATCGGGTGACCGACAAACCCGACTCGATAAAGTTGGGTACCCGAATATCGGGTATATTCGGGTACCCGCTTTTGTTCGGGTCGGGTCGAGTAGCTATTTTAGAAACCCAATAGTGTCGGGTATCCGCCATTTCGGGTACCCGAACCCGACAACTCGACCCGATGACCACCCCTAAATAAGCGTACCTACTTGCTCAAATAACTCGTTGACGAGGAACCCGAGTCCCAACCATTATTATGTTGTCCAAATTAAGCCCAATCAGGGTTGGAACTTATCTCAATGGTCAAGTCCCCAACTCTCAACCTAGTTGAGGTTTCGCATCTTTCAAAAAAACAAAAAAAAAAGCCCAATCCCTAAATGACAATAGAGTTATTGTGGAGTTGCTTCATCTATGTCCACGTGCAGAATGATATACTTCCTTCGTTCCTTTTTATTTGACACGGTAGGAGTTTTGTTACTGTTCATTGAGTAACTTTGATTCGACTTATTTAATACAGTTATATAGGACAAAAAATAATCAAATGAGATCTTGTTAGATTCGTCTTATCGCATAGATTTAGAATATCAAAGTTTCATAATTTTTACTTGTACGCAATTTGAGTTATTGAAGATTGAAAATGTGTATTGAATTATGTGAAATGTGGATCCGTGACAATTAAAAGGAACAGAGGAAGTATACTCTATTAAAAAAAGTAATGCTAGCTCCATGAAAATGATGTCTTATTCTAAATAAAACAAATGATATTTTATGATATCCATCATTTTTTCAAGTGCACCGCACCCATCATTTCACGTATGCATCATTTTTTATTGCTCTCGCATCACTTTTTATTGCTCTCTCTTATCATGATAGCAGGTGATGTTGGCATAACACTAAATAGTCCAGAGTCTAGACTCCAGACTAGTACTTTCTATGTTTTTATGAATCTGCATCATTCACTTTGCGCACGGTGCAATTCAATGCATAGTTTTAGCAGTTAATAACTCACGTTATGTACGAATAAAAATTAAAAAAATTAATATTCTAAAACTATAAGATTATATTAAGATATTACTTGATTATATGTTTTATTCTATAACTAATGTATAAACGTGAATTAAATTGAATAATGGACAGTGTCAAAAATTCAAAATTCTTGGAAACGAGGGAGTACAAGGCTTGAAAACGAGGGAGTACAAGGCTATATATGCCATTTCACTACTACTTTCTAACGTTTCCCTCAGTCCCTCCTCGTTCACTGGTTTTCGCCTCCGCCTCGCCTCTGCCGCCACACTGCCGCGTTTTCCCAACCGCCGTGCCATCCTGGGTGTGTCCCCATCGTTTCAGGGCTCGCTCGCCTCGCGACTGCCGTTCGCTGCACGTACCTCAATTATATGCTTTTCCATAGCCTAGGCTTTGTAGCCCTATCCTCCGATTCTTCTCAAACTTCTTCCTCTGTTTGCAAGTTCTGCCGCTCCGATTTCTTTTTCCGGCTACACTGAGGTTCGATTTTGCATAATTGTTTCGTGTTCTATTCGTTTACTTTTGTATCTTCTTGCTTTTTTGTCACTGTAATTGGTTTGCAAGAAATATTGATATTACAGTGACAAAAACCACTATGCGTTGCGTATCAAGGTTATTCGTTTTTGTCACTGTAATATCGATATTTCTCGATGGTAATCTGTATCCTTAATTTTTTAAAGAAAAGAACTTGTTTTTTTAAGGACGTCACATTAGGCTCTATGGACAGTGTAGGAGATTAGAAAAAATAAGTGCGTCGACAAAGGGAAATGCATACAAAATATGCTGATAATTGTTAGTAATTTGGTATTTATAAGGAATTTGTTTCTTTAATTTATTTTGCACAGAATACATTTACGAATTCATTCTTTTATCTGATTCTCGAGGTGCCATACTGAAATCGAAGAGTAGCTGTGGTAGTTTGCTCTTTACTTGATAATTTATCCTATCCGTTTGTGCGAAGGTTGATGGCGTTCTTTGTTAAAAGCAGTACAATTGCTTTCCCTAATAAAATCGTTAACTCCCTCTGGCCTTTATACTCACTGTATATACAAGCCGAAGTTTATATAGTACTTGGTTTTGAAGCTTTGAATTAATTTTTAGGGATTAACATTTAACACTTTCTTAATAAATTTCTTATACAAGATAAGAAAGGAAGGAATTATCTGTACTTGTGGATTTGACCTAATCAAAACTCTTTGCTTGAGGAAATTATATACTTAAATCATTTATGTGTACTGTTCCTCTTTTATGCTCCTATTTATTCATATGACATACTCCATTTGTTTAGTGCAATTTTAACATCATAGCATGTCTTGCTCATTTTCTGTCATTTTTCCGTAGTCTAGCTTGCGCCTTAGATGTCAGATTATCTGGGGCTGTATTGTTTTAGTAAAGAACCTTAACAGATTGCCTTTTCCTGATAAGTTGCACATGGTGAATTTCTGCCATTGAATTGTTAGAAGCATCTCTTCAAACTCCACCAAATTTTGATTTTTATTTTTTTGTTGTTGTCTTTGACATTTTATTGTGATGATTTGTGGTGTTGATGTTTTTACCAATTTTTGTCCACATACATGGCCTTTGACTGTTGATTGAAGTATTTGTCAAATATACTTGGGAATTTCTTTTAATAGGTGATTTTGATTTTTACCAAATTTTCAGAGGAAGTCAAATAGAAACCCAATGTTAGGCCTCACTATCACATTCCCTCAAACTAACCTTTCTCAATCACCAATTTGTCCCTCACAATCCAAACCTCTCCATTCACTTATTGCGCAACAATCCCCTTATATCCCAGCAATTTCAAATATCCTAAGAAAATCGCAATCCTCAAAATTGAGACAGTTTAGAATTTGTGCTCAAAGTGATAACGAGAAAACTGATGGGCAATCATCGGACAGTGGAGGGAGCATAGGCGAGGGGAAAGGGAAGAATGGACGATCCATATTGAATCTGGGCTGGGTGAATATACTGCTAGACCCAGATCCAGATAACATCTTGGCAGTTGGATTGACAGGATTGCTAACGTGGGCGAGTGTGCAGGTGTTGTGGCAGCTGCTTGTGATATCTGCAGCAATTTTGATTGTTGCTCTTAAGTATTCCATTGTTGCTGCACTTCTTATTTTTATACTCATCACTCTTCTATGATTCTGCTCTCCTTTGTTTCTCTTTGCACATTTTTAATTCTTGGTAACATAAGTTGGTTTTCAGGTTTTTTTTGGCAGAAAGAGATATGTAGAAATAGTATATGGTTGTACAGATCCAGGTGTGTTAAACATATGAATGATGAAACTACTCCCATTTTATGTCATTTTCTTTTTACATTGAATCTGAACACAATGAAATATAGAGTGTCTCGGGGTATTATAATTGTGTTGAGTTTCCTGTTTGATCAAAGAACATGGAGAATTATTTTTGCTAAGGTGTACTTCCTTTGGAAGTCCTTTACAGAAGGCAAGGATAAGAGAAGCTATTCATTTCCCTGACCGTTTTAGGGCCAAAATTCTCTTTTACCAGAGGAGGATTTAAATTTATTTCTGTTCTTTTCTTCTCATTGTTCTCAACGTGCATGGGCGTCTGTATATATACCCTTTGGGGTTCTACCTGGGGTGATTTGTGTTTGTGGTTGTGGTTGTTCCATGTGACTATGGGAGGATTGTTGAGGGGGAAATGAAAGAGACATTTAGGTTGATGTTGAAGTTGCGGTGTGGTGATTGGTGAGCAGATTTATTCCTGGATGGAACTTGATGATGTTGTGGTGCATATGCCTTGTAATCAGTTAACCGGGCGTTGGTCTGAATGGAAGTTGGATATGGTCATACGGGGCACAGAAATGTTGTGGTTTTGCTTGGTTTATGACAAATAACTGAGAATTACCAAAACTTCAGCTGATGATGAGCACAGTAAATAAAAAGATGATTTGAAAAGTAATGTTTTTTTTAGAAAGTATAGTACTAAAAGTGTAGCAGAAGATGTAATTTGTCTGGTTTGGGCTCCCACACACTTTTTGCCGACACATGAGTGTCACGTTTACCCAAAAAAAAAAAAAAGTGTAGTAGAAGCTCCCTCTAATGAAACAGCTAAATGCGCTGTTTGGTGCAATAATGTAGGGACCGCTAAACTAGTTACTAATTCTATAATGTGTATGCATTTACAGATCCATTAGTGGAGGTGTATGCATTGAACTGGACCATATGGATTAACTGCACTAGAAGCATATTACAGTGCATAAGATGCTTTCAAATACTATATTCATATTCATTCTGATTTATATACCATCTTTAATTTATTGCTTTTATTCTTTGGCCGTGGTTGTAGTAGGAGTTTTAACATGCCTATATTCCATTTTTGTTGCAGGTATTCTATTTTATTCCCAATGTAGGCCAGGGGGGGAGGGTAGCTTCCTCCTAGTTATGGTTAAAGGTTGGATGAAGTGGGAAGACATAGAATACCTAAAGTAGTGCTTGGGCAATATCATCATACCTAAAGGGTTTGGACTTTGGAGTTTGAGATTACTTGTTAAAGTTAAGATTTATAGGGATGATGAATCCAAGTAATCAGGCCTTGAAGGCAGGGCAATGCATTGCCCTATGTCTGTTTTATTTGGAGATCATTATTCGTAAGGGTTGAAAGTTGTGACTTGGATTATTGGCCAACCATTAACAACTTATTGACCAACAACAATTTTTGCACTTGACTAATGGAATTGTCCATCTTCCAAAATCTATCGGCGGCGATATGTTTATTGGTCTTATGGGAAGATATAATCGACTTGAGATAAACAAATGTTGTACACCTCCGTTTTTTTATAAAAATTACAACGGACCCACAGCACACACGCAGTCAATGTACATTTTAAATCATTAATAATTCAAACTCGGTACAATTAAAAATTCTAAAAGTTTTATTTAAGAACTACTTGATGAGACGAATCTAGATCCCACTTGGCTATATTTTAAATTGTATAATTATGATAAAATTTTAAGTTTTTTTGATGAACCAAAATTTTAAGTTAATGTGCATGTATGAATAGTACCAAATTTTTAAATATTACAACTTCTCAAGAATGGAGGGAGTATATTGTAATGTAATTATTTCATTCAAATTTTACAATATATACAAAACGAATATATATACAGTATATAAATATAGAAAAATTCTAATAATATTAGATTGATTGAAATTTGGAAGCAAAACGAATCACTTGTCTCGGTAAATGACTCCTGTGTGTAATTGAAAACTCAATAAAAACCATAAGCAATCTTGGGCCAATTTATTGGAACATGGTGGCAAGAATTTTCTTTCGGGCTTATAAAAAAAATACTAATACTTTTATAAAATCTGATCTCTATTGAGCTAAATAAATTTTTAAAATAACTAAAACATAACCTATTTGTAAATAGCTGGGCCCAGACCTAATATCATAGGCCAAATCCTATTCCCACCCCTATTTCCGTGGCAGTTAGGGTTTTTTTCCTCTAATTTACCCTCTTCTCTCTTATATAGCCCCGTTTGTTCCTCTATTGTTGCTGCTGCCGCGTGAAAAGCATTTGCCCTCATCGTTTGCGGTAACTTTCTTCAAGTTTTCCAATCATGGCTTGAATCTATAATATATTTTTCATGTTCCTATTTGTATATCTGCATCGTGTTTCTGATGGATTGATTTCGTTTTATCGTTTTCTTTAATGTAAATTTGAGATTGCTCGATGATTTTTCGACATCCGTGCACTTTCTCCCCCACTTCCGATCGTATAATTGAAATTCGGCTGTTAATATTATTCTTGATGTCTAGAAGGTTAATCTATATCTGTGATGGCGTTTCCCATGATGTATTTTACGGAACCGTTGTGAAGTAGCACTAATTTTGAGGATGAATTTTGTTTGTGGTTTGCTGGTGGTTCCCTTTTGAATAATTCTATAAGCTTGTTTCACTAAGGATGCTAATCTGTTTTAGATCTATTGATCCATTCAAAAGTAATTTCTGCTTTATTGCCCGTTAATTTGGGTAACATCATTTTATGTCATAACGTGTGTGTGCAGATAAGAGAACCGGTAATATATCTGTTACATTATTGTGTTGGTAATGCTAATTATGGGTTGGCTAGAGGAGTTTTGTTTTTTGCTCTTTGTTGGAATTCTTCACATTTATAAAGTTTTGATCACTCATTGCTAAGCTGCCTTGAGTGCAATTTGCTCTTTAACTTTACCGTGTGAAGGATTATCTTTTCATAATGAGGGCAGATGGAAGTGAGGAAATTTTGAACAAAAAGTTAACTCCCAATGAATGATTAGAATGAATCTGATCACTTCTAGTCCAGAAACACTTTTGGCTATTTATTATCTCGAGTCTAGAAGTGTCATGATTTTCCATCCTACTAAATTTTGGATTAAAGAAGTATACAACTTCTAAATTCTAATTTTGCATTGTATCCTACCACAATGAGGACGAGGGTCGATTGAAGCTAGTGAGACTTGTTTGTATTCAGGTTTATAGTTCTAGTTGCGGGGCAATTGCATTTGTTCTTTCTTTCTTTCTCTCTCTTGTTTTTTATATTTTATTTTTAAAAAATTTCATTTCCTGCATCTTATGAATGATTGGCTCAAGTATTGACGGGGTTCATTTTGTTTTGGATCACCTTGAATAATTTAGCGATACCTTTAGCTGGATCAAAAAAATTTGTTTTCGCCTTTTGGGTCTAAGTAGTTATGTTTTAGTGTAAAGTTTCTTGCTATTAATTTTTCTGTCTTTGATTTATATATTCTTCATCTTTTGAAGTGACTTCTCTAGAATTCTCTGCGGCTTCAATACAATAAATAACAATGGCTGATGGTCATGAGGCTGATAAGAACATTGAGATATGGAAGATTAAGAAGCTTATCAAGGCCCTTGAAGCTGCACGAGGGAATGGTACCAGTATGATTTCTCTTATAATGCCACCACGTGATCAAGTAGCCCGTGTTACTAAAATGCTTGGAGATGAATATGGTACTGCATCTAACATCAAAAGCAGAGTGAATCGTCAATCTGTTCTGGCTGCAATTACTTCTGCTCAGCAGAGACTGAAATTGTACAGCAAGGTTCCTCCAAATGGACTGGTGCTGTACACTGGAACCATTGTCACCGATGATGGGAAGGAAAAGAAAGTAACAATTGACTTTGAGCCATTCAGGCCTATAAATGCATCGCTTTATCTCTGCGACAACAAGTTCCACATTGAGGCGCTTAATGAACTCTTAGAATCTGATGACAAGTTTGGCTTCATTGTTATGGATGGTAATGGTACCCTGTTTGGAACCCTGAGTGGAAATACTAGGGAAGTCCTTCACAAGTTCAGTGTGGATCTTCCCAAGAAGCATGGCAGAGGAGGACAATCTGCCTTGCGATTTGCTCGTCTGCGAATGGAGAAGCGCCACAACTATGTGAGGAAAACTGCAGAGCTTGCTACACAGTTTTTTATCAACCCACAGACAAGCCAGCCTAATGTGTCAGGGCTCATACTAGCTGGTTCAGCTGACTTCAAGACAGAGCTCAGTCAGTCTGATATGTTTGATCAGCGTCTGCAGGCAAAGATTCTTAATGTAGTCGATGTCTCTTATGGAGGTGAAAATGGCTTCAACCAGGCCATTGAGCTGTCAGCTGAAATCCTATCGAATGTGAAATTTATACAGGAGAAGCGGTTGATAGGGAAGTACTTTGAGGAGATCAGTCAGGACACTGGCAAGTATGTATTCGGTGTGGAGGACACATTAAAAGTTCTGGAAATGGGTGCTGTTGAGACTCTCATTGTGTGGGAAAATCTGGAAGTGACCAGATATGTGCTCAAAAATACCTCTACTGGTGAGATTATGATAAAACACTTGAACAAGGATCAGGAGTCCGATCAGAGTCATTTCCGGGACCAAGATACAAATGCTGAACTGGAGGTTCAGGAAAAAATGTTGCTTCTTGAATGGTTTGCCAATGAGTATAGGCGGTTTGGTTGCACGCTTGAGTTTGTCACCAACAAATCACAAGAAGGATCTCAGTTTTGCCGAGGCTTTGGAGGAATTGGAGGAATTCTACGCTATCAATTAGATGTCCGGGCTTTTGATGAATTTTCTGATGATGGACAAGAATACGAAGATTCTGATTAGCAATCAATCAATTTGTCCTATTCCAGTGCAGGGAAGGAGCAGGGGGACTGCACTGGTGCATGCCCGGGTTCGGGATCGGGCTCGGGCTCGACTGCGCCTGCTCAGAATGTGTTGACCGAAAAAACTTATGGAGTGTTGCGGAGGTTTGTGATGCATGCTTTAAATTTATGTTTCCTTTTTATGTTTGCCAATGTGGATTTACA
Source organism: Hygrophila difformis (assembly GCA_030278955.1). NCBI lineage: Eukaryota > Viridiplantae > Streptophyta > Magnoliopsida > Lamiales > Acanthaceae > Hygrophila > Hygrophila difformis. The sequence continues at coordinate 1,471,493 of JAOANR010000014.1, read as the reverse complement.
TTGTTGGTCTAGCGTGAAAAATTGATGTTCTCTCTCCTCCTGTTGCCTGTTGGAATGCAGCAGGGTCATCATGGGTCATAACTAAACTATCTGGCGGAGGAGGCATTTTGTGAGCAGTAAGAGGAGTTTGAGGAGGCAAATACAAAGCAATGGTATCTATCATGTACGCTTGAGCTTCAAGGAGGAGAAAGAGCAGCTTGGTTACGTTATCATTATCATTACTACTATTAAACTTATTGTTATTATATCGAGTGAAGGAGGGCAGTGACCTGAGTAATGTGTTTATAAGACTTCTTATGTCCTAGCAGGCAGGCAGGCTTGCAGTTTCGAATGCACGCCATTGTCCAAATATTACTCCATGTCACAATAAGCAAGCACTGCCGCATCTGGGTTTTATGATCATGAATTGAATTATCTTTTTTTGGTTTGTTGCTTTAGCCTGTAGGTATGATCATGTCATAGAAAAGTTTGTAGTATCTGGCTATCTGCTATGTGTGGTTCTATTGTGAATGCATGGTCGTGCACCTACTGTCTATTGTCGGTTGTGGAGAGGGAATGGGGATGTTGGTTTTTTTAATTTTGTGGAAAAATCTTTACCCACAACAGTGATAAGAATTACTGCAAAATTTGATTGGGGTGGCAAGTCCCTCGTACTTGCAATATCATCCCATTCGATTTGTTTTTGGATAAGAATGTACTTTTCAAGCAGCTGCGCCTGCTTTGCATTCTTGGTAGGACTTAGAAGAGACTTATATATGTTTCTTTGGGTTTATAGTAAGAAAAACTGACTTGGCATGATGATGCTGGGAAGTGGGATTTTTCCTTTTTGGCGTAAAATTGAAACATGAATATGACCACAATATTTGTTAAGCTATCTTTTTCACATTGCCATATTACATGTTTATTCATCTGTTTTATTTATTTATTCTCTCTTTCTGGCCCCCTCGTATGCTAGGAAAGGTCCTGCGAAGGCATGTCATCATTTGTATGCTGTGTATCCCATTCAGGACCAAGTAAATCTAAAAAACACATTAAAAAATTTGTGCGTGTGGTCGTTTGGATGATGAGACTTTACACCACCTTATTCTTTCGAGTTGCAGTCGAACCAGATAAGGACAACCAATCTTTGACACTGTATCTTCGTCGTCGCTTGTCAATATGGCTGAACTTGTTTCCTATAAGGCTAAGTTCACCCTTCACATGTCAAATGAACTTTGGGCAGTTGGGGGCATGAAGAGCTGATCTCCATGGCTCCTGTTTTATCCAATTTGTTAGTGATCCCAATTCCTTAACAAAGTAAGTGGTATAAGTGGCTGCAGGGGGTGTGATTTTGCATCATGGATCTCTAATTTTTTTAAGTTGTTTTTGTGAGAATGATCCATCATATATACCTTCTATAGATTCTTCTCATTTTCCTTAGGTGTTGCAATGGATGATGAACATGGGTTATAATATCCCTTAAAACACTTTAGGAATTGCCTGTGGCATTTGTCTATATTACTATAAGATTTGGACATTGGAAGTGACTTCCATTATTGAAAGGAGGATCTATACCATACTATTGTTGCTTGCTTATTCATCCGCTTACTGTGGCTGTGGTCTTGTCTGCACTATGAACACATCCTTGCCCACCATGCACCCTTCCACATCCTGCGGACAACCTCCAAACTTCTGCTCCAGGAACAAACCTATGGCGCCGAGCCTCTGCCCCACCCGTTGTCTCAGCATCGCGTCCACTGTCATAGCCTTCTTGCTGTAATCCACCGTCAGCTTCAGTACTTCCCCGTCACTGCTAGCACCACGGACCACCATTTCCTCGCTAAAATTTGCGAACGCTAGAGTCTGTATCACCCCGTCAAATTTACCACTCAATAGCCTCCATGGAGTTCCTCGCGTACCTGAAGCAAGAGTTTCCCCGAGTCCAGGAGCTATCTCTGCTGCCACTGTATTTTGGTCCCTGTCGGTGGGGCTAAGTGTGTGGAGCACAAATGACAGGTCCGGAGACAGCATTTCTTGCACCAACACGGCCATCACAGCGGCCTTCTGGGGCACGCCAGCAGCTCTCCGGCTTAGAACTGCTCTGCGCGTGTATAAGGATGCCCAAACACGGCTGACAGCATTCCTGAAAGTCTCTGGATTACTAGTGCTGACGTTGGGAATGGAATCATAAAGCCCAGCAGCTGACATTCCGGCCAAATCCTCCACATTAGCACTAGACCGGACTATTAGCCGTGGTGCGCCAGGAAATAATTTTGACAGGCTTTCAATTGTATCTTTCGGAGGACTCAAGGATGAAATAAGCTTCTGCAGTTCACTGCACAGCCCATCGAGTTCTTCGCCAATTTCAGCTGTTTCTATTCTTTCAATTAGGGACCTGAAAGTTGCCATTGAACCGCTGGATTCCAAAGCCAATTCCATAGAACCGAAAGGTAGAACAGCACCGTTTGGGACCTTGAATGATGCAGGAACTCCTAGTTCGTTGTACACTGTCATTCGGAGATAGGGACAGCATTACATTCATGCTTTGTGCCTTAACAATAACAATACAACTTCGGTGGAATTTGCATACCTTTCCTTGACGCAGCAGCCAAAGACGCTAGAGTACCACAAGCTGTAGCTTTTGCACCCGAGGTCTGTAGAGCAGCATCCCCAAGCAATACAACGCCTCCAGTTGCTTCAACCTGTATAGCAGCATTCATCATCATCAGAATGCACTGGAAAATAATGCGCTCGTTTGGCCATTCATACCTGACTGATGTCGGAGGCTTTTACAGTAGGCGATGAACTGTTATTTTCTGTGGTTGATTGCTTTCCCAATGGAACGTTACCGTTACTGCTATTTGTCGAAGTTTCAGTCAAGCTGACACCTGATGATAATGCTTCCAACCTCACAAATTTTCCATTTAGTGTTCGTATATCTGCAACCTTCTCATCATCCTCACAAGTCACGAATACTACCTTTTCCTGCAATTCACAGATGGATACATTCATCTGGCTGCTTTCAATACATTCCAGAACAAATGATGAAAACAGAACAAATATGGGGTAAGGCTTACTTGACGAGCTCTAACTCCAAGATGTGACAAATGAGGCAGCTCTTGCATAAGTATAATTCCAGCAACATTCGATCCAGCTGCTGTCACCTGGCAGCAGCGAACAAATAAACAACATTTACTTGATTGTACAACACACCAGTGGAAACTTCTATAATTCTTCTCAAGCATTTCAATAAGAAAAAGTTTAAAAAAAGAAGACCTCTTCATCTCCATCAGCTCTGTTAACAACTAGAATAATGGGTCCTTCTACAGATGATGGTACTGCCCCAGGAACAATGTTCTCCACCTGAAGTTCAAATTCATAAAGACATGTAAATATGTCCGATAACAGCAAGGATATGTAAACAGCATGGACACAAGTTTGATATCAGGGGCATAAAGTTAAGAGAGTGCTCGTAACACAAATGTGCTTATATTATGCAAATACCTGGATGAGTGTACCAGAAGTAGCCCCAGGGACAATAATGTCCCAACCTTGAGATCCAAGAACACCCCTAACAGCCTTTAAAAGAATGGTACAGAGTTTTGAAACCTGAAAAATTACACTATTTTTCCATTCGAAAATAAGAGTGAAGACTTGAACTTACACCACATTCATTATTGAAATAGACAAGTTACACAATACCATACCTTGCACGGATCTCAGCTTCAGTATATGTCCTCACAGTATTCTCAGGAATTCCGAAAGCTTTTCCTAGTAACTGCAAGGATCAACAGTAGACAAAGGTGCTGTATCAGCTGCTACCAAAGCTCAGAACTTACCTCATAAAAATTCATGGCAATGAGTTGCATGAATCAAGTGACTAATGGAACATTAATTCGTGGTGTATAAAATAAAGTAAAAATAAAAATGAGACCATTATAACTTGATGAGCTAATTATCATTACCTGAACCCTTTGGGGGAATATATAAAGAAGTTTGTCGGAAAATTCTTCAGTCAGTCTCTTAGCTCTATCAAGTGTAGCTTTAAGCCTCAAAGCCCAAATTCTTTTACCATTTTCATTACCTTGAAGTGATCACAGATAGGTATCTTAGCGAATTGGTATGCTTTCTGAAGAACCGACCTATCAAAGAAAAAGTACCTTCAGTTTCTTGAAGGCCTTTATCTTGCCATGCTAATAGTTCATTCCTAATGACTCTGCACTCTTGAGGCTTCCAGCCAGATTGGCCCAATTGGAGGACACTGAAGACAAGAGCTGCAAGAGCATCACTCCAAAAGCTTACATTATTTTGCTCTGCATTTTCTATTAGCCAACCTGATCCACCAATGGCTTCAAGTGCATTAAGAAACCTGCAAAGAGATACTGCCGGTTCTCAGATTCCATTGGTGGTTCTATGTTCCATGGATCCACTGGAGAAATAGAGTTTGCAGGCTGTAATATATAATGTGTCCAGCATATTTTCCTTCTCAGAATACAAAGAGCAAATTTTCGTAAATGACATTTAAATTTATCAGGACAGAAAATGAGAACCCAGTATCAAGATGCAGGGAATATGCTAGAAGTTGTTTTCTTAATTAAATTATTACACAAACAGATCTTTATCAAGCACACATCTTCTATGTACATCCAAGGCATGGTAAGACACTGCAAACCACAGAGCTGAAGGAAGTGCGTCTTCAACAAATAAGAGAAGAGGAAAAGAGGAGAAGACAGCTAGGATGATAATTCTATATGTTCTGTGCCAGTAAGGCCTTGAGAGGAAAGGGATATCCCAGTCAAATTCCACAAGCAATGAACTAAAAGATACTAGTAATGACTGGAATCAATTATTAAGTGGAGTATATTTTATTTAAGGGCACGGCTAGTTTGCAGGAATGAGAATGAACCTGATTCCTAACAACACATTCAGTTAATCTTAATTTTGAGGGTAATCACTTTCAAATATGCTTAGGGGTGGTATTTTCATGATTTGTTGAATATATATATATATATATATGTATATACATATTTTTATATATATATATTTCTTAATTTGTTACTGTACTTTTGTACATGTTTTGATTCATTTCAGTTAAAAAACCATAGGAGGTGCCAACCCAAAACTAACTAGCAATAGATGGAGTAGATCCTCCCACTTTACCGCTGTGGGACACTCAACACACACGAACCAGCTGTGGCCCAAAGAGTAATGCATTATGAAACATAAATTTGATACAATACCTGCTTAAAAGAACAAATGCATAGTCTTCAAGCCCAATCTCACAAAGACGCCACTGCAGACAGTTAGATTCTTTCAGGATCATCATGAAAATTGTGTGTGTGTGTGTGTGTGTGTGTGTGTGAGAGAGAGAGAGAGAGAGAGAGAGACTTTTTGGCGCATGGCTATTGCAGCATCAGGAGCATCATTACGAAGGCCACTCTCAAGACCATTTTCTATTTCTTGACGAAGATTGTTCAAAGCTTGTATTACTTTCAAAAGCACTCTCATTGATTCACTCTCAGAAGAATTAGTGTCCAAATTATCCAGTTCCTGAAGTAATAAAGAACTGAGAAATTCCAATACGAGGATGTGGTGATTGAATGCTACTTATGTGTTCAGTAGCACTGTAGCAGAAGGTTGTCACAAGCGATACCTTTTTAGCCTCTAAAAATGCAGGCATTGCTTCAGAGCTTTGATCCAGTGAATCTCTAATTGACTCCAATTTTTCTTCCAAACTTTAATAAAATGTATAATAAGCAAAGAATCAAAAATGCAATTGATGAGTTCTCAATATAGTATAGTAAATAAATAGGACAACAGCTAAAATATATACTACCAAAAAAGAAAAAGAATTCCCAGTGAGATTGCCAAAAAAATAGTGTATGTGCTTCTGCTGACTTTCAGGGCATGTTATCCCTTTAAAGAAGGTTAAAATATAAACAATCACAATTATCAGAGAATACCTGAACCCGAAAAGAGGCAAGAGAATAATATCTTAAATATACTACCTTCCAGCATTAAAAAAATCTTTAAGCTCTCGATGAAATATCTTGAATTGCTCAACAAAAGCTTCACTGTATTCTCCAGGATTTTTTGTTATTCTGGCAAGCATGGCTTCTGTGGCAATTAAATCTTCTGGGCCAGCATTTCTGTGAAGCTTGTTTTGTATTGTATGCTTAATTTCTTGCTGCAGTGAAACTTTCTATGTTAATAACAGAAACTGTCCAGTGTAGAATGGGTTTGTATTTCACATACAAAACAACTCCACACTCAACAAAAATACTCCGACTTCATACAATCAGTTAAAGAGTAAAAGATAATTGATAACCTTAAGACCATGAGGGACATCATTTCTATGAGCAATATCACGAATTCTTGTTAATGGAACAGATACAGTGAATTCTGCCTTAAAAGAAGGTAAGCAAGGATGAAGCTTGCGGATAACAATGGTTTCCTGCATATAAGCAGATATATGTTAGGCTTAAAACATATCACCGGTCACAGGCAAGTGAAGGGGAAGGGGGTGGGAGGAGTATTATAAACAGAAACCGAGTTGTGTAATGACATGTCTTTCTTAATTCCTTTGAAATAGAATTGGGCCACTATTTATAAGATGTTCAAAATGCACAAGCAACCAACTCCTACACACACAACATTTCACATAAAAATTCTCTCTTTAATATGCATCCACATTCAGTCATTACTCATTATTGATTCAAAATGAAATCATATGCTGTAGCATATTGTTCAGTCAATGAAAACATCATAAACCATTTGCCCAAAATCAGACATTTGTGTAATTAGCAGAAAGAGACCTCAAGAGTAGTGTCTTTCTTGCTGTAAATTCTTTCCAGTTCACGAAATATAAGACTGGAAATCTCAGCATGCCTGTTTGGGCGACGATGACTACCATCTTCAAAGCAAGGAATCTGACCAATGTTTATCCACTACAGAAAAACTTCACCTGTTAAACCCACAGACTGATCTGTCACAAGCAAAAAGAAGAATTATTTTTTTCCAAAACCTTCAGGTATATTGCTGAATATGTAAGAACTTCCAGGCGATTTCCATTATCCATGTTTTCTAGCAAAAGCTCTCGAACAAGTTCAAGCTACACAACCAAAAATACAGGAAACATGGTATCAATGTTAGAGAAAGGAAGAAATCAAAGAAAGAATTAATCATACAGGACTACGTATCTGGCCAATAATTAAGATGAACATGGGCCATCGGAGGAGGAAAAATCACAAGAGTACATTACACAATTGGAATACGAGGATAGAACTATCTCTATTGTCAAGTGTTATTTCTTGTAAAGCGACAAAGAATATAGTCAAGTCAACATATCAATGACAAGAGATGCTGAAGAAACAAGGGGATATTACTTTGGAGTTCTGCTTCTTGTAAATACAAACATAGAATTATTAAAAAGTTTCGCACTGGCAAATGATGCCTGAGTAGAACAAAATTTCATGTTGTTCTAAGGTTAATCAAAATCATTTATACCTTCCTCCACCAGTTCCGGGCACTGCGATCACCTTCCACTAGCTTCAAAGGGATGCCTTCAAGTCCTGATGTATCCCATTTTGTCTCCTTTTCAGAATCCAGATGATCCTTCGAATTAACAAATGAAACATTTTTTCCCTGCCATTGCTCCACAAATGGACTTGTAGCAACAGCCTCGTCCAACGTATCAGAAACACTAAGCTCACTGTCTTCAGTCTCTACTACTTCACCTTCTTCAGCGAGGGGCAAAACTTCTACATGTTCCTTAGTTTTGTTCCACTTACAAACAACACTGAAACTTCCTTTTCCCGGAAACTTTAGAATGCGGTTATCACCAGTTTCCCATGTTAATTTTTCATCCTTCCCCACTATCACAAATTTGTACTGAACAGGCTCTTCATTGTACGCCATTTCCAAATCACAAACCCATCCTTTTTCAGTCCAATTCATCAGCACCCTCCTTTTCCAGGATCCCAACTCTGCCACGGACCCCAATATCGCAACATGCTCCCCGAATTTAACTTGATGTTCTACCATAAATTTTAGCTTCACCTTGTCAACCCCAGAGTTTTTAGGCTTCCCCTTCCCCGTTTCTTTCTCCCTGATGCCATAAGATACAAGACAAAGAACAGGTTGGTAAGGGCCCTTCTGAATTTTCCATTACTACAGTAATTTCAACAGCAAGATTCAATCTTTACAACAATTAAGAGACCTATCTTCAACAATTAATATCTCTAAGTATGCAACCGTAAAAGTTTTAATTCGCAAGTAGAAAACTTTACCTTGTTTCAAGGGCAGACACAGCAGAGACAGTCATTTTGATACGATTAGAAGAAAGAAAGCCCAGACATCTCCTATGCGACAGAGTAATCGAGACTTTGTGGTGAAGAAATTTGGATGGGATATTACCGTAGGCAGTGCATCGAGAATGAGCTTTAGAAGTAGAAGGAAAATTGCAGTGCAATAGCATCCGGCTGTAGTCCATTGCCGTGGAAATGGAACCGAGAAAGCTGATTATTGTGCTGCAAATCTTGTAAGGCTGATTTCATGTGCGCTTTATAAACAAGATGATGATTTTGATTGAATCTGTACTCTTCATTGCATTGGAGACTGGAGAGTGAAGATATTTATGACTGACACGTGCAGAGAGATCTTTTGCCCATTAGTCATTTTTATTTTTATTTTTAAGTAGTGTTGTTTGTACCAAAGGGGCAAAGGCCCATCCTGGGGCTCTCTCTAGTTGCTTCGACATCAGAGACCCATCAAGATTTGGAGGTGCTATAAAGTATAAACCCATTTAGGCATTTACAACTAAGGTGTAATAATCTCGAGGATTGAGGTTCGTTTTCTTTCTTTGGCCGCGCTGTTGCCTCTCCTCCTCCAAGTAGCAACAATCCGGGAAGCAAGAATGGCCACTTCTCCTCTCTCCAACGCTTTCTCTATCCACAATCCACAAAGTTTCTTTTCGGCTTCAACACCTACCAAGCTGTCCAAACATGTATCCCTTCAACACGGTAAGAATCTTCTACATGGGCCAGTTCACAGGAAACCCATCTCAACTGCAACAGCCCTCTCTTTTTCTCCCCTTTTCGATCCATATAGGAAATTTGGGAATTCAGGGCCTACTGACCTTTGGTGCAAATATGGCAACCGTTCTTTTCCCAACCCCTCTGTCTCAGCCGGGCAAGACAATCAACCTCACCAGGTATTTTACTCTTTCTTTGTAATCGAATTTGTTATTGTCACAGTCACGTTGTATGCTCAATGGGGATATAGCAACTTAGTAATACTTGATTGGGTCTGCTCAGTGCTCGTGTCGTTTCTTGTATTGCTGTTTTCGTTTAATTTAGGGTAGAGAGTTGAAAACCTTAATTTGTTTGGGTGATTATGTACAGTACAACTCAATGGGATAATTCAGCAATCATACTTTACTCCCTGGCATTTTGGAAATTCTGGAATCTTGTTTAATTTGAATGTGTTTGGTTAGTTTTTTTAGCTTGATTTTGGGGTTGAAAACGGAACTACAAAATATTGATGTGCCGTTGGCCACAATGCACAGATTTTTCACTGTGACTGACCAAACGATTTAGTGTTGAAAATAAGCATGTGTTAAGTTAAATAGTGGTTATATTCAAGTCCATCAAATGAGTCTCTGGAATCTCTTCGAATGAAGTGTGTTTTATTCGCAAAACGATCTAGGATTCAATGTCTCTTCAAGTAGATTTCATGGTGCAATCAGCGGGTGGAGTTTGGGGGCATCTATGAATTCACTCTTGCTTTTGCATTTGACAGTTGGATGATAAATCATTAAGAATGTTATGCAGAACTATCAAATGAGTGACAGTCTGTTATATGTTTTAACTTGACAAGGGAAATTTCCAGTTTATCATCTATTCCTTCTGTCTCTTTCAAATATTAGTTTCAGCATCCGTTTTGCACCAAATGCATGATCTATAGCACAACTTGTATTTGTGGTATTTGTCCGGTTTCATTTTTTTAATATTAATTTTGTGTGTGCGCGTGCGCGCGCGCGTGCCTTGCTACCTTCACATTCTGGCCTATAAAATGGACCAATGGAAACATGTACAGGGATCTGGTTTGGATGAGTTCACAGGGGCAGAAAATGCAGAAGACAAAAAGCTTCCATCAAATTTGAGGTCCCTTATGCAGGCGTACAAGAGAGCAATCTTAGAAGGAGATGAGAAGGTTATATATGAAGTTGAAGATGCGATCTTTACTATTGACAAAGAGAAAAATGAGCTGGCCAAAAGAATTACAGCGTTGTCTGCAGAGTTATCTTCAGGAAAGGAAAAATATGTTCGGTTGCAAGCTGATTTTGATAACTACCGAAAAAGATCAGAAAAGGAAAGGTTGACTGTAAGAAGTGATGCTCAAGGAGAAGTGATTGAGAGTCTTTTGCCAATGGTTGATAGTTTTGAGAGAGCCAAACAACAGCTCAAACTAGAAACTGACAAGGAAAAGCGTATCGATGCAAGTTATCAAGGCATATATAAGCAGTTTGTGGAAATTATGAGGAGTTTGAGGGTGGCTGTTGTTCCCACAGTGGGGAAGTCATTTGATCCTTCGGTAAGACTCTGTCTTCTTTATCTATCTAGGGTTTGTTGTACCTGCATATTTGTTTCCCTTCTGTTACTTATTGTCATGCCCACGTATATATTTCTGTGTTTTTCTGTGGTAGTAAACTTTACATGCTAATCTTTATGTTTAGCTTAGGGGTTCCTAATTTATGAGAAAAGAAAAGAAACTAAACTTTGTTTGTGAGTCTTTGGCGCAGAGGAAATGAGGAAACAAAAAGAAAATTTCTTTGTTTGCTCTAAAAAAGATTTGGATAGAAAGTTGATTATTGTTGTTTTCTTTTCCCATTTTTTCATGCCCTTTCTTATAGTAACTTATGGAGAGGTGAATTTCTTTCACAGTGAAAATCGGGATCTTAGAAAATATGCAAATAGCCATTTTAATACATAATTTGTACTACTTGTTTATATAACCTCATTTACTTCATACAATTTTGGCCAACATCTAGAATCTTTTTCCTTGTCATTTCACAAAGGGAATGTCGTCTATAAAGTGAAACCCTGTTCGATTTGCCTGTGCAAAATGCAAATCTGGCAAATTTGTTATTGTGGATTAGAAATTGTTGATTAGCTTCAACTTCAGCTCCGCTCCCTTAATTTGTGTTTCCTTCTGATTTATTTGTGAATGTAAATGCCAATATCTTTGCTCTTAGAGAGTCAGGCTACGCACTTATCACAACATCTTATAAGCTTTTCATATTAGAGGCAAATACTAATCTTATGAGATGTTAAACGAAGCCTTAAAGTTACATTTTGTTGCCTGTGTAATAAGGGTTTCTCAGAATGACCATGCATCACTCTGCTGTTATATAGGTGCACGAGGCAATTGCTAGAGAGGAGTCGCACCAGTTCAAGGAAGGAATAGTTATACAGGAAATGCGCAGGGGTTTTTTACTTGGGGAGCGACTTTTAAGACCTGCCATGGTTAAGGTCTCTTCTGGACCAGGGAAAAAAAATCCTCCATCGCCAGAGCAGAAGAAGCAGGCTTCGGTTGCTGGATTTGAGAGCGGCCGATAGTTGCTGCTGCGTGCACGACTCTCGAAATATATATTCACAGTTGTATCAACATTTTGGGGACATTATATATTGTGTTGAGCTGATAAGCATTCATTACCTTCCCATTATGCTGCTTGCTTCAAGTCTGAGATCAGACGTGCATTCCCAATCTGTACTTAATAGAAGCCGCCATCAGCATACAGACGACGGGATATATGCCTATCTAGCAATTTTACATATTTCAGAAACATGTCATAAAAATAGGAAAAAAATTTGTTGAAAGAGACGAAAACAAGCCATTCTTCTTTATGTTTAAATGTCATACTTTTACAGATTCAAACTTGTTTAGCTTAGCGATGTGCGATTGCAACACCATTTCATTTCATCAAAAATATATGATTGAAATTGAAGAAATGAGCGTGTTCGAATAAAAAGCTCCAGTCTCACAAATTTTGCTAGTGAATCTCCAAGGCATTGTAGAAAGGGAAAGAATCTAGAAAAGGAAAAAAAAACAATTATGGCTTTGTTTATCAAAAAAGCTAAACTCAATCAGTTAATTTGTCTCACAATTTGAGATAAAATATCTTACTCCCTCCGTCCCACCTTAGATGTTATGTTTGATTTTTTATCACTGTTCATTGTTCAACTTTGACTCAATATTATTGTAAGTATATAATTGAAAAAAAATAATCGAGTTTGATCTTGTTAGATTCGTTTAATTGTATAATTATAGAATATATATTTTACATAATTTTTATTTTTATATATTTTGAGATATTTATGATTAAAAAAGTGCATTGGATTGTGTGCAAAAGTCAAACATGATATCTTAGTTGGGCAAGAGTGAGTATTTAAAAAGACAAAATAACATAAAACAATGTCCAATCAACTCTTTTTGAAACCAATGCAAATAGGTCATTTTGAATTTTAGCTTATTGTAAACAAAAAATTGGCATCAAAATTACCAAACAGCTAATTTTGACTAATTTATTACTCACATATAAATTAAGAGTTAACAGTTAATTGCCAAACATGTCATCTGATTTTGCTTTGATTGGTGGGAGTGTTCACTTTGGTGATAGGATTGATTAATGATAATCAATCATAAGCTCCCGTCAGGATTAATATTAATTACTCCTATATTAATACTTATTCTATTTTTCGTAACATTTACTCGGTGTACGCAATTTAATGTATATTTTTAACAATATTACTATATTTTTTTTTGTTCTATAACTATTATATTAAGGTGAATCAAAATTAAATAACGAAAATGGGAGATAGTATATGTCCCGATAAATAGGCTCTAATACTTGCAAACCAAGAAAAGGTAGGCGTAGAGGTAGAGCGTGGTTACCTTTTTTCCCGTCCATTTTCAATTTTCCTCTTCTTCATAATGTAAACCGAAGCGCGTAACGGTTATAACTAACGGCGTCGGTCAGGAGTCAGGACACTTTGGAAGCCAAGGGGAAAAGGTTGTTGGGAAACCCTAACGTCTATAACCACGGGTAACGTCGTAGGGAACCGTCGCACCGGCCGACGGCCGGCGATGGCCACCCCTTCCGCTAAAGCGCTTTCCACACACGACACCATACCTTCTCCGGCGGTGCCCGTACCCTTTAATTTCACCCGCGATTCGTCGATGCCTAGGTTTACTCTGTCCGCTGATCAGCTGCGCCACTGCTCTCAAGCCCTTGAATGCTTCAAAGCCAAAAAATTTAATTCTCCCCAAAAGATCCTTCAAGAGTTCCAAACCTTGCAGGTATTGCAGTTTTTCGTTACTTTTCGGAGTGGTTTCTAGATATCTTATTTTTCATGGTGTTCCCTTACTTCTATTTTTATGCTTCAATTGTTACCTTGGGTACCTACTGTGTTTCTGTTGATGCGATTAATGATCCTTGATTTCCTTTTTGCTGACAGTTTTTTAGATCTATGTTAGTTTGATCTTTGGTCATAAGGTATTGAATTCTGCAATGTGTAATGTGCGGGATGGAATTCTGTATCATACTATATGTTGTTGAAGGAGCATCTCCTTTATTGCAGGCTAATAGAATGAGGGCTGTGGACATGAGGGCTAGGTGTACTGTTGCTCTCAACAGCTTAAATTGCTCAAAGAATCGTTACCTTGATGTTCTGCCATGTATGCTAAGTAGTGAGAAATCTACTTATCATTTATAACTGCACGTTCCCGAACTAATTGCTTTTATTGTTCATTGCTGCAGTTGATGACAACAGGGTCATCTTGATGCAGTCTTCAGATTACAGATCTTCAGCTAAGGGATATATCAATGCTAGTTTAATCATGGTGGGATTTGATTTCAATTCTCATCCTGGTTTGAAATTTGAATATGCATTATTTCTATGTGTCATTCTTTGTGCATCAAAATTGTCTCTTTTGATTGTAGACTTCTGAAAGTGTTACTCGCTTTATCGCAACTCAAGGCCCACTTTCACATACCTGTGAGGACTTCTGGGAAATGATAATCCAGTGTCGCTGCCCTGTCATAGTAATGCTCACTCGGTTGGTGGACAATTACCATGTAAGTACTCATATCTGCAATCAGTATTACCCGCTTTATAGCAACTTACTCCTTTTTTTTTTTTTTTTTTTTCCACAAGTAAATCCTAATTAACTATGTATCTCAACAAACCAAAGTATCTAATGAGAATTATCACACCTTGTAATTTTTTAATACAAGGTACAGACAAGACGACCAGCCATCTAAGAACACCCAACAATCTAAGCAAAAGCCATGTGCAACAATGCATACAAGCTTAGAATGTAAAGAAAAAGGCCTAGGCATAACCATACATGTTTATAGTTTTATACTTTTATTAGTAGTATTATTTTTTATCGCTTTTCCCCCCCCTATTACAGCCTAACATGTTAAAAGAATTTTTTAATTTCCATAAATTTCCTTTCATTTCTTTCATTTTTCCCATTCTCTTGTAAATTCCAAGAACCAAACATAGACTAAATGAATCGTGCTTGAATTCGAGTTCTAATTTAATAAAAATACATAACTGTATATTATTTTAAAATGCTCAAAAAATTACATTGTACATTGATAAATTGAATAGGTTGTAATTTGGTATTTAGATTTGATTCATATTTTATAAATTATAAAAACAAGTCTTTGGTTGAACTCCAGCTTGAAAATCATCTTGTTAATTTGTAAAAACTGATCAGTTTCTTGCAAATTTCATTTGTGACATATTCTTTGCTACTGGTACTCTGATATTTTTTTGGTCTTTCGACACTCTGAACGCAGACAGTGAAGTGTGTTGATTATTTCCAAGCAGAGGATGGACCTAGAGAAGTTGGTAACATATGCATCTCCACCAATTGGATACACACATCTGATAATTCATTAATATTGCGATGCTTAGAAGTGAAATACAAAGAGGTGAGGCTAGTCTCAAGAAGTGGTGTAGCAACCCATTGGGTGTATATTACAAACTGTTTGCTAGAATTGAATTTGGTTAAGGTTCCAGAATCTTAGAAATTAGAATTCAATGAGGTTTAGAACCATAGTTTTCTGTGATTCCAGGCCATATGAATTTAATGCTGAATTTCCAGTCTGTCCTTTATAAGTTTGAATTGGATTTGGTTTGGGAGCTGAATCAACAGGTGCTAAAGTAGTGCTTTGTATTGTTGTATGTGCTGAATGAGTTGAATGGGTGCTTTGTATGTGCTGAGCCCTAATAACACCATTAAATACCACGCACACACCTCATTAACACCCAGCACACACACCTCATCAGGCCAGCATGCTAGCACATGTTGAATGTCACCCATTCAGAACCATATCCAAACCCGTTTGAATTGTAACTTCCGTAACACATTAGGTAGCTTAGTACTCAGAACACTCGTTACTACTAGTGGTTGTATGTTTTTTGAAATACTCTGGAGTCTGGACAAAGATGGAACTGCTCTTAGCAAGAAAATAATTTTAAAGTGGTTTGTTTCATTGTCCTTTTTATTTTCAGTCAGAGGAGCTGCCTCTGTCTGTATTGCATGTTCAGTATCCTGAATGGCCAGATCATGGAGTACCAAAAGACACACTTGCTGTTCGTGAAATCTTCAAAAGAGTATCTTGTGTTCCACCCAGTGTTGGACCAGTAGTAGTTCACTGCAGGTTTGGCTTTTTCTTAATGTAATCCCCCAAATTCTTCTGCTTTTTGTTTTTACCCTTTTTTCCTCAAAACTTTTTCATTTACAGTGCAGGTATTGGTAGGACTGGAACATATTGTGTCATCCACAACACAATCCAAAGAATTTTGATAGGGGATATGACTGCTTTGGATCTTGTTAATACTGTAACCACTTTTCGGTCCCAGCGAATTGGAATGGTGCAAACGCTGGTAAATTTTCTTGATATTCACCAACATTATAATTCAGTTATTCTTTCATCAAAAGCGTGTAAACTGCAGTCCATCTTACAAGTAAAAATTAAGTTTGACAAATGAAGGTCCCCATGAGAGTGTCCAAAGTTCTTGCATTTAGAATTAGGAGAAAATTTGAATCCATTCACAAATGAATTTTATGTTCTCCATGTTGTACTAATCTCGGATGATTGCTGAGGGATTGGTACAAAGGGAACATTATAGTATTGTATGAATGCTTTGTTAATTAGGGAAAAATTAAGTTCATAGATTTTTCCACTTGTGCTGCATTTGGATTTTGAATATGGAGATTACTCTTAAGCAGCAAGGAATTCAGTTATAGTTCGATTTCATCATGATCTATGTATATCCATCCAAACTTATGACTTGTGTATCTTTTTGTTATGAATGATGATGGTGTGAATGGCATTTAAGGTCATGACATGTTTGGCAAGTCCGATTCAACATGCCCTCTATCTTTGCAGGAGCAGTATGTCTTCTGCTATGATGTAATTATTGAAGAGCTCGAAAACATTATATCGGATAGCAATGCACGTTGTAGTTGACAATGATATTGTTGTATGAGGGTAAACCGCACCATGCAGATGCTCATAGTCATATACAGCTGGGACAATGGACTTAGTTGCTGGTCTTAGCAGTTGAAAAGCGACTACTCTTTGTCAAAGAGCTTAATTACATTATATTAAATGTGGTACTGAATAAATATGTAATCTTTCACTAGTGGAGTTATATCCTAACCATAGTGGAACTTGGAGAGACAGCAAAAATCGTGTGTGTAAATTCCTCCGGATCCCAGTCAAATAAGGATCGTAATGAGGAATAAAAACCAACATTCACAATCAGACCGGTTGAATGGGTTGCGTCAGATAGTTTGTGTTGTATTCATGTATGTTTAGAACCCATTGGTGGTATATACATAAATTGTTGTAAACTTCAGCATTCAGTTTTAGGAGTTAGGACACAGGCTTGTAGTTGTTTCTGGAACTAGGCCTCGACAGTTATTAAGGATAAAACTTGTGGGAATGAATCACTACATGCTAGTTTTATCATGCTAAGTCAAAATCTTTCATAAAAAAATCTCTGCTTTTATGGTATCAATACAAGAGGTTTGTTGATTTGTGTAAATAATAAAGGCTTCAGAGAGAGAGTAAAGGCCTATGAACAAGAAATGTAGGGTTTGTAATATGTACCCAGTATCATAGGCGATCTATGTCTAAAGGGGTGGTGGCACAAGACACCTTTAAGATTGATAGAAATTGTTATTTTAATCTTAAACTTTTTCTATATTTGTGTTGATTTGCCCTAGTGCAACCACTCAATTTTTTTGTGGTGACTTTACAATTATCAATTAGAATTTATTTTTCTCTATGTTTTTTGTATTGTAATTATAATTCATAATTTTAACCTAGCTTTCATTGTATTTTGTGACATCAATATCAAATTTTCTGGATCCGCCGTTGCCTTGCACAGAGAACAATCAATATATATATGTGTACGTGCGTGCGGTCGCATTCATGGATATCTAATAAGGGTTACATACAAGATTTTTATATCAAAAAACAGGTAAAGAAAAAGTGGATATTTTTGTGAGAATATTTGCGAATTAAGTAAAATGGGCATGGGATGGTCTTTGGGAATAGTAGCAGGAGGCAATGGTGGCCTAATTAAAGCTTGTTCACTGATCCAAGTAGACACTCATTCCCATATATACATATACAGTCTGTCGAAAAATTCCAATTGTTCCTCTTTGTGGGGACTGAAGAATAAAAAAAAAGGGTGATGATGACTGCATAGACGATGATAGACTATAGTGGACCTGATGAACAACTGCAATTCCCTTGAGTTGCTTCAGGTTCCATGTTAGAATAATAATAATAGTAATAATTCTCCATGTAGTCCATAGTATCATTGTTTTAAATATCCACCGAAATTCTGAAATTTTGAGCGAAATTTCGGGTTTCGGGAGACATCGAAGCGAAATTTTACCTATAATATTTTTTTTGGTAAAATTTTCATCGAAATTTCGTCGATATTTAAAACCTTGCATAGTATAGTATTACTAGTACACGAGCTAATGGCATGTTTGTTTTGACTTTTGATAAAAGGAGAAGACGGTAGTAAAAAGAGAATGAGAGAGAAGGTGAATTCAAAAGCAAAAGCAGTTCAAATAATTGTTTGGATTGATATTATTAACGTTGTTGTTCAACGGAAACATGTTTGGATGAATTGTACGTAGAAGGACGTTCGATATATTAAAATTACTAAAATTGACATAAATATTGCAAGGATATTTATAATATATTTTATTTCATTTTAAATGGGGATATTTTTATATTTTTATTCCAAAATGACTTCTCCTTTTAAAAAAAGTAAACCCGTACCAACTTTGAAAAATAGTTGAATTTAACTTTGGCTTCACCTTTTCTTTTAAAAAAAGAGTCAAAACAAACAGTTAAAAATATTGAAAATGACTTTTGAGTAAAACAAAAATCAAAAGGAGAAAAAATAAGAGGTAGTGCTAAATAAACACCCTAATAGACACCCAACATTGGAAATCGTAAAGGGAGTATGGTGGGTGGAATTCCATGCAATACTTGCTAGCTACACTTATTTATTTATTTTTTAATTTTCCAAACCACTTTTATTATTGATTGAGGTCAAGTATTAATAAGAAAAAGGGTTCAGAATTAAAGTGCCCGAAAAATCAGTATGTAATAAATGTTAAACAATTTTTATTCTATATTTATTGTATTATTTGTTATAATTATTATAGTAATTATTTTTATCAAACTTATTTATCCATAATCTAAAATCTAAATAATCAATTGGGGGTTGGGGACTTACAAATGAAAAATAACATAAAATCATATTTATAAATTAAGTAAATCATAAATCCTAAAATCAAACACTTCATAGGAAAATATACACTCCCTCCGTTTTCTAAAAATTACAACGGACCCACAGAGCATGCAGTGCAATGCACATTTTAATTCATTAATTATTCAAGTTCGGTACAAGTAAAAATTTTAAAAGTTCGATATTTAAAAACTACTCGACGAGGTGAATTTAACAAGATCTTACTTGGCTATGTTTTGATTTGTATAACTATAATTAAACTTTAAGTCAAAGTATGTGTGTGAACCGTTTCAAATTTATCAATTTTACATTCTTTTAAGAAACGGAGGGAGTATATATATATATATGATGTAATTACTGGTGTATGAAATTCCACCCAATTTACTTTCATTAGCTTACTTTCACTAGTTTAAGGTAGAGTATTTTTATTAGCCTGTGTAATCCATTCTTGTACTTATAATGTGTGGGTGGGCGGTTCTGCCCTGTCGCGTCGCTCTGCTGCTGACGACGACGACGACGACGACGACTACTGCTGTAGTTTATCCTGATGGCCTGGCCTCCTGCGTGTTGCTTCCGCCATTTTGATTCCTTCTCACTGCACTGCTTCCAATCCAAGTAACAAGTAATCCTCCAGCTAGACCGTACGGGTGAGCTTTCTTTCTTCCTACTGCCGACTGCCACGTGTCCTAAAAAACCCCTAAAAATCTCACTGCTCAAGGGCCTGCGGCTCTCCGGGGTCCGGCCCCACGTGTCCTAAAAAACCCCTAAAAATCCTCCAGCTTTCTTTTTTCAATAGTAATTCTACTACTACTACTGTATTCCCAGATTCCAGTCTCTTTCTCTCCACTCTTCAGTCTTCACTCACTCTCTCCCATCCAAATTCCAAAATTCTCTCTTCTTTCCTTTATTCTTCAACATTATTATTAGTGCTGAGTGCTGCTGACCCACTGTTTGTGGTTTGTTTGTACAAAGCCGGCTGACAAACAGTTGCTGCGTTTGGCCGCTGCCAATATCTATCTTCTTTGCTTCTTGCCGATACACATTTTTGCTCCAGCTGGAGGTTAGGTAATTTTACTAGCTACTAGTATGCCCTCATCGCCTTCATTTTATAGTATTTAATTTCCCTTTTTTTCAAAACTTTCATCGTTTCGAGTTACTAGCTTCCATGAAAATTAAAAGTACCTACTTTCTGTTTGTTTGCCTTGAAAAGAACATCGACGTGCTGATGATGAGGAGATTATATTGTTGCGTGCGAGAACCCATCTCTTCATGTTTATTTTAATTTTACTTTTAAAATTATAAATTCATAGATCCAAATATAATAGGGTTTTTGGAGTTTGAGCAGGGTTTTTAAGTTCAACTCGATCTCTGAGCTGGGTAGATCAACCTAAGCTGGCCTTTCTTCTTCAAGTGCAAAACTAAACTAGGGGTTTCACCACACCGAAGATCACTTGACGTATTAATTTCTTTTTGTCTCCCAATTAGTTGTTAGTTAATACGGTTTATACTAACTATTTTATTAGCTGCTTGAATGACCAGCTGGCTTGAATAATTAACTAGTAATTCCTCCGTAATTTAATTTAATGATGTTAACATTTCATATTTTTCACGCAATCCAATGCAAATGTTTAACGATTAATATCTCTAATTGTATAAGAGTAAAAATTATAAAAGTTTAATATTCTAAAACTATGTGATTAGACGAATATAACGACATCTCAGTTGACTATATTTTATCTTATGTAACTGTGTTAAAAAATCGAATCAAACGATACTCAGTGAATAGTGTTTACTATGCTTTCTTTAAATTACGGAGGGAATACATTAGTAGTGATTAGCTACTTGAGTGACCTGGTTTGACTAGTTGACCGCATTAGTTGCTTGTCTCAATGTGTTTGAAAAACAATGTGTTTGACTGAGAAACCACTTCACACCACTGGCAATAGGATAAATATATGGAAAAAGAAAATTTGAGGTTTAACAGCTAAAGTGAAAATGCTTCTCAATATATCATTTTACAAACTTGGATCCAGAAAGCCCTTTCCAAAAATAGTTAGAAGAAGAAAAGGATAATTTTTGTAGCTATTTACTTTCAACTCTGATTTTACTTTCTTTGTGTTTTAGAGTGCCTATTTTCCCTTGAATGGAGAATAGATCTGCATTATACATTCATCAGTATCTAGATCATCAAGTTTGTTTTTAATTTGTTCTTTCTGAACCATCTTTGTTACATACCCACTTTTACTCCCTCCATTATTATATTTTACAGGAGGGGAAATACCAAAATGTTCTCTAAGACTCTAAGTTATCATCAATGCTAAAGATGTACACTTTTCCATATATGTCAAACACTCGAAACGTGATCGTTTCATATTCAAAAATGCAAAACAAAAATAAATATCTGATTTAAACTGAAAAAAAACAAAAAAAAAGAAAGAAAGAAAAAGAAAACCAAACTTTACCAAAAGAAAAGGCTTAGCTTAATTTATAATCGTGTAAGGTTGAATGTTTTACATTTTTGCTTGCTACCATTTGTTATTTACCTATCTATATATACACAGAAAGACAAAAAGTTTAATTATTAGTATTTGTGTGTATGGCCGGGGAACGGTGATCGATGGGTGTAGGAAGAATGGGGAGAAAGAAGATAAAGATGAAGAAAATCGAGGAAGCAGCACCGAGGCAAGTGACATTCACAAAGAGAAGACAGGGCCTGATGAAGAAGGCAATGGAGCTCTCAATTCTGTGCGAGGTTGAAATTGCTGTGATGGTGTTTTCACCTGCTGGCAGACTGTTCCATTACTCTTCCACACCCAAGTATATATACATCTCTCATCTCATCTACCTTAGTAATTACATTTATGCACCTTTCTTTCTCATCCACCATGATCCATCTTGATTCTTGCACGCTCCCCTGGTTCATCATTAACTTGGCATTGTCAGATTATAACATTATTATTCTATTAATGTTGTGTTGAAACAAAGATGTAGTATTAGTATATATATAAAGTCATTCTAGTACACATGGGGATGCATTCTCATACATTCATTCATTCATTGGGAGAGACCAAGACAGATTGATTCATTACACTTTCTGATGAATCTTCCCGTGTTTGCTGCAGATCTATTCAAATCAACCGCCCAGAATTGCATGCTGCTCTTACCACCACCATAACAGATAAATACAATTCTTACTATTTTATTTTTTCAGCTTTTATACGCAATTGCTTCGATTTAATTTGTTTTTCAGCTTTATATGCCGTCGTATATAAAGCTTTAATTACTATTATCAAATACTCCTCTATATAGAAGTATGAATTTTCTGGGGAGCAAAGCTGAAACCTAAAACTAGGGATCTTAGCTTGTTGTAGGAAAAATGAAATGCAAGAAATTATAAGCACGCAAGTTTAAATGTCAAGTAGTAGTATTTTAGTAACTCTCAAAACCTTTACAAAAAACGCTCAGAAATCTAGGAGGTATATACCTCCCAACCTGCGGAAAGAGACCATTTTTCTAGAGTAAAATATCCCAACCTGGAAACATGGTTCCTTGGGATCAGTATATTTATTGTCTATAGAATTGTGCATGGGGCTGGGATATATTTTTTTGGGTGATCAACATATTTATAATAATTATATACTTATATATATATACAGAGAGACTAAAATGTCACAATTAAACTAAGTGAAAAACATTAACTTTAGTGTTTGGAATTTAAAAATAACTATAAATAATAAATATTTTTCATTCAAATAGTCAAATTGCGGTCGGTAGCCTGGTCGTTTCTGAGTGGGGGCCCAAAACGGCTACTTTTTACCGACCGCTGCATGCGGTCGGTGGAGCGGTCGGGGAATCCGACCCGTGTATTGTCGGTCGACGGTCGGCGATTTCGGTCGGCGATTCCTTTTTTTCTTGTAGTGGCAACCCCTCCCCGATTTTTTATTTTTCAAACTCCAATCTCTAAATTTTAATTTTCAACTCAAACACCATCATTCTTCAATATTTATCCCAATTTAAAATTAATTTTCATCGTTAATTTCAAATTTCAGACTCTAAACTCCAAACTCTAATTATTTCCTAAACATAGCCTAAAATTTTTTCAGTTTAAGATTTTGTTGCCTTCCCAACTATTTGATTATTTTTTCGAATAACACAACCTTAAACTGTTTGATTTTTTTATTATTTTTTTTGATGAGCCATTAAAGGCATGAGAAATGGGTGGTGGCCAGCTGGGAACTTCACCTTTCTTGAAAAACAAAGGGGAGCTTCACCTTTCTTGAAAAACCAAAGTTTCAAACATCTTTACACTCATAAAGTTATATATAACCTCTTTGATTCTTGAAAAACTATAAATATTTGATTCTGCGGCCTCTTTGGTATATATAATAACATCTTTACACTCTTTCAAACATCATAAAAATGCTTCACCTTTCTTGAAACACCTTTTGAAGCTATATATATATATATATATATACTTCTATGATAATAAGTTGAATTCTAGTCCTTGTCCTCAACCTCTCTTATCAAGCATTAATGTAAATATAATGGTACAAACAAATATAAAGTATGTAGGTAATTTGTGTTCCCATGTAAATACATAGATAAACCTATGTGTCTTCTAGATCTTTCTTGCATACGACGACTTAAATCATTAATATTACTACATACCACCGAAAAAATAATTAATAATATAACTTTATGAGAATCAAGGGAGTGATATCTCCTCATTAATTTCGAATAATGAAGAAAAACTTATGTGAATATATATAATTTATATTGATATTGTTTTATGGATATTACTTAAAATATGGAGTTAGTTAAGAGCAAAATAGGGTTATAGGTGTGAAGATGACAAATTTGAAATTCCTGCTCATCTTCTCTGTCGTTTCTTTTTTTTCTTTTCTTTTTTTCTTTTTTAAAGAAGAGATAATACAAATACTTCTATAAGCGCTGACAGTTAAGGCCATTCTTTTTTTTTTTGGTAAACATTGACACTCATGTGTCGGCAAAGGTGTGTGGGAGCCCAAACCACACAAATTACAAAGAGGAATAAAGTGGAGGGGATAGAAAGCCGAGTGGGGATCAAACTCCCAACCTATGGTTGAGAGAAGGGGGACTTGACCATTAGGGTAAGTCCCCAACCCCAGTTAAGGCCATTCTTGTCACACATTTTGGTCTCCACTCATCCTAAGAAAATTTGTAAGAACGGAAAATTAAAATTGAAGCAACCTATAGTCATCACAATGACCTAAATCATTTCAAGTCCAATTAAATAACTTTTCAAAAGATAATCTCTAACCGTACAAGTATGAATTTCTAAATATATCTAATAACAAGAAGAAATAATAATAGTATAATGTATACAAACCATTTATAATACGATATGATGTCTTAAAATCATTGATGGTTGGGTTGGGACTTACCACTACAGGTTGTGTGTTCGAATCCCATGAGCTCCCACAACCCCTTTCCCAAATCTTTAATGGATCATCCAAAAAAAAAAAATTCATTGATGGTAAGTTTTGGAGCAATTCCATTGGAATATATATGAACGTCTTTCCTGATCTGCTTTATTCCAATTCTGATCCGCGGGTAGAATGTTGTGAAATTTTGTTGGCTTCGGTGTTCTGTTAATTCTTTTGCAAAATTGGAATCTGTAAAATCGTTTATCCTCCATCATTCCTCCTGCCCCTTTTCAAAAATTTATTTGATGCAACCCCAAATTATAGGGTATCATATATCCAAACGTGGATGCTGGTTGTTCATGTGTCGCTATAAATGATTCAACCATGTCTTTTTGTGTAGTCTCTTATTAATTGTGCAAGATGACTTGATTTATAAGATTAAGATGAATTATAATTGATTTGGTAAGGAGATGACTAAATGGGGTGAAAGAAAAAAATCTATGATAGAATTGAAAGAAAAGAGATAAATGATTAACGGTTCTAAAATACATAAACGTTCGAAAAAATTATTATTTTTGGTTTCAGTTTCTTGTTTTGGTCTCATAAATTTTTTTAAAAATTATTTAATTGGTCTTACCATCTACCCTTGCTTTTTGTTTTTTCTTTTTTTAAATATAAAATTTTATGTAGCACCTTTAATATGGGCAAAAATATAGCTTATACAATACATCAATATATTTTTCTTAATGGGAATAGGACTTGACCAAAGTGGACATGTTCCTACTTTTCAATCATAGGTTGGGGGTTTGATTTCCACCCGGCCCCTATCATTCCCTTTATTCTCCTTTATAATTTATGTTGCTTGAGTTCCCACACACCTTTGCCGACATATATGTATCAATATTTATAAAAAATATATATATATATATACTCCCTCCGTTTTCTAAAAAATATATCCCCTCCGAATCTAATAAAATCCCACTCAGCTATATTTTAATTTGTATGACTATAATAAAACTTTAAGTCAAAGTGCGTGTATGAACAATATCAAATTTCAAAATGTTACAACAATTAGAAAAATGAGTGAGTATTTTCTTAATGGTCTCCATTCCTTACGTCGACACACATACACACACACATAGGAGTATATTATAGAAGTAATTAGTATAGTACTACTACATTTTGGAAAAATAAACATATACTCCCTCCGTTTTTAAACAGAATGTAAATTTGCATAGTTGTTACTCTTAATCAAATGACATTGATTTCATTTTTTAACACATCTTTATAAAACAAAATATAGTCAAGGAGATGTTGTAGCATTCTCATCGAATAGTTTTAGAATTTCAAATTTTTATATTTTTATTTTTATATATACAATTTTAGACAATATTAGGTGTTAAAAATGTGTAGTGAATTACGTGATGCGAATGGAGTATAAAGGTTAAAAATAACTATTAGTATCACCGTAATTTACCTATTATTATATTTTTTAAATATTATTTTGAAATGTATATTATATTAATATATCTCATAATTATTTTTCTCTTTCCATACTATAAATACACTAGTATATTTTTTTTATTTCTCTTTATTTATAAAATCTCGTGAATAATTAAAAATGTAATACTATAAAATGAAATAAAAAAGTATTTCCTCCGTTTTGTTTTAGTTGTCACTGTACAATTTATCGAGTAATTTTGACCAAATATTTTATTATAGTTATATATAAAAGATAAAAGATATAGTAAGAGGAGATGTATCAAAGTTTATTGTTATTGTTACATTTAGAATATCAAAGTTTATTATTTAATCATATTTATTTTTATTGTTACATTTAGTCATGTGAGATTTATTTAATCATATATATTGTTACTAGTAAGTAACACATCGAGACTCGACGGGTTAATTATGTAGTTTATATATATATGTATTAAATGAATTAATAATAAATTATAAATATATAAGAGTTATATATATTCGAAAGAGAGTGTATATATGATAATATAATATAATGAAATTAAAACTAACAGAGAAATTATATTAATTATATTAAGTATTAAAAATTAAGTATAATAAATAATATTTATATTTAATTTGAAATTTTATTAAGAACAAATAAAATTTGAAATATAAATACTAAGTCTTATATTAAAATTTACATCACAATCTTCTAAAGATTTTATCGTAAACTACATTTCTTGTTGTATCCTGAGTGAATTCATCTTCATCACATATAAATATGTGGGCATGAGGTAATCTTCATCGCATCTTCATCACATATTAATCATGAGTAAACTAAATTTCACAGGTATTTCAGCTGATATAAAATCGTCAATATTATCTGCCAGATGACGTTGTGCACCACTCTTAAAAGAAGATTAATGTGGGCATGAGGTAGTCCACTCTTTTGAAATTCAATAATTGATACAGTTGTAATTAAAGAAATAGTTAGACATTAATTATTCAAATAAAATGGTATAATTTAGTAAATAAAATGAAAATTATAATTGAAAAAAGACAACCAAAAAATATAAGTGGTCACATTTGCATCTGCCTTGACCCCCCTTTTTTTAAATAACGGATAAAATAAAAAAGAAAACTTACGTATTGTGTGCTGCCCAAAAACTCTTCCACTTTTAAACTCCTTTATAAGCTCTTCTAATTTAAGTTTGAAGACACGTACTATACTATCTTGATGATCCTCCAGCCTTAGTCTAACTTATCAACTAATCATTTTATTTCAATCCATTTTGGATTATATGTAAAAGTAATGTATAAAGAATGATACCCATTCCATCTACAAATAACCACTGCATCTTGATAATTTTGTATCATATACCTCCTCCCTCCCGTAAATGATGATGGTAATATTATTGGTGTGCCGATAGATGAAGTTTGTAAATTTCCTTTCTTTTAAAGCCTTAATATAAGACCTCAAAGATGGTTGATTATGCCGGAGCCATTGTAGCCTTTGTGACTCCATCATGGTGTATCCGTCAACAACAAACTGTTTTAGAAGGCACCTGGCCAAAAGAAGTTGTTTCCCCTCATTTTCTCTATCTTGAATTATAAATGCTAAGAACTCTCTTAATGTAAGTTTGTTTCTTTTACTGTTATGGGAGTCTGCATGTGGAATGTCCGCATAGAATCCATCCTCTGCATAGATGAATATAAGTGGTATTACAATAGGAGATAAGAAGGGTGAAATTCATGTATCTATTGTAGTGCACCATTGCATTTCTCTATAACTACATCTCTTTTTTCTGGCATCGTCTCAAAATCTCCAACGATAAGAGAAGAAACTCTGGCGCAGTTGGTTTATTGTATGACCTGCCATCCTTTGACTTTTTTCCTATGAGTTGAAGCTTTAGATCAATCGTTCCATATTGTGCGATATGATTTGCAGCCATTTTATAAATCTTTGCATAAGGATTGTAGTGGTCAATCATTCGTTTAAGCTCATCCACTATTTAATCATCGATATTGTTTGGCTTTCCATTGCTAGAAGAGAAACAAAAGTGGAAATACAATAACAAAGTGATCCTTAAAATACATTCGGAGTGTATAATTACAATCTTTTGTGAAAAATAAGGACTAACCTGATTGCATTTTTACGATTGTAGTGGTCAATCATTCGTTTAATCTCATCCACTGTTTAATCATCGAAATTATTTGGCTTGCCATTGCTAGAAGAGAAACAAAAGTGGAAATAACAATAAAAAAGTGGTCCTTAAAATACATTGTTACAATCTTTAGTGAAAAATAAGGACCAACCTGATTGCATTTTTACAAAGTGCTATTTCATTGTCCGAGTCACAGATATAGAGTTGTGAGGATTTAGGTGTGGACCCTTCAGGCGGTAACAAACTCCCAATATTATGCACATTTTGACCCCCTAAACGACATGTGTAGGGACCACTACCAACTTTGTTCACAAAATAATCAATTGTCCCATCCATTGAAGTAAATGAAAACATCATGTTGTAACCACATCCTCAATAAATTTCCGGCTCATCTCGTGTTTATTCTCTAAAAGATCGATATAAAGTTGAGGTGGTTTTTCAATAGAGGCAAGACCACCTTTCATCTTGAACAACACAATGAGAATTTAGGGGATGATGATCTGTTTTGCTCCATATTCTCTCCAATCCACATTTTAGCATGACAATACTCACACTCACGCACGGCATCTCCAACATCAAAATACTCTGTCACATTATTATTTATAATTTTTTTTTAAGTAGATGATTAATATATTAGGAAAAAATAGGTTAAGCTACAATTTAATATTAGATAACCATATTAAATTATAAAAGTCAATGTAGAAAAAATTCGTACCAAGCTTTTTCTGGTATTGCAACATTGATCTATTTGTTTGAGTAGGCACTTCTTTACTCATCATAGTGACAACTAAAACACATTAATAAATAAATTACGCATCATCATACCTTATATAGAAAATTCAACTGTGAAATGGCATGTATTGGAAAGTTAAGAAATAACATTTTAAATATTGCTATGTTTTTTTTCCCTGTATTGAGTTTAATCGCGACATAATTTATTAGACGTTCATTTCTTTTATGGGATATAATTTCGCTCCTACTTTGTCTAGCAATGTATGTTGAGTATCTGATCTGGGGAGGAATTCACCATATTTAATAACAATAAACATTGTTATCTAATGATCATATGACTAAATTTTGTAACATATTTAATTATTGACATGCATTTATTAATTTTTTTTTCTTTTTTGGCACATACCTATTTCGAAATCTTGGTGAGTAGAATAGCAAGGAGTGGGATTCTTTTGTCTTGAAATGATTTGACGCCCATTTTGTCTAGCAAGCCATGATGAATAATTCCGATCTACAACAAATTATAATATTTATTCAAATTAAAATAAAAAAATAAAACAAAGTACATATATATAATATCGAATAATATGAATAGTATAATTCAATATGCTTCCTGCATGCTGGTAATATTTGGATCGTACGGTACAATAATTCGCTCAAGTATAGGAAAAATATTTGAGTAACATCTCAAAGCTTTCTTTTCCGGACATATTTTTCTGAAGCTATAGTCTTAGAACCCTAACAATAACAGCATTGTTCACTGTGTCGATATTGATAGAAATCAAAGGAATGATTTCTGAATCCATAATGTATAGAAATTGATCAAAGATGAAAATTGAATGATGATAGACAAAAAGTGATATAGGAGAAGTGACGTGTCTTGGAAAAATATGGATTATATATGCATTAATTCATATATAGAGATATTTTCCATATATTCATATTTAATATATCTTTTAATAATATAAGTAAATTTGAGATTGCATATACAAAATAATATATCTTTTAATTATAGAAAATATATATAAATTATGTTATATATGTACTCAATAATCTTTCGATTTCCGGCCTCGGCTTCGCAAAAAAAATAATCTTTCGATTTGCTAAAGAAATAATTTTTTCATTTAATGAATTTCGGAAGGGATTATACAAGATTGTGCTATGCAAAGTTTATGTATACGCAATTTGTGTTATCATGAAAATCATATTAAATCTATCAGATCTTTGGAAGTGTTTATAAATGCATATCTTTGGAAGTTGAGAAATGTATATAAATTGGGATGTTTCAAATTTCAAATCTTTTAAAAACTGATATTGTGTGAATTCCATATAAATTAAAAATTCATATCTTTTAAAAACTAAAAATTGGGTAAAAATTGAAAATTTTGGGAATACAACAATGTAAAAATCTAAAACAAATAAATAAATAAATGCAAAATTAAAATTTGAAATATTTTAAAAGCTGAAAATTGTAGGAAATTTCATATAAGTTAAAAATTTTATAGCTTTTAAAAACTGAAAATTGTGTAAAAATAAAAATTTTCGGAATAAAAAATACACAAATATAAAATAAATAAATAAAAAACAAAATCTAATATAAATAAATGCAAATATACAAAATTTCAAATTTCAAATCTTTTAAAAATAGGAAATTGTGGGAATTCCATATAAATTGAAAATTTCATATCTTTTAAAAAATGAAAATTATGATTTCCATATCAAATCAATATATATTTTGACATAAATAAATAGTAAATAAATAACAAATGTAAAAATCTAAATTTAATTAATAGAAAATGCAAAAATCTAAGAAAATTAGAAATTTAGAATGGAGACACCACATTAGAAAATTAAATGTTGACTTGGTTGACCACTAATGGTTTTAATAATATATAGATTGTTACATTTAGAATATCAAAGTTTATTATTTTCGAACCAACAGCAGTTGGTTTGAGTGAAAGGGGGCTCTTGTATATGCAAAAAACTGCTTTGGGAGATGCGCCTTTAATTGCCCTTGCAGATGCTCAAGAGATTAGTCTTGGGTCCAATGCGGCTTGGGGATACCCGGGTATTCACCTAAAAAAATGTTTATTATTTTCGTCTATAATACACTTTCAGTTATTAATGTTTAAAAATGTACTTTGGATTGTAGCAAATATTAGTATTAAAGAGCGGAGGTAGCCGGTGGGGAATCGAACCTCCAACCTTGAATGAATATAATGAATACATATATGAATAGTAAAATGTTTACTTAGCTTGTAATAAGGAATCAATCAGTATAATAATTAAATAATACCATATATATATTTTTGTGATTCATTAGCTGTTATTATTTACTCTCATGCTCATTAAGAAGTAAAAAAAGCAAAAATCTGTATGAAAACTATTTTTTGTTGTGCATATAGAAGGGATCTTTTTTGGTTCCATTTCTCAATTTTTGGTAGAAGGATTTTGAAGGGATGTATACCTGTAAGAGTGGGGAGTTGGGAAGGGATATGGTTTACTTTAGGTAGGACTATGCATACTAAACTGGTTGGACTAATAAGTTACAGCCGCGTTTCAGCATTCTTAAATTTCATACTGGAGGCTGTTGATGAAACACAGTGACTGTGTTTGTGTTTTATATG
This sequence comes from Hygrophila difformis, assembly GCA_030278955.1. Taxonomy (NCBI): domain Eukaryota; kingdom Viridiplantae; phylum Streptophyta; class Magnoliopsida; order Lamiales; family Acanthaceae; genus Hygrophila; species Hygrophila difformis. The sequence goes on along the minus strand of JAOANR010000014.1, from coordinate 1,440,264 downwards.
GATTGTGTAATGATATGCCAATAGTTGTATGAAAAGGATTTTCATTTCTGGTTATTATTATTGACTTGTTGTTCCCTGTGGATCACATGCGTTTGTCTTAAGCATCAAGGACTTGCTGGACAAGGTCACTTTGAATTTGGACTCTTTGCAGCTTCAGCAGGAGGAGGAAAAGCCAGTCCTCGCCTCCCATGTACTATATGCTCATGCTTTGGCCTTTTGTGAATGGAAAACATAATAAATAGGTATCATCTGGCGGCCTTGTTGCATCTTTTGTTGTTTGGATGGATGCAGGAAGAGAACAAGGAAGACCATGCCCAACTGAGCAAGGGTGTTTTGGACAAGATAGATCTCCTCAGGTCTGGTTTCTAATTTAAGAAATTACTGAAGATTGCAACAATTAGCTAGCTGCATCTAGTTTTATCCCCCCAATGGTATTCTGGAAATTGAAAAATTAATGGCAGATTGTTTTCTGAACTAACACAGGGAAATGCAGACTGAATATCTTCGACATTGTACGGTGGAAGAGGTGGATCAGCTTGGAGCCAAACTGGATGCCATAGTCGAAACCGTGTCAGCAAAACAGGTTTTTTAGTTATACTCTTCCCTGGCTGGCTCTCTCTGCTTGTAGTTCTGGACTATTAAGATTTTGTTGATTTGGTAAGGGCAGATAGCTACATCATCTTCTAATTCCAATTGCCAGGCCAACCGCCACTCCTATGCATCACAATCCGGAGAATCGGAACAGGTGGCAGTTGATGTCTTCCCATGTTCAGGAGAAACTAGGTGGTCTCCACCTCCTACCAATATTTACAAGGTGAACTTTGCCGGAGCTAATATTCAGGATGCAGATGTCGCCGGGGTTGGAGTTGGAGTGGTGGTCAGGAACTGGAGGGGGGAATTCATGGCTGCTCGTGGCAAGTATTTCCCCGAGTTGGCGGACGCAAACATCGCCTCCTGGATGGCAGCAAAATGCGCTGTTGATTTCGCAGCCAACTGCAGCTTCACCCGCATCATGCTGGAATGTGATAGCGCCGACACAGTCAGGGCACTCCAGGGCATATATGATGAAGGTACATATACAAGCACTTGTGTTTCTCCCCCACTGCAAGAGGAAATCAACGAATACATCAGACAAGTAGGCGGCGCATGTATGGTCTCATTGGTGCAACCATCCTGCAATGTTGCTGCACAGACCGTAGCCAAATATGCAGGGACAGTCATCATAGATGAGGCTGTGTGGCTCACTAAAGCACCTGATTTCCTTGTTGCTATATTGCTGGATGAACTACTGGGCCACAACTATTGATGCAGAAGCACACTAGGGCATCATCCTACCTACAAAGAAGGAAGAAGGAACAATATAGTAATAACTTGACACCCTCCCTCTGCATTGTTACACAATAATAATGGTTGCCTCTGGCGACCGACTGCCATGGCAAATACAGCAATTTCAGATGGCTGCTGCACAATATCCACGGGACACAGTCCTTGGAATACTCAAGAGTATGCTCTAATTTCTACTGGAAATCGCATCTCATGTATAAATAACTCAGGCTGATGGCTGATGCTTCTCTATGCTTAGGCCATTTACAGCAGGTTTGGTAACTAATTCATATTAGCATTGTACATTTTTTGTTGTTCATAACAATACCAAACACATTAGGCCAGAAATGAATCATACACGCAAGAGGGAACATGTACTAGCAGCAACAAAACATAAACAACCAAGCTAAGGTGGTAAAATCTTTCATTTTGGTTTCATGTTACTCATTTTTACCAAGATATGACGCATGCTACCAGCCCTGAGGCCCTTCTCTGTACACGGCTTGAAATTTGGTTTCATCTGCTGGAGCAAAAGCAGCATCATTATTTCATCTCAAAGTCTTGTTTACAATATACACTCAATTGATATCATAGGTAGAATAGAATGAAATAATAGTACAGTTCAGATCAGGGAATGTTGATGGATCCAAATCTCTCCAGCTCTAAGTATTGGTGATGATGGTCCTCCTCCATCCAGTTCAAAGAAGAGAATCTGTCCTGGCAGGTAATCTCTTGAAGAAATTGACGGGGACCGAGGGGAGCTTGGGCCGGAACCGCGGATGGCGCAGCACGTATAGACCGATGAGCACGGCCACCACTTGGAACGGGGTAACATACAAAAACACGGCCCAGATCAACGAGAACAAGATGAAGATGGCCGTGGCTCTCGGATCCCTCCAGCTTAATATCGACAGCGCCCTTTCCCCCTGCGTCGCCATGTCTCCAAGCACCGTCTGAACCCTTCCCGCCACGCTCCTCAACCTGTCATATCTCATCCTCACTATATCCATCGGCCGTGAGGTTGGGAACGTGTCGAATTCCTCATCAAGTTCATCCGGATGAGCATTCTCAGCCTGGGAGAGGCGGGCGTCCATGTGCGGCGGCACCCTCGGCCTGAACCGGTAGTTCCACAGGCCAATGACGAAGAGGTACAGGAATATCGTGGGCAGGATCAGCTCCGGGTAGCACACCAGTATCAGGAACAACACGTGCACGAGGATAGTCGTCAGCGGATTCTTCCAGTGGCATATGCCGTCAAACCACCTGTAAACATACGATACGCCCGAAAGGAGCGACATTATTCTATAGAAGTTGGCTTTGCTCCGCCTGAGGCTCCACATATGGTAATCCACATCCAACATATACTCGACTATCTCCCTCCTAAGAGGCGGCTCGGCTCGGCCCAGTTTCACCGCCACTATCTGCATCGCCTGGTGTCGTAGCCAATCAATGTGCCGGACCGATATAGGCTGCACGTAGTGCATCTTCGGGAGCAATGGCTTGCCGTATTGTACCACCATGTTAGCCCACGCGATACAGGTGAAACGTATCGCCAGGTGGAGTTCCCCGTGCTTCCTCAAACCCGAAGGCGTGAGAACCAGCAAGGGATACGCGTGAGTATATACTCGATCCGTTTCCAAAGTCGACAGCCTTATTCTCACTTTCCCGATCCTATGATCCCTCGATTCTTCCTTCCCCGTTATGTGGCAGTTATCGAACACTCCAATGGTTATCACGGTGCACGGATCGTGCACTTCCCAAGTGTACTGCTCGTTCCAACGGGGATGGAGAGTGTCGAGAAGTGTTCTGGTTCGCACCCATTTGTTCCCGTACTTGGCGACGCAATAAGCATCCGTCATTCTGCCTTCCCTGCTCTTCATCGGGAGCAGGTTCCGTGCGCTCAAGATACCGACCTCGAGAATCCCTATGCTCGCCTTTCTCAGATGTTTGGACGATGGCTGAAGATCGCTGCTGAAATGCGTGGATTCGTCGAGGACGTGGTACCCTGCATCGATGCAGAGACGAACGAATATCCTGCTCGCGAATTTCACCTCTTTCTTCTTCTCGCCCTCTTCCTCTAATAAAGATGGCTTCTGCAGAGCAAACCACCGGCCGTCCGGCAGCTTAGCTGTTTCGGCTCGCGGCGGAACCTCTCGAACGGGTATTATAATCCTCCCTATGACTTCGTCCTTCCCCGGTCCGACCCTGTCTTCGACGCTAATGATTATGTACTCATCGAAAGGCTCCGACGCCACGAACATAAGCTCCTCATTCCACTCCGGATTCATCGTCTTGATCTGCGACGGCCTCGTGGCCCGAATCTGATGCCCTAGCTGGACCTTCACAAATGTCTCCGGCATTCGCCCTTTATCGGATGGGACCAGGTCTTGAGCTTGAATGATTTGGGCGCGGAGGTAATACAATTTGGGGGAAAAATACACTTTGGATCTGGTGTTGGCCAGATTCGGCTGGCTTACACTGTGTGCGTCCGAATGCCACGCCTCCGGGAAGGCCTCGTCGGCCTGCGTCCCCATCCATACGGCGAGCATAATCTCCCCTTTGTAATGGCTCATCTTGTCGCCTCTCTTGTCCCCGAGACGGTACCATTGCGGAGCCAGCGGGCTGTCGGGAGGCACGCGCTGAGGAACTTCGATCATATCGAAGAGCACCTTGCCGACGAAGTCATCCTTGCCGATGTCCTTGTCCTTGACGGTTACTTCGATTATGTTGCTCTGCAGCTTCTCCTTGGAAAAGGCGAAGATACTATTCCAGACAGGATACTGATTCTTCTCCAGATGCTTTGTCACGCCTTTGTAATTCCCAACTTTAACTTCCACATAGGGATCCAAACTGCCCGATATGTCCATCACGGGAAGATCCTTCGCCTTGACGACGTTTACGTATAAAAAATTCATCTGCTCCACCAAATCGTAAGTGCTGGCAGTTTTGTCCCGTCCCCAGTACCCCATTCTGGCCGCCAACGGCGGCCTTATCTCCGCCACGCCGTACTCGGGCTTCTGCCCCGGCGCTGGAAACTGCATCTGCATCACTGTAGTTGCTCCGCCGCCGCCGCCTCCTACCGCCGCCTTGACAAAATCGGAGGTAGTTGTAGACGGCGCTGGGATGGGCCTCTCCGGCGGCGGAGGTGGGGGACCCGTCCCATTACCGACGGAGAAAAAGGTTCGTACCTCTTTTTCCTTGTTTTTCTTCTTGGGCTTGTCCTCGCGTTCCTTGAAGTAATAATCCTCATTATCATCATACCCATCATTGAACTTACCAGAATTAATTGGGACGGAGGAGTTAGAACTGTCGGTCGCTTTATGCTGATGCTTGTAATGATTCCGATCATCCTCATCCACGTGGCGGTGCTGATGGCGGTGCTGTTCCTGTTCCTGTTCCTTCTCCTCCTCCACGCCCTCAAAATCCCCAAATCCATCACCCTGTTCGGCGTAAATTTTCAGGGCAATCTCGCCCCTAACGTGGGAAAAAAGCCCCCTTTTATCAAGAGGGTACCTGTTCACCGTAGCATCCCCGGAGTCCGCGAATCCCACTGACATGCCGGAAATCCTAACCCTGCCGAGGAAATTCCGGGTGAGGCCATGCTTGTTATCATTATAAACATAAACATCGATGGATTGGTCAGGAAGATCTCGCGGATTCTTGATCTTGAAAAGAAGCTTTTCATTCCAATAAGGGTTTAGATCCTTGGACTTGGTGGAAGTCCGGTGGCGCTGCCCCTGAAATTCGACTTCGACAAAAGGGCTGGCGCTTCCCTGGCCGTCTTTGGGCATGAGATCAGTGGCTCCAACCACTTCGACCACAAGTTTAGCCATTGGGCCGTTGCCGGAAATTCAGGTGGATGGATAGATAACAAAAACAGATGGATAAAGAAGCAAGTAAAGGTCGAAAAAGCAAGGTAAAATTGAAAATAAATAAATTAAGGAACAGGTAGGTAGAAACTACAAGAGAGAATACGGTATTCTACCATAAAGTCTTTTGAGAAAAGAATACCAATACACTACACTGCACTACCAAATACCAATAATGAGAATTGGTGGAGTGAAATAGTAGGCGGTGGGTGGGGGAAATGGGGATATACATAAAAACCGCAGTAATGCGTTGGAGTTGGGGCCTCTCCAAAGTCCTACCGCATTTCTTTGTAGGAACCAGACAACAACATACGGGGGTAAATTTGGTGGAACTATCGGTGCCGGTGATGCTGCTTTTCCTCAAATGCATATCACATTACCACTCACTTACCGGGTGGGCCTGCTGAGGTTTCTGTAATGAAAAGAACTCTGCTTTAACAGATTATTATCTGATAATTCTTTTGGATTTGCTAATCGAGACTATTTCTAGTTTACTTTATGCAATCGTAGCTTGTACAAAAACTAACAAATCAAGGATAAAAAATTCTGTCTTGGGCAAAGGTTATATTCATTTTCAACGTTGGTACAATCCAACTAAAATGTCGATACAATTCAATAGAAAATGACTTGACTTATTGAATGGGAATTGTGAGCAAAATAATTAATTTAATTTATAATTCTGATGCTAGATTAAGGAAATATAAGCTGCTTTTATTCAACGGATGACCCAATGAAATTCAACGTTGAGTTGGATGGGAGCAGAAAGAATATGAATCATATGGAGTAGTTGTGTATTCATATGTTATTTAAAATACGATATGGATGTTTGGTATATACTATTTGGGAGATATTTGCTAATTATAACATGGTACAGTATTAAATAATAACAATTAGCTATATAAGAATTCTTTAATAAGTATAATCCAATGGCTTTGTGTTGATATCCCACATCGGTTAAAATGTGATCCTCATACTACCTTATATGGTTCGGAGCAACTCTACCTATGACCAATTGGTTTTAGGTGTGAGCCTCTCATCCATGAATCTCTAAACTTCGCTATATATATATGTGAACTATATTTAAATTTTTGTAAGGCAAACATTCGATAATACTTTTTACTGGAAAAGGTTAGAGTGCAAGTAGTTGCACGTGTAGGTACGATGGTCGAGGCTTCTATGTGATGGTATATATATGTGAGATGCCCGCAATTGATTATGTGATGTTTGGTCTTTATTGAATTTTGTCTGATGGTGTGAATATGACATCTGGTGATATTTGGATGCGTGTTTATGTGATACATGTGGATGTAATGTGATACCTAAATATGTCTCGCATTGTTCTATGATGATGCATTGGTGTTCGTATGTGATGTCTGCATTATTTTGTATGATGTCTAGTACTGTGTATGTGATTGGCTCTATGTTGCAGGGTAGGGATAGGGTTAACCTAAAAAAAAAAAAAACTTTTCCATAAACCTACAAACTCATTGGTAGTCTGTACGCTAGCTAAACTGCTATTTATTAAATGAACAATAGATCCGGACCTTAAGAATAATAGTAGTATTCTTCAATGAACATGAATAATCAAACAAAATAAAACACCTCATTTTTAGAAGTAGTTTTTGAGAAGTTCTTGTACGTTGTGTGTTCTGCTGAAAGAAAATCTTTGCAAAGATCAAAAGGAAAATCCAAGCGTGGAGATCATTAAAATCTAGAAAGATTCATATTTGTTCTTGAAATGTATCAAATATGAAGTCTGGTTGAGGGGGAGTTTCAAGTTTCAACTACAAGTTATTCTCCTAGATTGTTCTTCTAGTATCAAAGAGTTTGATTATGTAATCAGGATAGATTGAGTCTGTATCGGTGTTGATCTTCATAGTCTGTTTAGTCTCTGGATTGGTATTCGCCAGATACAGATCATAAGACCGAACTGGATCAGCAAATCCCTAATGCATAATTTACCGCATTTTCTGTCGTTTTCAGATAAGGCTTAAAGGATACCTTCAAATACATTCTCCTAGAAAGAACTCATAAGACCAACTACATTTGCAGTTCCGTCAATTATTTGTCCATCAATAAAATGTGGTTCTTTATTGCATAAATACTAAGATATCGATTAAATAGATACAAAGGTTGAAACATACTGTATTTCAAACTCTAAATTACCAATTTTTCAAAATTAATTTTTATTTCAGTATAAAGAAATAATATCATAATTGCTAGTATAATAATACTTAATAGTCGTGTTCGGTGTTACACTATTAGTGGGTCATGGGTAGTGGTTAAAGTCGAAAATTTTGGCTTGGGTTTATGACTTTATATACTACCTCCGTTCTCTTGAAACTGCAACATACATCCATTGCACGTAGTGCAATGCATATATTTAAGTATTAATAATTTAAATTGTGTACAAGTAAAAATTATAAAAAAAAAATGGATATTCTTAAATTACAAAATGCGACGAATCCAACAAGATCCTACTTCAACAAAATCTTACTTGACTATATTTTTCCTTATATAAATGTTATAAAAATTTGAATCAATAACCATGAATAGTGGCAAAAAAGGTAATGTTGCATTATTACAAAAAGAGAGTTAATATATAGGAATTAAAAAGATTGGAGTGTTTGTTGAATTGGAGCGTGAGTAGGTGTTTTTAAAGGCCAAAAGGGGACTCTCACTGCTCAGCCATTCATGGGAACGACGAAAAACTTTTTATGAAGTCGCTGTCTTCATCTTCCTTTATGCACTATAAATGAGAGGTAACATTTCATTTTCAAGGCTGTTGCTCAATTCAATTATTGAATTTATTGTTTCCTCTCATAACTCATTACCCAATTCTTCTTTTCCTTTTTTTTTTCACCATTCAATATTTCAATCCTTTATTTATATTTCCACGCACGTCCCCAATTGCTTATAGGGTTACGCTCTGCCTCAGGTATTGCAATTATTTACCTTTGACTGTAATAATTTCTTGGTAGTACATTTTTTTAATTATCCAAGTTAATGTAATGCTTATTTTCTCTCTCTCTCTCTCTTTAAAAATCGAAATGTACACTACTATTTCTTGGCGAATATTCCATTGTTTAATTTACACATCCCAATAACACTCCACGGCTTAAATAATTTGATCTTTCCTAATGCCGTCAAAATTGGTCAGCTGTAATACCAATTACTTAATGAATATAACAAATAATATAAGTCCAGACTAGTACAGAGGATGGAAGACACAAAATGCCAAAAGAGGAAAAAGTTAGATTATTTGATAGTAAATATTTGGAAATGAAATGAATGACCCCCACAAAATTAATCCCTACAATTAGCTTCGAGGCGAAGCATTTTGGAGGTATGGTCCATGGTGAAGCTGCAACTTTTTGTGGGGCCCTTCTGCTCCTTGTATTTTAGGACTATTCATTTATTCAATTACAATGTTCTAGTAAAAATAGGAGTACGTCACTTACTACTAGAATTTGAACACATAAATATTAATAGTACATCTAAATTTAATCAACTTTTCATTTAAATTAAGTGTAGAGTACATCGAGTATGTTTGGGAGCAAGCATATTTGGTAGCATATAGCATATTGGAAGAGCATATCCTCTCACAGTTCTCTCTCTGAATCTGCTATCTGCTAGCGGATCTGCTGACTCCCAAACATCCCGATATGGGCGCAAAAGTGTAGGTATTTTGAAATAGATTTCAGATGTGATACTGATCATACCACACCAAAAGTTTTGAAAAAGAAGGGGATTATTTAAAACATCCCCAATTTGAGATTGAGATTTGGGACCCTACTTATTTAATTATACTATAAGTTTTTCAGAAATCAGAATGCCAACTTAATTAATTAAAATAAAGCCTAAAGGCTTGCTTACCCAAAAAATTTTAAAATAAAAGGCTTTGATCATGTTGTTGGTCTGAAGGGTTGAAGAGTGTCTATCTTGGGCCGATTGGGCCTATGTGTAAAATGGGCTTGGGCTGCTAATTTGTACCCAGTCCAATTCAGAAATTGCCGAAACTGATGATGCGGATGTCACCATCTTCTCCTCCTGACAATCATCAACCTGTCTTCATCATGAGGTGGAATAGGAGCAATTTTTTCTTGCCCAATTTTATGGTGCTCATTTCACGCATTCAGTTGATGGGGATTCCTCGCGAATGACAGCTAAGTTAATAAATTTTCTATTATAAATATCACCCAAAATTATACTAGTATTTTATGAAAAATATACTACTCATAAATGTATTGGAATGGTATAGTTGAAAATTAGATATTTTACAAATAAAATATATCAACAAGTAACAACATTTTTACAAGAGAAAATTAACAAAAAGACGAGACTGTAGAATAACTTTATTTAGGGCTCATTTGGATTGGCTTTTAAATAAAGCAGAAGCCAAAAGCAGAAGCGGAAGTGAAAGCCAAAAGCAGAAGCAGCTAACTTTTATGTTTGGATGGAATGTTTAAAAAGCAGCTTTTTTTCAATAGTGTATTTGGATGTATAAAAGTGAAAAGTGCTTTTGAAATGTGTAAATTACCAAAAAGGATATGCTATTTATATATGATGGTATATATTTATAGTGTAATTTAAATAAATTAATAGGGGCATTTATGACTCTGCACACATTATTAGGTGCTTTTGGCTTCTGCTTTTTGTAGAAGCACCACCTGGGCTGCTTCTCCCAGAAGCACTTTTGCAGCTTTTCGAGGTGCTTTTGCTTTTTCTAAAAAGCCAAAACAAACATTCTTTTTCCTTCAAAAGTGCTTTTGGCAGAAGCAAAAGTCAAAAACACTTGGAAAAAAGCCAATCCAAACAGACTCTTAGTAAATAATGATCATCGTATTAAGTATTAACTTTTTCCCGCCTTTGGCTAGTAAAAAAAAAAAAGTATTAACTGAATAAAAGTAGTACTATTTCTTTACCTCCAACAGTATTTATCAAATTAATGTGCGCTTGTCCCAAAATTGAAAAGCAATTGAAAGACTGGTAGTCAATGTGTATTAAATATATATTGGTATCGCTATCAATATTGTATATATAAATTTACGAAAATTTCCAATATATTTGAAATTTTGGGGAATTTTAGAAGATATTTATAATTGTTTTAAAAAACTACATTGAGTTTCTGAGATGATAAAAATGAAGATATTTCAAATTTTTCCATCTCTATTGTTATACTATAAATTAGTAATAATATGCTAAATACTCATCCAATGCGATATACTATACTGATAATATTGTTGATATCAAGTATCATGTTGATTCAGAAGATTTTGACTTAAAATTGATAAAAATAAGTTAACTCTATGACTTAATCAAGATGTGTCGAAACAAAAATTTTAATTGTTTTTATTTTTTAAAAATATTCTACACCCGTTTCCAAAAATTTGAAACATTTGGTGATTCGACACTATTCATTATTCAACTTTGATTTACGTTTATACAATTTTATAATAGTTAAAAAATATATATATAATCAAGTGAAATCTTGTTCATCTTATAGTTTTGTGATATCAAATTCTTATAAATTATAGTAGTAGTATTTATATACAACGTGAGTTCTTATAAATTTTATTTATATATATACAATGTGAGATTAAAAGCTACACATTTGCATTGGAATGCTTGTGCAGATGGAATATTACATATTCATAAAAGCAGAGGAAGTATATTTTTTAAATTTAGGGAAAAAAATTTAAAAAATAAAAATTCGGTCAATTTTGTTTCGGATGAAATTGTAATGGAAATTTTATAAAAATTATTGTAGATGAAATTTCACTTCAAAGTGTTTTGAAAACCAAAATTTCGATCGAAATGTTGGGATTTTAAGAGATATTTAAACAATGGTGGTAGTTTATCTGACTATATCGACACAAAAAGAATTGCTATGTATAGGCCTGAAGTCCTGTTCTTTTGAGGTCTTCAAGACACCATCCTCCTATCCTAATTCCTATGCGGCAAATATAATCGGCAAACCCATGACCCATTTATATATATCCGATGACACGTGTTGCCCTGCACGCATGTATAAGCGACACGTGGATGCAGTTCCAGGCAGGAGCCAGGTTACACATGAATTCTCCTTCTAGTCTTCATTCACACAAACTAAACAGATATACCATTCCAATAAACTACTACTACTACTAGTAATTACTAATTAACAAACCCTAGCTAGCTAGCTCCTTTTCAAACCATAACAACATCTATCGTCATCATGATATCATCTCCATGTTTGAAAGTAGTTGCTTTGTTGTGCCTTGTCTGTACATCATCACTGGTAATTGCCACGCCAGGAATTAAGCCGAGAGAGCTCATATGCGATGGGTATGGAAAGTGCAGGCACAAGATAGCGAATGCAATGGAGAAAGTGAAGGAGGCGGTGGCGACAATGGAGGAAGATGCCGTGGAGGCCATCACTGAAGTCAAGGACACAATTGCCGACACAGCTCAGGCCGCCGGGGAATCCACCAAGGACACCCTCAAGGACGTCATAACCCAAACAAGCCGAGCTGCTCATCACAGCAATACAGCTGGCGGCGGCGGCGTCCTGCTGCATTTGTTGGGATTCGCCGTAGCATATGGAGCGTGTGCGTGGTTCACTCTGGCTTCCGATCGTGTCTTGGCCACCACAACGCTGTCCCCCGAACAGTTTGAAATGGTGCGGATCAAGTTACACGGTGTTTATTTCCCAGCCATGGCGTTCAGTGTCGGGGTTGCATTGTTCGGACACTTTCTGTGTCCAATGGGAGCATCATCATTCCAAGGATTCATCAGTCTTTTGGCGTCGCTTGCAGTGATATTGCTGAATTTCCTCTACTTGGAGCCTCGTGCAACCAAGGTTCGACAGTACTCCCTCTGTGCCCATTTAACTTGTCTTGTTTCACTTTTGCACGCAATCCAATGCACTTTTTCAACTGTTAATATCTCAAAATATGTACAATGAAAAATTTTTCAAAATATATATTATAAAACTATGTGATCATACGATTCTAACAAGATCCAACTCGACTATTTTTTTCTAAATATATACTTGTGATAAAGTTGAGTCAAAGCTGAACAATGAACAGTGTAAAAAAAGTCAAACAGGACAAGTGTGGTGGGACGGAGGGAATAGTATATATAGTATTTAGTGGGCGTTTGGATGTGCAATAGATTATAGTATATATTATATAGTATATATTATATGATTATTCCATTTTCAAAACGCAAATAATCAGGTTTGCAGCATTATTTTAGAACAGTTACATTGATTATTTTCGTTTTTCAAATGCAATAACCCGATAATCTCTACCGCTTATCCAAACACCCTTAATATTATTACACTTTAAAAACAAAACATGATATAAAAATACAAACAATTAGCAAGATGGAATTAATTTTTGTAGGTGGCATTTGAGAGAATGAAGAAAGAGAAGGATGACGACGAGGACAAGAGAAAAGCAGCAGCAGCAAAGGCTAGAAGAATTGTAAGAGGATGGAGCGAACAAGTCCTGATTCGAAGGTTGAATGTTGTGACTTTGGTGGCACTCACTTGGCATGTGCTGCACTTAGCTCGCCATCTTCATACCGTGGACATGTCCAAATGAACCCTACATATATATAGTCTGCTGTTTCTGTAAGAATTAAGGGATGATGGTTTGGATTGTTGTATACAAACTAAACTAAACTCCGTGTTTAACTTTAATGGTGCATGTGGATTCATAAATAATAATGGTAGGAGAATCCAATAGGGTAGGGTCCGGTGGGATTAATATAATAGTGATTCGTGTGAAGTTGTCGACATCGTTTGGACTGTTCATTTCTTGCATTTTGAACCCTGCAGAGCCGACATGATTCATGATTTGAAATGGTTAATATAGAAGCTAAAACTATTCGATTTTCTTACCAAGGTTTGTGACTTATTTGTGTCGGTAGACGAATTTACTCTTCACTACAGTTATCATGTTAAGTACTTATCCCATCTTACTAAGCCAGGATGGTTTAAACTCTAAACTGGTAATCTTTTCGAATCTCGATCGACATCTCAAAAGAGATGGACAAACATTTAAAATCTCGGCATCTATCTGTCTTTGCGAGAAGCACTTAGGTCCCGTTAATACTTTTTCAGGATTAACTTTAAATGTCAAATTTTAAATTCTGATCTATCATCACTAATTAACTTTCAAACCTAACCCATGTTCAGTTTTCTTTTCATGCATGCTTCTCTTTTTGGTACTTTGAATGCCATATCCCCTCAGGACTTTTTCTTTGATGGCCGGCTCGTTTCATTATAGACCAAGACTCTTCATCCTTTTCAGTTTAAAATGTATGCCATCGATTCTCGAACAATATCTTTTGGGGACACCGGCCATGGGTGGCATTGTAGCAAGAAAGCTAATTAGTTGGTTAATCGTTAATTTAGCATTTAATTGGGCTGAACCTTGGGTCCAATCAATACAAGTACATTATCCACCATCTTTGACCCAAAAAGTCGTTTGTGAAGGGCCCAATAATATTTTAAGCCATCTCCTTTAGGGAGGGTCTGGTCGTACGGTGGGCCTAATGATTTTAAGAGACCTCATGAGAATCGACAATAAAAATTTAGGAGACTTGAGATGGATCACGGAAGTTGGAACCCCCCGTCTAAAAATTTTTTAGTCAAAAGATCCCTATTTTAAATTTCCACGAGCCTCCGTATGTTTGGTTACCATATTTTTTTTTTTTTGATGAAACAGCCTAAGAAGGCGAGCAAACAAAGGAAAAAAGAAAAGAGAAGGAAAAGAAACAATCAAGCTAATCGAGCAAACAAAACACCATTCGACTTGGTTACCATATTTTTAATATATCAGGTTACTATATATTTTTATTTTTTATTACCACATAGATAAAATTTGGTTACGATATATCACACTTGATATATTATATTATCACATTCATAGTAAATTGGTTACCACAGATATATATATATATATATATATATATATATATATTATATATTGGTTAACATATATTTATGGGGCGTTTGGTTCGGGGTGTTTGAAATTCCCACTGGGAATTTTAGGTAGGGAATGCAACATGCCCATGTTTGGTTCGGGACATATTTCATTTGGGAATCTCACATTCCCACCGAGGTGGGAATATTGGGTATTTTAGGTGGGAATCACATTCCCATCTGGAAGGCAGATAATCTTAGATTACCACCTCCACTTTACCTACTTTTATATTAATTTGACTTTTATACCCTCACTTTTTATACTTATTTTATTTTATAAATTTAGATATATTTGTATTCTAAAAAATGATATATATATATATGAAATTTAATTTTAAAAAATAAATTGGAAAATTTTAAATTATTTAAACATATTTTTTAAATATATATATTCTCATATTTTAATATATACTTTTATATTTTTATATATATTCTCATATTTTAATATATTCTCATATTAAATAAGTAACTATCACACGATAAATTACATATAAAGAATTTTCAATATTTTAAAAAAATAAATCGGCTTAAATATATTTATTGTGTAGCAAAATGACATATTTATAACATTCGTTCAATTGAAATTCAGGGACATTATGGTAAATTAATTAGAACTAGAAATCTGAGATTCTCAATCTAACCAAGCGCAATAATCTTAAAACATCAAAAAATAAGATTCCCAGCAATCACATTCCCACTGGTAATCTAAGATCCCTCCAACCAAACGCACCGTTAGAGTTTGATTACTATATACTTGGTATATTGGTAATCACATAGTCAAAACTATGGGAGAGTCCATACTGTAAGATTTTGGATAGGAGTTTTTTTAAAATATAAAGAAAGAAAAGGGGGACCTAATCTAGTAGTAAACCCTAAAAGGTATTGTCATGTTTGTCATTGTTTATCAAAATTTTTAGCACAATTAAATAAGAAAAATATATATAGTCAATTAAGATTTTGTTAGATCCATCTACTAATGTAGTTTTAGAATATAAAATTATTATAATTTTTATTCGTATACATTAAATTATTATGCGAAATGCAATAATGTGAGGATGTTTTGAGTGAAATTCGAAAATGATTGTTTTGTAATTTGTAGGGGCAATTATCAAACCTTTTTGTTAGTCAATAAAATATTGGGAAACAAGATCTGCAAAATATGAAGTTTGTGTAGTTAGTAATATAAAATCCCACATGACATGAGGACTAATAAATGAGAATGTGATTCTAAAGCACAACACATACACTCATTAAGTCCAAACAAAAACACATACATATGAATTATTGCATATATTCTTTCTTGTTTTATTCCCAGTGGCCAATTCCAAACACTAAACATTCTTGATTTCACACACATACACATACAGTGATAACAGAGCAGACAAAATATACAGCACATGCAGCATGCATATATAGATCCCATGAACTCAAATAATACTTCTCCTGTATAATAACAACCACACACACAATATTGGATACAACACGAAACCAATCAATAACGCGTGTGACGATCTATATGTTTTTGGATTGTCAATTGTGGTCATCGCTTTGAATTTCAAGAAATGACATATTGTATTTATCCTTACGCATGCCGTAGGCGTGATATGGAGGAGCTTTCCATATATGTATTAACACCTCATACCAGTTTCGCTTTTGTGGTCATATATATATTCACTAAATTAGTTTTATTTAAAATGATTCAAAATTAGGGCAATATTTGCCATAAAATAATAAAATAAAATTAAGAGTTGAGAAAGTGGCTAGGTGCAGTTGTTTGTAGTGCAGTCCAGTCCAAGTCCAGTAGTCCACTGATCCAGTGCGTGGTGTGTCGACAGCAGAGCAAGATGAGCTAGGGCCCACAGCCACAATATCAATTGTGGCGATAATAAGTTAAGTCAACTCAATTAGGGTAATCAGATGATCAGTAGAGATATTCCTACTCGATTCCAGACTCAATTCAACTCGTATTTTAGTACGTCTCCACTCAATAACACCCCAAAACTAAACCCACATTATTATATTGCTCTTAATTACTGCAGATCATTCCATTCAGTAGTTTTTTGTAGTAGTATTTTACTACTCATTTTTCTTTTAACATAAGTAGTAGTAGTAGTAATTACGTACTGGTACAATACTAGTACTATTAGAAAAATAATTAAAAAATTAGGGAAGTAGTGATTGAGGAAAAAATAATTTTTTTTAGTCCTTTTTCTTTCTAAAATATCTAAATCAGTCCGTTACTAATTTTTTCCCCCATATAGTCCTCTACGTTTGCTATTTTTTTTTCAATTTCGTCCTAATTATGTAATTAGCATGAGTTTGCTGATATGACTGAAATATATCACATTTTACATACACCGTGGTAATTTTGGAGTCCCCAACCATAACACACTATTTTAATAAATGTTTGAAGGCTGTCATAACACATCACTACTCTAAAAAATTACTCTAGCGGGTCAATTGAACCATTTTATACTGGGATGATGGACATAGTTTCTACTTGGTTCGCATTGAGCCCTTCCTTGTTGAGGTTACCCAACCCATAAAAAACACCAACAATTCATTTGCACGCATTATATATTACAATTGGTCTTCATTTTCTTGAGAAACACCAAAAACCACCGAGACCGAAAAGAAAATGCACTGCGGTAGCTGTTGACCAAAACTCCTATGTTATTGTTGTGAATGGTTGTTGTTTCTTTATGGTTGGGTAACCCCAATGAGAGCTCAATGCGAATCATGTAGAAACTATGTCTGCCTAGAGGTATTTATCAGAGTAGTGATATATTATGGCTGCCTTCAAATATTTATTTCAAATATTATTAATTTGGTGTGTTATGTGTACTACGAAAAAAAAAGTTTTAGTGAGGAAAACAGTTGTCACTAACTTGTCACTAAAAATTCTGTCACTAGCTTTAGTGACAAAATTCTGTCACTAAATCTAGTTGTTTTGTCACTAAATCTAATGACACAATTTTTAGTGACAATTGTTTTCTTCACTAAAAATCTTTTTTTTTCGTAGTGTGTGGAGACTCCAGATTGGGCACCGTGGATGTAAAATGGGATTTGCTTCGGCCACGTCAGCGACCTTAGGCTAATTACGTAATTAGGACCAAATTGAAAAAATTAGCAAACGTAGAGGACTATATGGGACTAAAAATTACTAACTATTTGAATATTTTGAAAAGAAAAATAACTAAATAATCATTTTTTCCTAGTGATTGATGACACTCTCCTCTAGGGGTGAAAGTGGGGCGGATAATATCCGCCCGATCCGACGCCGTATTCGATTATATTCGAATCCGAATTCGAAATTTTTATATCCGGCGGATACGGGACAGGATATGGGATTGTAAATATCCGCCCGTATCCGAAAAATCCGAATATAATGCGGATATTATCCGTATTTTCTATCCGAATATCCGAAAATTTATATATATTTTTATATGTATAATATAATATATTATATTAACTATAAAATAAATAAGTAATACTATATGTATAAATATAATCAAAAGCTTGAAAGCCATATGTAATTTATTAAATCAAATCATATCAATCAACTCAACTACATCATTAGGTTCTTTGCATCAAACTGTAGTATGTAACATCTTGTAGTGATGTTATTTAGATGTTTTGAACGAAATAACTAATGATCTTGGAAAATTTAAAAATTTAGTTTAGCTTACATAGTAGTATATTCCGATTTCACTTAAAAAATTATAAAAAAATTTAATTTTAGTAATTATAAGATTATCCGAGTTAAAATCCGAATCCGTCTCGTATCTGTTTCCCGAAATATTCGAATTCGTATTTGTATCTGGCCTATTCGTATCCGATTCCATATTTGACAAAAAAATATGGGATAGGATACGGAATGAGTACTATCCGCCCGTATCCGTCCCGTTTTCACCCCTACCTCATGGGCTGTCTCAGCTGTCTCCCCCTATAAAAATGAAATGAGTCTTTTGACATCTCACCTCTTCAATTCAGTCCCCTATTCCCTAAATGGCTGCTACTCCATTTTTCATCCTATCGTCCCTGGCTGCACCCATTTTCCTCTGCTTCACCAGCTTCACCTTCACCCACGCCGCCGGTGTTAATGTCCCTGCCGCCTGTGGTGACGCCGCCTCCCACGATTCCTCAACCCCCCAACTGCGTCTCTTCCATGTCGACAGCCCCTGCTCTCCTTTCAGGCGCCCCCAATCGCAGCCGCCGCGTTCCTGGCTCGACACCCTCCTGCACATGCAGTCCCAGGATAAAGCCAGGCTCCTTTATCTCTCCTCCCTCGCCGCCGCCGGCCGTTCCTTTGTTCCCATTGCTTCCGGTCGTGCTGTCACTCAGAACCCTACCTACATTGTCCGTGCCACCATCGGTACTCCCCCACAGACCCTCTTCCTCGCCCTTGACACCAGCAATGACGCCGCCTGGATTCCCTGCTCCGGCTGCCTCGGCTGCTCCTCCAACACCTTTGATCCCGCCAAGTCCTCCACGCTCAAGCCGCTCCCCTGCGGCTCTGCCCAATGCCACCAGGTACTACTACTATTATAGTACTAGTAGTAGTATGTTGTTTGTTTTTAACGCGCCGCCGCGCGAGCGTGATTAGTGCCTTCGTTTCTTTTGTATGGTTTTCTCCTGCTCCCCGTTTTTGTTCAGTTGGGCCACACGGACAATATAATAGTAGCACTAAATTCATCCATTCTTACAATGGGTAGCATTTTATTACTACTATTATTCACTATATATTGTAGGTTGTAGCTAGGGTTGCAAACGAACCGAATCGAATCGAATACTGCCGTATTCGATTTGATTCGTTAAGCTTCACGAATACTATCGAATCGAATTATTCTATAAGGTAATTTAATATTGAAAAAATTAATTTTTAATTATTGAAATTAAATATTTAGTTCAATTTATATATCAAATTTAGTACTTTAATTTCATATATAAATATATTCATATTAATTAGTAAATATAGTCATTAAAAATAAATTTTAAATTATCTAACAAATTTATTTTATATATTTATATATTATTTTATATAAAATAAAATATTTAATCGAATCAAATATTATTCGAATATCAAAATTTTGAATAATTTCAAATCGAATCACGAATCGAACCAAAAATATTTGATTCATTTTTTGCAACCCTAGTTGTAGCCCATAATATCTATGCACCCTAGCTACACATGTAAACTACTAGAATCCTATACTGAAATTAACAGTATTTTGTTGTAGTTTAATTTGAATTTTTGAACAACTGTTTTGAACCTTGTAAATGATGGCTGTAATAATTGGCACGCATAGTATAGAAAATGGAAGTCCCATATATACTTCCATTACACCTTGCCTTCACATGTTTATAGTACTAGTATTTTTTTTGGTGAATCAAAATAAATTTCGAAAATGGATGCCAGATAAAATGCAAATATTAGTGGTTCGTACACTTTATTTATGGATTTGCATAATTTCGAGGACCCATAAGGCCATTTCTACTACTTTCCCTTTTTACCGACAAAATAATCCCCTCTAGTGATCCCATTTTCAAATTTTTATTTCTACAAAAGTAATACTAGTAATAATTAATTCCAAGTATCATACGAAAACAATCATGGATGTTTCTCCAAAGTATTATCAATAATTATAGTAGTGATATGATGATATTGTGTGGCCGGAAAATAGGTACCTAACCCAAGCTGTGGAGGCAGCAGCTGTGGGTTCAACCTGACTTACGGCAGCTCCACCGTGTCGGCGAGCCTGGTGCAGGACAACATCACCCTCGCCACAGACTCCGTCCACAGCTACACGTTTGGCTGCGTTAACAAAATCACCGGCAAGTCGTTCCCGGCGCAGGGGCTCCTAGGGTTGGGCCGCGGCCCACTGTCCCTACTTTCCCAATCCCCGGGTCTCTACCAATCCACCTTTTCTTACTGCCTCCCAAGCTACAAGTCCCCAAGCTTCTCGGGAACTCTGAGGTTGGGCCGCCATAGCCAGCCCTTAAGGATCAAAACCACCCAACTGCTTCAGAACCCCCGCCGATCATCCTTCTACTATGTCCGTCTCGTGGCCATCCGCGTCGCCAGGAAGATCCTCGATATCCCCCCTTCCGCCTTCGCCTTTGATCCCGCCACCGGCGCCGGCACTGTTTTTGATTCCGGTACTTACTAAAATAGTACTACTAGTTTGGTTTCATTTTTCGATTTAGGTCATCGAAAAAAATAAAAATAAAATTGGGGTTATAATTATATTGAACAATGAACAATATGCAGGCACGGTGTTCAGTAGCCTCGTGAAGCCGGCGTACGTAGCGGTGAGGGACGAGGTGCGGCGGCGGATGGGGCCGGCCGTCGTCTCCTCCCTGGGCGGATTCGACACGTGCTACAACGAACCGATCAAGGTCCCGACCATCACATTCATGTTCTCGGGCATGAACGTGACGCTCCCGCAGGACAATTTCATCATCAGGAGCTCGAGCGGGACCACCGCTTGCCTGGCCATGGCGGCGGCGCCGGAAGGGAACGTGAACTCGGTGCTGAATGTTATTGCGAGCTTCCAGCAGCAGAACCACCGAATTCTCATTGACGTGCCGAATTCGAAATTGGGCGTGGCGCGTGAGCAGTGCAGCTAGGGTTTGACTTGACTGTAGTAGAAGCACTGAAGTACTATTATTGTTAATTTGGCACCGACAATAACAGTGACGAACAGAAATTTGATGATGGGTGAAATATTTAATGCTGCTGTAGGTTTGTGGTACAACTTTGTTTGTCACGGGTTTGGTTGAATTGCCTTAGCTTCTTTCTTGGATTTGGACTTAGACTTGGACTTGTCTGTCGTACTTTTACTAGTAATTTTGTTGGTCACGGGTGCTGCTTCATACCAGATCGATGCTTTTATTAGTTTCCCATGTCGTTTTAAGTTTTTGGAACACTTTTAAATGTTTGAAAATCCAATGATGTACTATTTGATAGTATATTTGGTTTTCTATTACAAGTCATGTACTTGAATAACTTGACTATATATTCCATCTTTTCTTAATTGCAAAGCCTTAAGATTAAGTCGCTGCTGTCTAAGTATTACACTTGTACATGTACGTACTAAATTGCACTCTTGAATGTTTTTTCCCCGTTTATTAAACCTAGACGAGGGCAAGTATGGAATTTATCAACTTTGTTTGGTTTATTGTTTGTAGTGTATTGTCGGCAACTCAGCAAGGTGTGAATGAATAGTGGTAGTACATTTAAAAGAAAAAACAAGAAAAAGATGCCTGGGTAGGGTATCCTATGTGAAAAAATATGAAGTGAAAATGATTTGTAGGATTGAGTTTGGTGAAAACAGATCAACTGTGAAAGAGGAGCTATTGTAAGAATGTGGCTGATAAGCTGTGTTTGCCCACACAATTGGATGCAATTGTAATTTGGGTTGAAAATAAATTAGCTATTATTGTCTCCCTTTCTTTCCCTCATCATTTTATTTAGTGTTCTCCATTCCTGACATACATATAATGAAATGAAAAGGCCTTACTTGATATGATATGTTATTGCAAACTAACATGGTCTAATGTTGCATCCGCTGAAGGATGTGTGAATTCATCTGGCGGCTGCAGATTAGCGAGTCCTGATAATCACTCTCCCTCTTATTGTTCCCGACACTGACTTTTTCATCTTCCGCATTCATCCACATTCTTGATGGATTTCTCGTCAGCTCTAGCAACGACTCCTTCACATGGTCAGCTTGGACAATGTCGTCGTTCTTTCTCTGTCGCAACAAAAAATCATTCAGATGATTGTTCATGTTTCTGTGTGAATGATATGCACGAACCAAAAAAAAAAAAAAAGGTCTTTTTTTTTTGTCACCTCGACTTTGAAGATGCTCGATACCAAACACGTGTGTCTCGTTGCATTGACATTTGTAACTTCCAACCCTAAGGAATTCAAGGCTTCCATTAGCCTCACGAATCCGCCAGATTTATGCTCACAGAATACCTTCACAAAGAAGTCGTTTCCATCGAGCTGGAAGACTTCGACTTGTGGCTGAAAAAAAAAATTTCAAGAATTTCTTCATAAGTGAGATGAACAGACATAAATGAGTACGAATAATACATAAATTAACCAAACGCAGTTGGCCTGAGTGGTATGGGGCTCTGGCAGCTTAAGCAAAGGTCTCGGGTTCGAGCCTTTGTGTATGCAGAATTCTGCTTTGGGAGAGGCAACCCTTCAATGCCCACCAGATCCTCGAGGGATTAGTCTTGGGCCCAATGTGGCCTGGGGATACCCGGTACACGCCAAAAAAATAATACATAAATTATATAGCTAGGTACCTCCATTTGCTGCACCCTCTCATTTGAGCTGCTGTGATGCTCATGGTGTAGTTTGGAACTATTTTTGGGGTTGTCATGGGAACCCTGATCATGAAAACCATTAACAAGATTTCCAAGCTGGCGTTTTGCACCATTTTTGTTTCCTGCTGCACTTTGTGGGATGCATTTTTCTGCTGCTGCAGCATCGCCTTGGCTGCTTCTCCTTGTTTCCTCATCGTCCGAGTGTTCTTCGAGCTCAATTTGTAGGTCCTTCACTTGCTTCTGCAGCTCCTTCACATAATCAATTGCATCTCCAAGAATTGAGGCTCTATCCAACTGTGCAGGCAATACAGAACATGTAAAAAGTTCCAAGTTTTGGTCATAAACAAATTGCAAGGCAGGCAATACAGAACATGTAAAGTAGTAACCTTTGAAATTTTGGGGACCAAGGCTCTGAGGGAGTAGAGCCTATCATTAAGCTTTTTTCTACGTTTCCTCTCCGCGACAAGGTTCTTGGATTGAGGCCCTTTTCCGGTCCTCCTCCTATACTTGGCGTCGTCCTCATCATCATTAGGATCAGAATCGTCCGACCTGTTGTTCTCACATATCAATGACTCGTCGTTCATTTGTTCTTCCATGGCACCTAAGGGCTCCATCCATCTAGACGAATTGCCCATCATGTTTCCGCGCATTGCGGCTTCCATGTCCTGGAGACCATTCTCGACAGAGGGGGTAAAGATACTGGACTCATATGCAGTTCCTTCCAAGAACACATCGTTGTTGTTGGTGTTCCCGCCCTCCAACGTGTTGCTGAACTGCTGCAGAGGATTCAGTGGAGACGCGCAGAGATGGACTCTGTCGATGGAGATATCGTGAGGCAAATCCAGGTTTTCCTTGGAGGGGTCCGGTAAAATCTGCTGCTGCAAATAGGCAAGAGAATGGTCCTTCTGATGACCATTTGGATCCGACGAGTAAGAGTCTGTGGTTCCTGGATTGATCATTGTTTGCTGCTCCATGAAAAAGCTGCACTGGGACCGGATGAAATCGATAACTTGTTGATCTTCAGGAACCTGAAATTTCGCACCGGATATGTTAGATTTCGATCACCTGTGCAGGTAGAAAACGGTGTTCTGCATCGATACCTGTTTTGCAACAAACAACTCGAGCAATCCAAGGGACAGAGACAATGGAATTAGAACCCGAGTGCCAAGTCCCGATTCCTGTCCATGAGATCAACAAACAATGCAATGAACATACCTTCATCATCTTACAGAAAACAATCAAGGGTGAACTTACAAAAACCATTCTGTAAAAGAACATACTTTGGATAAGCAGGAGTCAGAGTTTTGGGTGTAGTTAAGCCAAGAAATTTGGTTAGACAGTAGGGTTTCTGCATGAACTCTACAACACAACAGATCAATCATCAGTTTTAGGGGAAATGCTTTTTGAATTAGGCGCGAGCTTGGAGAAACGGATGATACACTGCATACCCTGCGTCAAGTAGTACAGCGGAAGGAAGTTGATCCAGTAGGTCACACGAAGAGATCCTCGGATGGGGGAACATGATGTCCCTACAAGGATGACTGGAAGACGTGGAAGAGGAGGAAGACGATGACGATGGAAAGCTAATGAGATCGTCTCCACCGTGTCCTGGATTTTCACTTCCAGCGCAGCAGCAATCTATCCACTCAATGGACCTAAACAATGAACAATAACAATATCAGATCCTTAGATCCTTACCCAACCCAGAGTGGCTCTACTCCTAAAAGCTAGTGCTCCATATGTTATGAACATCTCTTGATTGCTGAATTTTTTAAGGCAGGCATTTTCGTCGTAAAGCTTCAGTATTTGTCCCATGAAATTCAGCAATCAATTCAAGGGGCAGTGTCAAGACAAACCAACCACCTGTGGCCATTGCTCAGCTTCCATAAGATGATGTAATCCCAGCCTTTGATCCCCACAAGTGGTCTAAGCCTCTCTATCAAACTTTGCACCAGCATTTTCCTACCTGTCAAATTCAATAGGAAAATCTTTTATAACATAAGTACAATTAATCAAAGCAAAGGAAGAATTCAGCACAAAGAGAACTGTATATCTTTCCTGTGTGTGTGGTATGGATGTAAAGACAAGAAGAATTTATATATGAAGAGGTATGAAGGTGTAAGTGAGTTTGATGCAGGCTAATTTCCTGTCCATTTGGATGATTTCAGGATATTTCTGGGTCAGGAGATTTTGTTTGAGAGGCCATTAATTAACTATGCTTGAGATTGTAATGCTGATCACAAAATGGGTCTTTTGTAATGGGAAAACCAACAACACATACATACATATATACATACATACATACATGGATTGGTAGGTGAACAACAAAGCATGCATGAAAATACTAGCATGGGAGAAAAAGACACCTTCTGCTTCTACCTCCACCTCTACCATTGCTATATTAAAATAAATACTACCTCACTTTTTTGCACACGCACCACTTTCAAATTTTCAGGGCTGTCCTAAAATTTTTTGGGATTCCGGTCAGGTGTAGCCCCAACTAATGGTGAAAATTGAGTGAGCCCTCTCCAAGTTGATTCGCCATTGCTTCTGATTAGTTGAAGGGTGTGTAAGGATCCTTCCGGTAATTGCGTAAGCACATAGTGTGTGAGCAAGACAATATGAGAAAGCTTAACTACCCTCTAACTGTACATTTATTCCCATTAATCATATTAGATTTTGATATTAGAGTTTTAAAATTTTTGAAAGGGGTGGCATTTACCATTTTTAGCTTCCTTATGCAAATTTCAAAATACTCCGTCCGTCCCCAGTTATTGCGTCATGTTTGACTTTTTGATATTGTTCATTGTTCTGCTTTAACTCAGTTTTCTTGCAAGTATACATTTGAGAAAAAAAAATAGTCGAATTTAATCTTGTTAGCATCGTATTATCATATAGTTTAGAATATATATATATATATATATATATATATTTACATAATTTTCCATTCTGGAGTATATATTTTGAAATATTAATTATTAAAAAAGTACATTGAACTGTATACAGATTCAAACCAAACAAGTTAAATGAGACGGAAAGAGTCTATCGTTTAATCTCTCCATTAAAGGACTCCTTCGAAGATGTTTCATCCCAAAATTTGAATTTTATATCTCGTGTTAATACGATATATATATATATGTATATGTGGGGAGAAACAAAAGGGTTGGTCTGGTGTGATTGTGAAGCTACAAATCATCTATCAGCAAGCAGGAAAGTACTAATCAAGCCGAAACAAGTCAACTTGGCTCAACTCGGAACGATATAATGCAATTTAAAACAGTTTACACTTTGGCAAAAAGAAAGAGGCAATTCAAAGGTATTATCAATAAAATACAATACAATACAATGCAGGTAATTCAAAGGTTTTATCATTACAATGCGGCGCAAGCAAATCGGGGGGGTGTTCATGTAGAACAAGCACAGGCAATTGCTTTCCTTTCCTCGTGCAGTAGATACCTAGTGAGGAAATATTGTACTTCCAATTAGTAACCCCATTGACCTGGAAAATCAAAACAATGTCCAGTCCAGTGCTCCCATGCCCCAACTTAATTAGGCAACTGATTATCAGCTATTGCGGTGCATTCACTCAGCTGGCAGCTACTCATGCACCAGCATCTAAATCACCCTCTGTATCAGAAGTCTCCCCGTCGATCATTCCTGGTTCTGCTTCAATTTGTCCTGCCTCCAGACTTCCTGGGCCTCCTGCATCAGTGTCCGAGTTCTGTTTCTGTTCATCTGGAGTTGGAGTTCCACCTCGAGAAACACTACCAGAGGCTGCCGCAGCTGCTATTGTAGCATCACCATCTGCTGGAGTGGCTGCTAAGGCCTCGGGCTCAGTTCGACTTCCATCTACTTCAGTCTCACTCGCTGGTGTTGCAATCTGAGATAATTCAGTAACCAAATTCAGAATACATTGGGGAAATTTTATAACAGCAAGTATTTCATTATATGAAGATCTTTTGTTCTAGCAAATGTTCCTGGCAATCCATCTCTGAATGATTACTATGCTTAGATTCCGGCACTGCAGAATATATTCAGATATATTCAGAGATACTGGGATCTTGAAAAGTCCCAAATATTTTAAATACCTGAGATTCTTCCACTTGCTGTACAGAACCTTTAGTGTCATCCTTCTTGGCACGCTTGGACCGTTCTCCAGGTTTAGCTTGATATTTCAACCGCACGTCAGGAGGTAAAAGCTCCAAAGGAACAACACCCTCGATACCGTGCTCTGTGAACTGCATTGAGAATAGATAGGTACTTTTAGGAAGTTTTAAATTTCTAAACAGAAGATTTAGATACATTGGACATCACATTGTATTATGGGACAGAAAGCCATACTCTAGAAAATCCCTCCAAATCCTGTCGAGCTGCAAATCTTAAACCTTTCCAGCAATAAACCTGCACCAACAGCATATTCAAGCACTTGGTGAATCTTGCCGCTGTGATATATACGCTCCATTATTGAATGGTAACAGAAATATGTCAACTGATTAATGAAGTACTGATCATTCTCTCGGTGCTCACATGAAATCCTCCTTGAGTGAGGATTATATAGACTTTTTAAATCCACATTAAGCATCTAGGCTTGTTATTGACAGAGTCAATGACAACACCTAAAATATGTTGAATTCGAGGAAATTAGCCTTTATAATGTAGACCTTACTAGTCAATATGTTAGAATACAGAAACCAGGCACCAAAACATCAAATACTACATAAGATACCGACTGAAGAGAGAGAAAAAAGCTAAAACTCACACGATTGTTTTTGTGATGATATTCCTCTTCAATGCCCGCAGATTCATCCATCTGTTTTGATAAAATCAGGAGTTAAGAACATCATAAGGTTATTTTCGTTTATTCCTGATATATAATTAAACAAAAAGGAAAGGATGTATATAGGCTCAAGTTCAAATGCAAAGAAGGAACACGATCTTACATCATCAGCCAATGGTTTCCAGTAATCCATGATGCTAGGAGTTCGAACACGTTGTGGATCAGTTAAAGCACTCTGAAGAAAAATACACAAATTTGTAAAAACCATGGAGAAATAAGATCATATATGGCCTATGCCACATAGGATACAGGTTTAGATGACAATACGTTGAAATATGAATAAAAATTAAACAAGAAACTGAGAAAGTTTTCAGTGATTAGAAAATAGAAAAGTAAAAATATGGGACCATCAACATCTATGCCCTATGGGACACCAGGCTGAAAACTGAAATTTGTTTCATGCTTAATGGTCAGTGACTGGCTGACTGCAAACCCAAAAATCAGTCATGTAGCTTTGCTGCTTGATTAGCATATAGAATTACTCAAAATAATTTTACGTTTGAGAAACCTAATGCAAGAAGGGTATGAAACATACTGGATTCTGGTCAGCCCATTTCCATAGCTGAGAAAGCTCTTTATTTCCAAGTCTCCACCGAGGTCGACTACAAGGCCATAAAATAGAAAACGGGACAATTTTAAGGAAAATTTCAGGATCAGATTAATGCAAATGATAATATTTCTATGAGATATCATTAAACATGACACCAGAAAAACAAAAAAAAAAAAAATTACCCAAACAAAAAAAACAAAACAAAATAAAACAAAAAACATGGCATTAGCAATCTTCTAGTTGCAATTATACTATTAATGGGATTCTTTTCTAATACACATTCTCAGAAATAGAGCTATTTCTAGAATAGGAAGGCTCTTTCATGTAAATATTATGCCATGCCATGTACTCAGCACCAATTACTACATTTGCAACATTATTAAATCAGCTATAATTAAAAAACCTTATTAACCGCCCTGCTTTGTAGCAGGGAAAAGAATATGTTGATTCAAATCATCTTTCCAACTCTGTTAAA
This sequence comes from Hygrophila difformis, assembly GCA_030278955.1. Lineage (NCBI taxonomy): Eukaryota > Viridiplantae > Streptophyta > Magnoliopsida > Lamiales > Acanthaceae > Hygrophila > Hygrophila difformis. The sequence continues at coordinate 1,411,896 of JAOANR010000014.1, read as the reverse complement.
TATCTAAATTATTTGCTAATATAAAGCATCTGATTGAACGATTAATAAAATATATACATATATATGAAGTATATGTTAAAATACCTCATATACTAACTTTAAATAATCCAGAAAACTAATCCAGATTGAAATCATAGATGTTCTATTTACTTTCATTCCTAACTATGATGGTTCAAGACCCACATCAATCAGATAGTATTATTCATAATTTGTAGTTGTACCGTTTTCTGCTACCATCCTGAGGTAGCTTTTTATCAATTGGTTGTCTTTCAAACGGAGGGCAACCGTCACGCTTCCACCATACCTAGAAAAGGGAGAAAGTGGAATAGCAATGATCAAAATCTGCATTTTTTCATGTATAGATAAAAATAAAGACAAAAAACAAAAAAAAACAAAAACAAAAACAAAAAGAACTGTTATCAGCTTATGGCTTACCCAATTTCTTTCACGATCCAAAATATGCTCAATGCTATGAAGAAATTCTTTTCCCTTAGGAGGCATCACTTCCAGTAGGTTTTTGACCCGTTCTTCACAAGATTTAATCTCTTCTTTCTGATTAACAAATAATGAAATAACTCTCTCTGCTATAAAGGGTAGAAGAAGAAATAATTCATGAAGATTTGCAATGTATAACAATTAACAAGATTAAGCACTCCATCCCAAAATCCCAAGCAGACAATTTTCTATGGTAAAGCATCAACCACAGCTAAAAATAAAATTACACAGACCTGCTTTCATTTCACTGTTAAGCCAGTTGCTACAATACTGATCAAGAGACTTCAGAATATCGGAATATTTAAAAGTCGACATCTCAAGGAAGAAACATCATAGAACTTGTTAAGTGTCCCACATCGTATATAACTATATATTGGATTCCCCCTTGCTTATAGACCTGGGCTACTCCACCCATTGTTAATTGATTTTGGGTTGGAACCTCAAATCCATTGTCTTTCTACCTGAACTTATGGAATTGACTTTAAAGCATAAATGCCAAGTTCAAAATTAACATCTTAAAGTTAGAAGCATTATATCTCCACCACAAAAATCACCTAGCGTATAATTGTGTAAGTCTTTATCCCACTATGCAAAGTTGGCTATTTTGGGTCCCATTTCACCATCAAATAAGATCTAAAAAAATTCATTTGAATCTAAATCCAGCATATCAAATTTTCCATTACTACATCTATTTTTGCAAATTTCTCAGCTCCCTAATTGTCAATGGTTGGCAAATATGTCATGTAAAAAGGTAGACAAACATTTTACAAGGAACCAAAACATGAGAATGGGCATGCAGGCCTAGAAGATTCAAAATACAAAACTAACCATTGTATCAGATGGCAGGTCTTTTTCATTTTTCCCAGGGGCCTACAAGGAGTAAGAAAAAAGGACATCAAAACTGATGAGATCATTTTAATGACCTTTCACACTGAAAATAATAAATAAATAAATAATTAAATAAACACACACACACGCACAAAATTACAACATATGCTAATTATATTCTGACTTTTAACAAAGAGAATAATTATTTTCAGCCCTAAACTGATCATTTCTCAACTTTTGCCATGGATTCAAAACACACCTAGTACTACCTCAATACAACTATCATTTAAAATTGCAGTTGTTTAGGATGAATCTTTTATACTTTTGCTGTTCTGGGAAATATAAGAAAAATACAATATGGTGCAGTAACAATGACTATGCATAAAGAAGTAATCAATCCTTGCCCATATTGACCATTGACAAATGGCAATACATATAAGCAAATCAAAGTCATTAATGTGCAATTTCCTTACTCCAATGCATTTCATTATAAGCTTTTTACAATTTAAACAGTCCAAAAAGTAACTAGTCAACCAATCTAGCAAAATGGACAAATAGAAATACCTTTAGATAATCAAACAAAATAAGGCATTGAACCAAAATGTGTCGTCGAAAACTTGGATCCTTTAACTGCAGAATGACAAAGGCAAAATGAATCAATATCATAATCAACAGAAAGACAAAAGTATATTGGGTATGTTATTACCTCCAGTCCCATTAGATTAGCACTAGTCAGATATTTTATACTGAAACTTGATGCCTCATCCTCAAGGTTAATAGCATTGCTGTCTTCATCACTCAACGGTTGGGCCTCAAATGTATTCAAAACAACCTAAAAACCCAATTTCATGAAAAAGGAGGTGACTTTAATCTCATTGTCATGAAGGATAGCTAGAAATTTTACCATTAAACTGGAAGTAAATTTATGCCATTTTGCAGCAGCGGGAACCAGAGAAGATGGATTGGAAAAGAATTCCTGTAACATGAAACAAATGAACAGCTTGAAACCCTGGAATATTCATCAGGAAGATAAAACTGAAAGCACTCATTAAGATCTTGGATGTTAATCGATCACTAAGCATTACAAGAAAGAATGGTTGTCATTTATTTTTCATTTCAAGACATCTTTCCTTCAGATGATCTGTAATCAAGTGAGATAAACCAATATAACTTATTAAAGCTTTATTATCTAATCAATTATATCATTGCCTTAATAGCTTGGCCAAACAAGAGATAACAGAAGATTTCAGGTGTAGAATTTACCAATTTGGGTATTATCCCAAGAAGTTGCTAAAAAGTGCACCAGTAAAACTAGATTGTCACATATGATTAGTAAATTCTCATCATCTGAACTATATTATTGAATTGTTGCGCACCAGTAAAACTAGATTCTGTCACATATGATTAGTAAATTCTCATCATCTGAACTATATTATTGAATTCTGCCTCCATTGTGCATTTCTTGGTCATTAAATTGATCTGTCCAATGTTTATTCCTTATCAAGAAGTAAGCATGTTTATTAAAGAGCACCTAATCTTTATACAAAGGTGTATATCAATTAAACAGATGGAGTTCAAGATACTGTTAATGAAAATTAAGGATGCGCTCAAGGATATACTGATAAACCTAATGAGTGGTCATGGATGGATGAAAAAAATGTGAAAATAAATTGTTGACATGAGTTGCCCCGGCTCCCTGACCTGTAAACTCCAAAAGGTTTTGTAAAAATTGAAATCAATAGAACTACCTGAAAGCAAAGACAGTGAAATAGAATTATTAAAAGAGTTATCCTAACTAGCAAGAGTAGTAAAATAAGAATAAAAATTAAGGGATAAAAGATAGAGCAGCACTGTCTGGGGCTTCTTTCTCATATTTAGTCTCATTTGAAGTATTGAAAACGCCTTTGATATTCACAGCTGTCAAAATTAATGGAAACCGGTAAATGCTAACAAAATAGAAGAAAGCGTGGACTCACTCTTTAAGAAAGGGCCATAGATGAAAATTACCAGAACGTTCTGACAGTGGAAAGAAGTGAGCAAGAAACATTATAATTCGACCGCAGAATACAACATCATTTGCCTGCAACACAAAAATCATTAACCACATGTATATCAATATAAACCACTGTATCAAAGATTTGAACTGAAATGTAATTGAAGTTCACCCTTGTTGAAAGACATATGGCCAGTGTAATATAATGAAGAATCTTTCTCAAGCACTAGTAATTTCTCTTCACAAATAAAACTAATAAATAAAGGGATTTTTTTATCCAGTTAGCATGATGTTATCACAAGCCATAAATATTAAGACATTTCACATGTTGATGGTGATAACAAATGTGCAAAAGCATTTAAATCAGAACAATTGAATTGTTTTCCAAGAATCATTTTTGCTTGCTGATAAGATAAAAAATAATTCTATCAATTTTTTTTACCTGTTTAATACTTTTCAGACACAGCCCAAATGAAGAGAATAATATGATTTACCTTTGTGCACGAATCCAAGAGCAAAAGTCCATATCATTTCACATGCTTGTGTTCTCTCATCTCTCATGGCCAATTTTTAATCAATTATCAATAATGAAAACCTTGACCTCTTCATGTAACTGAATAAAATTTCGTCATGGAATGGCTTCAAAGAAATTGAGGGAAATAACCCTACCAGACAGAAAAAAAGTCTAAATGTATTGACAATGCCCCATGTCTAAGAGTGGTGCCTATATATTAGGAAAGAAAACGATGAGCCAAGGATCTACAATAATTGAACTTGGGAAACTTCCAACTTAGGGTTTAAACCAAGCAAGACCAGTGAAAGAGTATAGAGTCTGCTCATAAACTACATCATAGAAGTACCAGAATTATTTCTTTTTTCAGTAAAATGACGGAAAAGACAGAAATGCAATACAATAGTGCAATTATCAAACTACGAAGAGTTCAGAGAGAATATCAGATAAAAGAAGCAAGAAATATTTTTTAAGTGAAACCTTAGATAAACGACGAAGAAGTTGATTGCATGTCCTGAGCATAACAAGCTTCCCTCTGGCAAAAAGCTCTGGCTATGTAAAATAAAACATACACCTTGAGTTTGTCATCCAGAAAAGGATAACCAGGAGATGCATGAAAGAGCATATCACAAATGTTATGTCCAAAAAACTAGTAACACATTGCAAAGTCACCCACCTTCCCTAGAATATCTTGTTTGCTTTCTATGTACCCAAAAATATCTTCACAGTTTCTCATTGTAGACATTTCTGTCAAATCTTCTAAAAGCTGAAAAATCATACCGCCTTCAATGTGTTCTTTCTCACATAAGTACAGAACAATATCTGCAGCAAAAGTTAGTAAGAGCATAAGAAGCAGCAGTAATCTGCAGAGCATAATACTTAAATTAAGGTATATTTTAGTTTTTGGCTGTAATAACTCTACTCTTTACTCAGTCAAAACAATCCATAGTTATTCACTAAATCTTAATCAATAATATTATTGATTGATTGGGTAATTGGGTAAAAATTTAGGGCCAAAAAAAATATGTGCCAGTGCCTATACCTCATGCAAAAGTTTTGATCTTCCAGTCATTTGTTTCAATTGTAAGACCTATCAGTCCATCACCGTTACTTAAAAAATAAGAAAGATGTGACCACTCTGTGAAAACATAAAATTCTGACACCAGCATGTACCACAGCATAATGATCAATAAGCATTTGGAAAACAAATTTAAAACAAAAGTGATAACTCAATTTTTATTATACATGTCGAACTTTATATTCTAAGTCGTCGTAAAATTACATTCTCCGTTGTGATATGATTCAATTTTTTTTATTTTATTCTTTTTCCAATTTATCATTAGAATCATATTTATGGGAATCGTGTTTTCCTCTTTCACTTTTGGGTAAATGAAAAGGTTTTATATATCTGGACAAAAGTAATCCTAGAAGCCCAAGGCTTGCCACCAATATTTTTAGTCCTTTGTATTCAGTAGCTTTTTAGAGAAAGCACACATACTCTGGGCAGAGAAAGTACAACATAAGGCCTACTGGTCTAGGCATTTTTATATAATAGACAAGACAATACACTACTTTCTTGCTCAAACCAGAGCATCTATATTCTCGTTCAAAAAACAGTGGACGCCCATTTGTTATACCACTGTTTCTACTTACTAGATCGGGACTGCCCCAACTGAACTCGTACTAATATGCCCAGAGGATTTCTTCCTCAAAAGCATAGCCACTCCATAGGCTTCGTCACACATTCAGCCATTCAGAAGTTTAGAAACACATAAACAACAAATTCTAAGGAAAAACCCAAACCATGAAAAGAAAGGAAGAAAGCTTTCAGTGCAGGTGCATAAATTCATGCACTCACCAAGAAGGCGGGGAATTTGTCCAAGATGGGTATCATCAGAAGCAATTGATTCACCATATTTCATAATTGCCTCACCTGATTGAACTGCAGCTGACTGCAAGAATATGACATAGTGAGAAATTATGAAATCCACCCAGGAGCAAATGGTGAAAACACACCAAAGTCTCACTTTACTAACATGCCCACCTTTCACAACCACGTATGTATTTATACACGCACACACACACACACACATCTCAAATCCCACCAAAAAGAGGTAAGAGCATCGGCTAACTTATTAGTACTAGTATATATTATACATTTGTCAAGTTAAAATTTGATCAGAACAGTTGCAATCTAAATCAATCTCAAGGAACACACACAAACATTTAAAAAAAAACAAAAAAAAAGGAAAGATTTGGGTCATGGTTTCTCAGATTCATTCATTAAGTTGCAAATCATGCCTGGATTTCAGAAATATAAATTGCAATAGAAGCCAATTTCTGTTGTCCTGAATATATTTCATTCAGCATACACATTTCATTGCACCAAATTTGCACTTATAAACATCAAGTTCAATACGTAAGTGTGCGGTGCATCACTGACTTGCAGACCTTCTAATAGCAACATCCCTCCTGCCAATTCATAGAACTATACACATATAAGGGAAAATAGTATTACCACCAGCTCCTGGAGTAACGTCCGCAGAATATTTTCCAGCAACTGATTTTCATCTTGAACAAGTTTAACTTGTTTCTGCAAACAACCACCAAGAAACTAAATATTATATATATACACACACTTAAGATAAACTAGAAGATCCATCCAACAAAAGCAGAAAACATGCATTGCCATAACGATAACGTCAATATAGTCATTAACAAGACAATAATTCTACAATTAACACAAGAAACAAAAGAATTCTCCTTGGGAGTTGAAGCAAAATTCCAGGAACTCGGATGTAATGCCAATTCGACTCAAGTGAAATGCTTGAATTTATGCAGAAAGAAGTGCTCAAAAACCTGGGGCTTTATAGCTTGTTGCACAGTCTGAAGAGCAAAGTCTTGAGGCGGCCCAGGATGCAAAATCGCTTCCCTGAATAGATCCTAGAGGAAAACAACAGTGCCGCAAGTTAAAGCTGATGTTTTTTCACTACAGATTTCCACGTAAAGAAACATATAAATTCAAAAAGTCAGCGTAGATATTGATTGGGGCTCCCATCGAACGAGGAAGAGAAAGCTGAAAACATACCATTCTCAAGACCAATCCTCCGACACACTTCCTGCTTTCGGGAGGAATAGGTATACGACTTTCTGGTTTCTGCAGTCTTCACTTGTTCATTATTTTGAATTAGTTGAGTAATTTACACATGTATATGCATCAATCGTTCCGAATGTCAAGCATGAATGAAAGAGAGAGACGATGAAAGGGAAGAGCGTGCAGACGCCGGCAGCAGGATGTGGATGATTTCCGTTACAGCTTCGGCAAAGGGGAGGGTTTTGTGACTAGGGGTGAGCGGTCCACATGGTAAACTAAACCGGATTTTTGGATTTTTTTTTTGGAGGACTCAAATGGAGGGATAGGGACGGGGAATCCAACCTCCTTCTATTGGAAGTCATGGACTTAACCACCTGGACTAAGTTCTCATAATCAAAAATTATAATTTGATTTAGTGTTTTATACTATATAGTTTTAAAAAATTCAAAATTTCACGACTTAAAAAATTTTAAGTCCAATTCTCAACCCTAAATGTTATTTATATTTGAGATTCTATGAGTTACGAATGCGAATTGTAACTTGTGAATTGCATTTATTTGATATTTAAAGACATATATGTATTCTAATTGGTTGTATCACATTAGTTATTTTTTTGCAAAATTCAAAGTGTATCTTGTGTTGCAAACAGTGATCCAAACCAGACCAAACTGTAAATTTTTACGGTTTTGTTTGGTTTGGAATAATTAAAATATGGTTTGGTGTTAAAAAATCCAAATCCATAAAATTACGGTTTTGTTTGATTTTTGCCTAAACCGGACCGTGCTCACCCCTATTTGTGACTTGTTGAAACTTGAATTGGGATTCGGTAGAACTCTAGATGGTATACTATTTTGTTTAAATTCCTCTATCATGTTTATTAAAAAATATAAATTTAAAAATTTAAAAAAGTAAAAAGGAAACTGAAAAAGTAAAATTGTTTTTTGGCACCTTAGTAATGGTTCATGTTCCAGACTTCTCATCTAAGTATGGGGACTGGCGAGTTGTAACACTTAAATGTCCTTCAATCCCGAATGATTAATTTTGAGTTCGCCTAAAGAAGGAAAATTTTACTTTTTGAGACACCCATTCTCCACAAATGAGCAATCTCATATAGAACAATGGGTTGTGTTGTGCGCAAGCCAAGCAAAGATGAGCAATCTCTTTGAGGCACCCATTCTTCACAACCATCTCTAAAGATGCTTCAAATATAGTATCAATATGGGCGAAACCACAACACTACAAGGAATGGGCGGGGACCCCATGAATTTTGCAACAAGGTCTACAATATATTGTGCTCCATACAAGATATAATCAAATGTTATAGTAGTATGAGCGCTTCTTTGGTTAATTATATTTTGTTCTTTTAATTTTTTGGGTAGACATCCTATGTGTCGACAAATATGTGTGGGAGTCCAAACCATACAAATTACAAAAGGAGATAAAGGCGGGATAGGGGAACCCACAACCTATGGTTGGAAGGTAATGAAGATGACCACTGGGGTCAAGTCTCATTCCCTTATTCTTTTAAATTTTAAGAAGCCTAATTATTTATAATCTAATAGTTTTTTGTGCAATTATATTGAAGCAAACCCTTGCCCTATACTCCACTTATACATCTTTCTTCTCCACTAAGTTTTATGTCGTTTTATGACCAATTCAACGTCATTACAAAATCAAATTTCAAAGTCTAACTATTTTCTAAATTATAAGTTTGGAGTTTGAACTATGCAATAACAAATAAAAGCAAAAAATGGAGCAACTTCTAACTGCTATCCATCTGACCATCTCCACATGTTGATCGTGGACTTTCTTTTCTCTTAGTTTGGAAATTAGGTTTGCATTCTTATTTATCAGTATTTAAATGTTATTTAAAAAAGTTTGCATTTGGGTTTGTGTTAGTTTCTTTTATAAAAGTTTTTAGTGAAACCGGCCACTCCTCATTAAGATTCCTAGTTTCGCCACTGAGTATCAAACAAAAAATCTATATGAAGATGGACATGAACCAAATTTATTTCATGATTGTTGTTGTCAAGAAGTTGAGTGTACGAGGAAGAAAATTCTTATGAAATATGAGGGACCTGCAATCCCATGGATTTTTTGCTTTGCCAAAAGGATGATATATGCATTTGAAACAATGCAGTGAATTTTAAAGATATGTGGGAGACCAAGCCACACAAATTACAAAGAATATAAAGGGGAGGGATATGGAGCCGCATCCATAAGGTTGGAAGTCAGGGGCACGACCACTAAACCAAGCCCTCATTCTCATTATTGAGTTTTCTTTTGAACGATTTCCGATATGATCTGATTTGTTAGTTTGACTAGTTTTGATATGATTTCGTATTCATATGTTCTAAATTTTAATATATATATATATATATATATATATATTAATATAAGTTTAAAAAAATACCAAACACAGTTGGCCTGAGTGGTATGAATCTCTAGCAATTTAAGCAAATGTCTCGTGTTCGAGTCTTTATGTGGGATACTCTAGTATTCACCTAAAAAAAATACTACACTTGGCAAGTAACAATTTGAATATAACTGACAATAATACTTGCATAAACAATACTTGTTTTTAGATATTACTATAAATAAAGAGATAGTAGGATTGAGTTTGTTAGGGGATCTTATTAGCCGGTTCGGTTAGCCTGCACATTTGATGTGCAGCAGCAGCAAGAGCTGAATGTGATAATAATATGTATTACTGGTGCTGGTTGAATTAATAAAGAAGAATTACCATTTTTATAGCTCAATATTAATAGCAACATATTATACACTTTCCAGGTTTAATTCCTATAATGAATCAATCATTATTACATACCAAAAATTCCAATTTATCATCAAAGCCTTCGAAACATGGATAAGCCAGTGACAGAAAACCTTAATTCATCAATCACCAGCATCCTCCCATATCCGACTAGCACAAGATGGCGAAGAAACTAGCACAGGATGACAAATATACCAGCACTGTAATTAGTTGATTCCATCACACCAGCACTATCGTGCATCCCTCACCACCTCTCGTTGGCACTCTTATCCCAAATAAATCAGCACAGGATGACAAATAAATCAGCGAGATGGATCGAATTTTGCAATTGTAGAAGGATTTCGTGGAAAAACACTTGCACTGGTTGGATTATTGTGGGCACAATAGTAGTATACTGGTTAAACAAAACTACCCATATTTCAAGCAGGGAGGAATGGGGGACTCACTTCGGGTTGAGAATGCTCCCGAGTTTGTATTACCCAATCTGGGTAAATCGGAGTGCGATGTAAAGGATTTGACTGCCAAGCAAGTGCAAGGAGGTGTAGGGCACAATGAAAAAACAAACAATAAGGGGAAGAATGAAGGAGGTGTGGGACAACAGAAAGAACACGAGAAATCCTAAAGCACCAACAACAGAACGAATTGGAGCTTCAAATTGAGAGTGACAAGCAGGATGATGCTACAAACAACAACAATAGGAGGTGGAGGAGCCAGAAAACTTGAGCGGGTTGGGAGCAGGGCAGCATCTGGATCCAGCGGAGGGGATGCAGCGGGGAGCCAGCTATATGGTGTTCACATAGGGCAGCGCAGGCGATGGAAAACCAGAGGGATGATGGTTGCAGCAATAAAAACCGGAGATGGTGTGGCGTAGTTCGGCGGAGGAGGAGGAGGCGGTTTGAAGAAGGGAAATGGGCGACGGGTTGGTTTAGGGCAACAGGATTGAATGAAAGAGAAAATCCGAAATTATAGCCAAATATTTATATAAATAGTTTATTAACAAAGGAAAATAAATTATCTTAATTATGGTAGCATATAACTAGCACACTATAAACTTAAAACCATCATTTAAGCTTGTGCTAATTCAGCAAGCAAACCTAACCCCTTATTAGCTACTACTAAATGGGGCCTCAATAAATTGAAAAAAAGGGTATTCTTAGACATGTAGTATTATTATGGACAAAAAAAAAAAAAAAAATATTAGGTGACTTTTCACTTTGTCAATCCAATTAAGACTATAACCTAACTCAAGTTTAATGTGCAATACCCAGTTTAATATCCAATTTAAATCGTTAATAACTTAAGTTTCGTATATGCAAAAATTCAAAAAATTGGATATTTAAAAAGTACAAGATGTGACGAATCAAACAATATTTCACTTGGCTATATAGTAACTTGTATAACTATGATAAAACTTTAAGTTAAAGTATGTGTATGAACAATAGTATTAAACCAAATATAACAAAAATTTAAAAACTCCGTTTTTTAAGTACTAAATATATAATTCCTCTGTTTTTTTTTACGGACCCACTCAACACGCAGTCCAATGCAATTTTTAAATCATTGATAACTCAAATTCGGTACAAGCAAAAATTCTAAAAGTTTGATATTTAAAAACTACGTGACGAGACGAATCTAACAAGATCTTACTTGGTTATACTTTAACTTGTATAACTATAATAAAACTTCAAGTCAAAGTGATTGTGTGAATAATGTCATATTCCCCAATGTAGCTATCTTTAAAAAACGGATGAAGTATATTGCTAAATATACAAACATCATACCTTTGGCCCTAATATACTATTATTTAATCTAATACTAATTTAATCATATGTTCACTTTAGGGCTCTTGATTAATTAAAAAAAACCCATTAACCAATAATTTTCAACAAAAAGTAGAGAAGAGAATTGGAAAAAAGGCTAAATATATCCTTTTTGTTTAAAAAAAGTCAAATATATCATTTTTCTATTTTATTACCGAATTTATCCTCTACATATGCTAATTATATCCGGAAATATCCTAAATTCACTAATCGTGGAATGCCTGTTGACGTGGCAATAAATTAACTTAAACCCTACACGCTGGATGAGATTTTAACTGTCTCTCAATTAGGGCTGGGGAAAAATACCGAGTATACCGCATACCGCACATATCGTATCGAAAAAAAAAATATCGAAATTTTCGGTATACCGTAATTTCGGTACGGTATCATACCGAAAAAAATTATCCGTACCGTATACCTTACCGAACTTTACGGTATGAAAAATTTCATACCGTTGCCGTACCGAACATTATCGACATTCCGGTAAGTTCGGTATATACCGCTATACCGAACATTCAGTACATACCGACATACCGTATCGCGGTATATACCGACATACCGAACATTCACTACATACCGACATACCGGTATTGCGGTATATACCGGCATACCGAACTTTCGCTATATACCAACATACCGATATTACGGTATATAACGGTATCACAGTTATACCGAAACCGTGGTATATACCAAAGTTCGGTACGATAGCGATATACCGCGGTATCAAAAAATTTATACCGTTACCGTACCGAAATCTTATGGTAAGGTATGATACCATATCGAAAATTACGGTATACCAAAAATTTCGATATTTTCGGTATTTTTTCGATACGGTATGTGCGGTATGCAATATATTCGGTATTTTTCCCCAGCCCTATTGAGACACACTTCAAATTCGATCCAGCGTGTAGGGTTTAAGTTAATTTATTGCTACGTCAACAGGCATTCCACGATTAGTGAATTTAGGATATTTCCGGATATAATTAGCATATGTAGAGGATAAATTCAGTAATAAAATAGAAAAAGGATAGATTTGGTTTTTTTTAAACAAAAATGATATATTTGGCCTTTTTTCCGAAGAGAATTACTAGTTAAACCATAGAATTGCAACCTTGTCCTAATTCATTTACATAATATAAATATAAATATATAATTATAATAAAATAATCTAATACAAACATTCTATCCAAATTACTTCCATCTAGTAACATGGAAAAAAGGTCAATATAGTCCTTTATTTTTACAAAAAGCCAAATCAGTCATTTTTTTTTGGCCAAATTGGTCCGCTACATATATTAATTACGTCCCAATCGGTCCTCCATCCACTAATTATGCCCTAATTACATATTTTTGGCCAAATCAGTCCTTTTTTTGTTTCAAAAGTCTAAATTGGTCCGTTATTAATTTTTGCCCGATTTCATGCAGTCCAATGCGCATTTCGAACCACTAATAACTCAAATTCGATATAAGTAAAAATTCTAAAATTTTGATATTTATAAACTACACGTATATCTATGTTTAAACTTTAAGTCAAAACAAGTATGTGAATAGTAGCAAATTAGATAATGTAATTAATAAAAAATGGAGGGAGTATATCGCATAAAATGTTTCTCCATAAAATGTAGTTATTAAAAAAATGTAGTTATTAAACAAATGGATCATCTTTTAGAGTTCGGTAGTTTTTGGTGTTTCTCCATAAAATGAAGACCAATTGCGATATACTCCCTCCATTTTTTTAATAACTATATTGTCTAATTTGCTACTATTTACACACTTGTTTTGACTTAAATTTTAAACATAGATATACAAATTAAAATGAGCTAAGTAGGATCTTATTAGATTCGCCTCGTCGTGTAGTTTATAAATATCGAAATTTTAGAATTTTTACTTATACCGAATTTGAGTTATTAGTGGTTTGAAATGTGCATTGGACTGCATGAAAGGGGACAAAAATTAATAACGGACCAATTTAGATTTTTGAAAAAAAAGGACTGATTTGGCAAAAAATATGTAATTAGGACATAATTAGTGGATGAAGGATTAATTGAGACGTAATTAGTATATGTAACGGACCAATTTAGCCAAAAAAATAAAAAAATAACTGATTTAACTTTTTTATAAAAATAAAAATAAAGGACTAGCCTTTTAGTAAAATAGTATGTCAGTTGACACATACTATGAGTCGGATGCTGCCGTGGAGGCCCACCCAATGACCCAAAGAAACATGGCATTTATTACCGTCGACTAACAATAAATGTATAAGAGTAAATATTAAAAAGAGAAGAAACAATGTTATGTTGTGAGCGAGGGAAAATACACAGAATCCAAAGTCCGAAGGCGCCGCTTTCCGTTGCAGCTTCTGCGTTCTGCCCCGGCGTCTTGTCCATCTCCGTCTCCTAGTGCCCTAATCAACAGACGAACTCATGACTCTGGAGCGGGGACGGACTGTTCATAGTTAACTTGGCATTCCTGATTCCACCGCCAGTTTGCTTGGTAAGTTTTAGCCTTTCTGGGTGATCTATTTCGTGCATTGCAATGCGCATTTTGGGTCTTCAAACTCAATACCACCCCGGGTTCTTAATTTTTTTTACCAGATAAAATAAAGGAGAAGGAAAAATAAGAGAAAGTTTTTTTTTTTTTTTATTTTTTTTTTTTTTATATATAATCAAATAATCAATCCCTAGATTGATACTTCGGAAGAAAAAAGAAAAACTTTTGCAGTGCGTGCGAACAAATTTGGTTTTTATTTGGGGCCGCGGTGTGTGTGATATGGTCCGTGAAAAGCTACATGCTGTTTGTGTGATTCTCCTTCTTTTTTTTTTTTCCCCACGGTCGTACTTAGTGCAATTTTGAGTACATAAAGATGGATTTTATATGAAGTATTTTGCGTTTGGCTTAAGTGAGTCGGTTTGCTTTGTAGTGGAAATGCATGCTAGTACGGGATCAAGGAAAAGAACCAGAAGCGAATGGGCAAAGCATTACAAAGATTGGCACGATGAGGTCAAGGCGAAGAAAGTTAGTGGACCTGCTACTGTTGGGGGAGACAAGGGGGCGAGGAATGTGGTGGATTGTGAATCTGCCATTGAAGATGATAGTGTTGCTTCAGTAGATAGGTTTGTTACGAGGGTTTCTAAAAGAATTGATTTGGGTGAAGAGGTTGTCTCAAATGACTTGGGATTGGGCTCAATTGCGGATAATTCTAAGGATAGTTCTCCTGTTCTTGCAATTAGTTCAGATGATTCTGCTGATCCAGGGAATTCTAGAGCAAACATTGATGGGTCAGATGAGTTGGATGCTAAAGGTGATGACTTATCTGATGATGCTGAGGATGATGACTTACCTGATGATGCTGAGGATGATGGCTCATCCGATGATGAATTTTCTGATGTGGATTACGAAGCTGATGAACAATTGACTTCTGACGATTCCAATGATTCATATGTGGATGAGCAAGAAACAGAAGACGAAATTGATAGTGCACTGCATGAGAACAAAGAAATCAATACCAAGCAAAAAGTAAATGATGAGAGTGATGAGGGTTGTGATGGGGATGAAAAGGATGAATTTCCAAGTGTCTGTAAAGTTACAAGAATTAGTGGGAAGAAAGGAAGTCACGTTGACCTCAAAAGTGCTGAGGGCGGTTGTGAAACATATGACAGTGCTGGTCATAATCAATCCATAGCTGATCAGGAGGAAGAAGAACTTGTAATTATCAGTGAAGATGAGTTTCTTGGTAACTGTACCAATGCCGCAACTGATAAGAAGCATGAGGACAAACAGATGCGACTGGGCAGATTCCATGAGCCATGTTCAGATCAAGGTTGGGTTAAGGCAAGCAAAGTTGGAGATAGCACTGATTTCTGGAGAATCGTTAAAGAAAGCAAAGTTGAAGATAACAGTGATATGTGGAGAACAGTCAAAGAGAGAAAAGTTGAAGATAGCACTGATATGTGGAGAACAGTCAAAGAAAGCAAAGTTGAGGATAGCTCTGATATGTGGAGAACAGTCAAAGAAAGCAAAGTTGAGGATAGCTCTGATATGTGGAGAACAGTCAAAGAAAGCAAAGATGGTGATAGCCCTGATTCTTGGAGAATTGTTAAAGAAAGCAAAGAAGTTAATATTGATGGAAATGAGAGTAGCTTGAAAAGAAGAAAAGCTTTGGGAGTATGGAAGGCAGAGGAGAGTAATTCTATAAGGGGTATGAATCTGGGAAGTGCATTCAGTCCTTGTATGGCTTCCAAGTTAAGAAAAATATTGGGTTTAGAGAATGCCGAGGAGAGTTATTATAATGAGGGTACAAATTTGTCAAGTCTACTTCGTCCATGTACAGCTTTCAAACTTCCTAGGAATGAGCATGGCCCTATAAAAATCAGTTCCTCTTACCCAAGAAGTGGTGATTTTACCCCCTACAAGAATCACAAGTCTAAGTCAATGGGAGATGGCAATAGCAGTCAAATTGAGTTGGAGCGACAAAGTTGTCAGGATTACTTGGCAAAACTAATGAAGCTTGGAAAGAAGAATACTCATGCTAGAAAAAAAAGTGATCTGACCAAGATTTTGGTAGACTCTATAAATACCCTGAAGGAAGAACATCATCCTATCCATGAGAATAATCCGATTCAGAGAACTCTTCAATTGAGATTTAGGTTTGAGGATGAGGTGCAGCCTCCAATTGAAAAATCAGAATGGGAGAAAGAGATGGATTCACTCTTTCGTGATCTAGAACTTGGGCATCGAGAATCAGAGATTGACTTTACGAGTGTCAGTCCGGTACATTTCCTAATTATATACTTCTTTTATCTTGTGTTTTATAGCAAATGATATGGATGCTGTGTTGCTGACAACAATTTAGTTAAACTTAATGTTAATTGTTAAATACTTTTTAGATATATGCTTTAAACTTTTGATAATGACATTTCTTGAGTTCTTAGGGCTAGAAGCCTAGGCATAAGTGATGAAACACACTCAAGTTGAATAATTTAGGTGATCAGATGTCACCATTCATTACTTTCATATGAAAATTCATACATAATGGTTTGTCTTGGAAGCTAATAAATTGTGCAATGCTTGGTCTAATTGCTGCCACAAATTTTGCCAGGATGTCTTGGAATCAAAGTTTAATTGTTACCCTCTATTATCTTTTGTAGTATTATCCATTGCTCTGGGGTGTCTGCTCTGGTCTGGAGGAATTATGGAAGTGTTTGGTCCGATTAATGTCTGCTTTGGATTTAGATTAAGGATTTTAGCTGTCCTTTATATTTATCAGTAAATCCAAATCCCAGCATTAAATCCTAAACCCTAACCATGAAGTTTGGATCTGAATCCTATTCCTCACATCCAATACCTTTTACCAAATGGGTCCTATGTTTATGTTTAGTCCGTCACTCTGTATCTTTTTTTCTTCTATATAAATTTTGCTGACGCTTGAAATGTTGTCTACAAAAAGCTCTGGAAGTTTCATCTTTTTTTTTTCAGATCTTTTCCTTGTAAAGAAGATGATCTTCCTCAGCATGTCTTTCACATGATAAACTGGATCGCATGCGTCATCTCCTGTTTTGCTTGTGGTGTCTTACGTGTGAAATGGGTTATTATGTTCTGGTTGTTCTCGTGTGCCTTTTGTTGGAATGTAGTTTTTAGTAACTACTCTTATTATTATTATTATTTTCTCACAGAACAAACAACATACTAGCTTCTGGTTGGGCTTTTATATGCTGTCTATGGCTCTATGCTGTTTACTTTTCCTTGATTATTACTTTCCATGTCTTAATACTTACTGTGGATGAGCGTTTTTTCTGTATCCATCTCCTGTCTCATATGAAAAGCTTGTGTTGCCTTTGCCATTCTGCAGACAGAAAACCATGAACATGACTCCATAGAAATTGACAACAGTCAAGCAACATTGTGTCGACGAGGGGAGCATGAGCGTATTCTTGACGAGGAGATAGGAATCATATGTAAATATTGTGGCATCGTTTTATTGGGCATAAAACATGTCTTACCAGATTTCGTAAGTGCCCTTTCTTTTTTCGAGATCATTGTAAAAGACTGTATAGGTTTTCTGCAATTTCAAGTTTTAGATAAATCTGGATATTTTCACTTTACTTATTGCTACTGTGACCCGTTATTTTTGTCAGATTTTTTCTTGAGTTCTTGAGTAGAGTGATTTTAGTAATGCTAACTGAATAGTGTTTCTACAAGACTGCAACAATTGCTATCGAGACCTACATACCATAGCTGCTTTTCGTGAATCATTCGTCTGGGACAAAATAAAAGACATTGCTGTTGTGATTAGAGAATGTTATTTGGAGTTGCAAGCTGGTATATGAGATTAAGGCAAAATTCATGACCTAATTTATGGACTATCTCCTAGTTTATTTCTCTGTTCCCTGGCCTAATTTTCCTCTAATCTTCAGTTGTAAACTTATTGGTTTATCAATTTACAACTTGAGGTTTACATGCTATTCGTTCTTCTTTGATGTTCCAACTGTTGTCCTTTATTCATCTTAAGTTGCTTCTTTGTGTTTATGCTCCTATGCAGCACATACCATCTTCAGGACGGCGAAACAGGATGAATATTGATGAGTCGCCAAACTCTGTCCCGAGGCCAATTTTGTTGCGGGATCCTGCCATGGGAAATCCAGGCTCTGGTTTTGGTTCCTATAACTGTGTCCAAGGCACAGTTTGGGATTTGATTCCTGGTGTTGAAAAAGAAATGTACCCTCACCAACGAGAGGGTTTTGAATTTTTGTGGAGAAATCTAGCAGGAGATATTAGACTTGAGAAGCTGAAACAGCCACTTTCTGGAGGAGGGAGAGGATGCATTATTTCACATGCCCCCGGTACTGGCAAAACCAGATTGACCATAATATTTCTCCAAACTTTTTTGAAGCTGTATCCTACCTGCCGCCCTGTAATCATAGCTCCTCGAGGCATGCTTCTAACCTGGGAAGAGGAATTTTTAAAATGGCATGTTGATGTACCATTCCATAACTTAAATAAGCTGGAGCTATCCCGGGTTGAAAGCGCAGTTGCAACACAGTTAATGGGACAAGTTGGCAGGGGTGAAATGAACAGGGAACATATTCGACTCACGAAATTGTATTCCTGGATGAAGGGCAATAGTATTTTGGGATTGAGCTACCAATTGTTTCAGAAGCTTTCTGAAGAAAGTGAGGAAGGACAAAAGCAGCACATAAAAAATATGCTTTTAGAATTGCCAGGTCTTTTGGTGCTTGATGAAGGGCACACACCCCGCAACAACCAAAGTCAGATGTGGAATGCTTTGATGGAAGTCGTGACACAGAGGCGCATAATCTTGTCGGGTACGCCTTACCAAAACACTCTTGCGGAGCTACAGAATACACTATGCCTTGTAAATCCTCAGTTTGTCAATCAGATTGGCTCTGAGTACGATACAAGTTCCTGTAATACCCGGGGAAGAAAAAGAAATATGAGTGGGAGAAGAGGGGCAAAAATAACCAATTCTACTGGACAAAAGAAGGTTAGGCTAATGAATCTTAAAAGAATGCTCGATCCATTCATACATGTGTATAAAGGAAATATACTTGAGGAAAAACTTCCAGGACTGAGTGAATGTCTAGTATTCTTGCATCCAACGGAATTGCAGAAGACACTTATGGAAACTGCTATTAAAGTTGACAACATATTAAACCGAGTTCAGCTTGTGTCTTTCATATCTGTGCACCCAGCGCTAATGCTGAAAATGGAAAAGTTTGTATCCATTCCTATGAATGAGTTGTTAGAAGTTGAATCCGATGTAGATGCAGGAGTGAAGATAAAATTTGTCATGCAATTAATATGGCTGGCCGATGCACTTGGCGAAAGGGTCTTGGTTTTCAGTCAGTATATTGATCCTCTCATCTTCATCAAGAAGCACATCATGTCTCGTTTTTCATGGACCGAAGGAAGAGAAGTGCTTTTCATGGATGGGAAGCTGCATGAGAAACAACGCCAAGAGTCCATATTGTCTTTCAATGATGAGAAGAGCTCAGCAAAAGTGCTTCTTGCATCGGAACGAGCCTGTTCTGAAGGGATAAGTTTGATAGGGGCATCTAGAGTTGTGTTGTTGGATACTGTCTGGAACCCTGCAGTTGAAAAGCAAGCCGTAAGTCGTGCCTACAGGCTAGGCCAGAAGAAGGTGGTGTATGTCTATCGCTTGTTTACATCGGGAACAGAGGTGTGGCAATTTGCCCAACAAATTACAAAGCAGCGCATCTCTGAGGTAGTAGTTTCTCCAACGGATGGAGATACATTCCAGAACAAGAAGTCGTCTGCAGTCCCTGATGATAAAATTATGGAAGCAATGCGTTTCATGGATGCATCGGGCGACACTTTTGAGAAGATCATTCACCAACCAAAGGAATCTGATCTGATTGAAATCTATGGGCTAATGGATGAGCAGCAATAAAAGGACCTTCGCAATGGATTATTTCTTCCTTTTGCCAGCATTCTTTGCTTTGGGATACGCACTACTTGTGGGTATCAGTAAATTGCGGGTCACTTGTCATTTTTGTCTAAATTATGATGATTTGTAAAGCCACACGATTGCAAATGACAGTAGAAACATTGTAATATGTTCTTGTTAATATGCTAATTTAGAACAAATGCTTCCTTCAATGGTGATCAGGGTTAGACTCAATGATGGTGGATGCATCGGCTACTTCTTCAGGGTCTTTGTGCAGTGCAGTGTACCCTAAATTTGTGGCACGGTGGATTCATCACCAGCGGCCTGTCTACGGGGCCGGCCTTATTATACCACACAATTTGTATAAAATCGTAAAAAGGCCTTGGAAATGGAATGAGATCTCACCACTATTTTGCAAGTAAAATTCACTTGAGAGCTATTTGTAAGAACTTGATCTAATGGTGCAGTTTATCAAAATTGTAATAAAAAAAGAGAAGACCTGGACTATTCATACACCCTATTTTACTAACTTCACCCATCGCCTTTTTATGATATCCAAAATGCCCTCAACTAAAACAAACAAAAAAAAAACATACTCTCTAAAATACTACATACACCCCATTCACCCACAACCCAAAATCAAACCATTCCCTACCCACTCAAAATCAAACCATTCCCCAGTCCCCACCCTCCAAAACCCTAATTTTCCAAACACTCCATTCAAAATATTTCTAACATTTACCAATTTTCTACAACCCACACATCCTTGCAAAAAAAATAGTAAAAATCAAAGGAATAGTGGTGTAGAATAGTTGCCCAACGGGCTCCTCGTCTACAACGGACGCTCGTGCCACTGCAGGCTCCTCGTCTCTGTAATCCTGAACCAGCTCATCAAACACCGGCTCCTGAAGATGATGCTCTACTCCGGCAACATCTCCATCATCCTGCTCCAACTGACGTTGCCGGATCCGTTCGGTTCGGGCCGATGCTGTAGGCCGCGGACGACGATAAACCACCAAATCTGAAATTAAGTTTAAAAGTATAAATACCACGCATTATAGATAAGAACAAAATAAAAGATAAAATTACACAACAAACCTGTTCGGCCATATTGGCCTAACAGGTATAAGACTGTGCGACCATAGCGGCCGCACGGCTTACCTGATGCACGGCGCTTGGTGTCATGCGCCCTTCACGCTGTTCGGCAAACCAGTGCCGAACAGCACCCCGTCCCCAACATTCCTAATTTCGAACTATGAGTTT
This sequence comes from Hygrophila difformis, assembly GCA_030278955.1. Lineage (NCBI taxonomy): Eukaryota > Viridiplantae > Streptophyta > Magnoliopsida > Lamiales > Acanthaceae > Hygrophila > Hygrophila difformis. The sequence continues at coordinate 1,390,694 of JAOANR010000014.1, read as the reverse complement.
AAACTCTCACCTAAATGCAATTTTTAACACCAAAAACAACTTTATACAATTCCTAAACCAAAATGTAAGTTTGAAACATCTTTTTTTTTTTTTTTTTTTTTTTTGTGCATAACAAAAACATCTAAAATTAAAATCCAATACAAATGGGTGAATTAAACATAAATCCTAAAAGTATGTAAATGGGTGACTCAAAAAAATACATCTTAATCTATTCATGAAGAAGTATTTACTTATTGCAAAAGTGTCTACAGGTCTATTACAAGGCACGACCGGACTTTTCTTCCTTCTTCTCCACTGATGTGTCTACCATTCTCTCCACAGTCTTGTTGCTTGTTGGTTAGGGACTTGGGGTGTTGGTGGGATGCATGTATATTGGATTGTAGTGGGGTGTAGGAGTATTTTAGATTTGTTGTGTTGTTTTTTTTTTTTTTTTAAGTTAAGGGTAGATAGGTAAATTGAAATTGTATGTAAGTAGAATTATATTACTCCCTCCGTCCCACTCCAAGTGTTTTGTTACTGTTGGGCACGAAAATTAAGGTAGAGTTGGTTTGTGAGTATATGGTGGGGTCCACATAATTGTTGGAGGGGAAAATTATTTCTATTTATAGAAAGAAGACATTTGTAATGAGACATCAAAAAATAATAAGTAGGACATTTGGAATGGGACGGAGGGAGTAGTTTTTAGTGAGGTGATGCTAGCAAATGTGGGAGTATGAATAGGCCGTCAAAAGAGAATTGACATTAATATTCCTTGAAAAAAACTTCTCCATCCCAAAAAATGAGAATAAATTAGAGATATTTTGTGAAGTTATAATAATAAAAATTTGAAGTGCCATTATTTTCCAAAAAAAACCCTACCATTATACCTAACGTCTCATTAAGGATTTAGGATTTGGTATTTTGTGGTCCCTTGGTAAATTGTACTTACAATACAACTTTGGAACGTCCTAGGGTTTAGGGTTTAAGTAGCTGAACGCCGATTCCTTCCGCCACTATGGCCAACCGCCGTTCAGATGTAGAAGAGAAGCTAAGCGCCGCAGAGATGGAGGTGAGCGCCACCCGTGATCAATCTGATTCTGAAGAGGAAGAAGAAGGTTTAGAAGATCAAACCTGGGATGATTGGGAAGTTGATGATGAGTTCGCCGAGGAGCCAAGCTCAACGCCGGAACTGCTATGCCTCTTCTGTGACTCTAAGTACACCTCAAGCGCTTTGCTCTTCGAGCACTGCAATTTGGCTCATCACTTCGATTTCTACGGAATGAAGAAAGCGTTTAGCTTGGATTTCTACAAATGTTTTAAGCTCATCAATTACGTTAGGTCTCAGGTATTCAGTTGGTTTGAAGTTTAATCATGTCTAGCCATTTTCAGTTACCAATGTTATAATTCACTTTTCTTGATTTTGGTGTAAAGCTTGAGATTACTCTTTCTTTTGATTGTTGCCCTGCTAATATTTTAGGGGTCGGATAATTTCATTTATTGGAATTTTTGAAGGAATTGTTGATTTTTGATTGTTGAATCTTATAATGGAGCTCACTTGGGTGACATTCTATTAGTTCTCTCGGAACTCGAAATTTTTCTTGTTTTAACCGGTGAGGTGTGCTTTGTGTATAGCATTCCTTGCTGAACATTTAAAAGCTGCACTTGAGTATGTAATAGAGAGGGGAAAAATGAGTATATGGAGTGTTACGCATTGCATGAACTTGATAAGATTCTCACATATCTCATCATAGCACATAATTGATTAGTTAGGGTAACTTCAGGGGCATGGTTTGCATTACTTCAAATACATTGTTAACACTTCCTGGCTTCTTAGCTGCTGCTTTGGAATTATTACTTGATATGCATTTGTCTGCATTCATTGTTGAACAAATTTGTTGTTTACTCTTGCTTCTTGTTATATTTTCTTTTCATCGAACAGGTCTCAGCGAACAAATGTTGGTGTTGTGCAAAGGGGTTTCCTTCCACAGAGGAATTGCAAAATCACTTGCATGACAAATGTTCCTTGGAGGGAAAGATTATTCCATGGGATGATGAAAGGTTTCTCAACCCTTTTTTGCAAGATGATGCTCTGTTATATAGCTTTGATGAATGTGAAGAATGTGAGGATGAGAATGGCACGTCCCTGGACTCAAAGGAACTTGTGATGCACATGTCCCAAGTCGAGCAACTTAAATTTGATAACGAGGGTGCTTCCATTGATGTCGTGAATCCATTTGAAAATGGAGCAAAGGAGGCCAATTTTACTTATGACGATGATATAACCACTGAAAAATCTTTGCAAAGAGAAATTGGTGATGGTGCAAGGAATAGTTATGATAGAATTTCATCCTTTGGAAATATGGAGAAGAAGCATTCTGTTTCTCCTTCAACAAATGCTGACAATGAAATTATGAAAATCAATAAAAATTATTTTGGATCATACAGTTCATTTGGCATTCATAGAGATATGATCAGTGATAAGGTATCAAATTAGTTGAGCTATAGACATTTTTATGTAGGAATGAATTTCCATCGGTCTTGTGTATCTATTGGTGTGAATCATGGTGTTTGAATTATACAGGTAAGAACTGATGCTTACAGACAAGCTATTCTGGAAAACCCTTCTTTGTTAAGCGAAGCAGTTGTTATGGATGTTGGCTGTGGAACTGGCATTCTCAGGTGTGAAAGCTTATATATATATATATATATATATATATATATATATATATATATATATATTTTTCCAGTTTCTTTCGCTGTTTCCTATTTTTCCACAAATGCTTAAAAGAGTGTAACTGCTGGAACGTGTCCTGCATATCAGGGCAGGATGCTACCCTTTTAAGTGATCTCCCCCATTTATGTAGTGCAATATGCATTTAAATGCATTGCAACAGGTTTTAAGGAGTATTCAGTTAAAAAGCTTGAAAAATTCTGTTACACTATAAATTATTGGTGCTTTTTAAGTCAATTTGTCCGTTCAGCGGCTGTGAAGATGTAAACATTGCCCTCCAAAGATCCCACACATGTAATCTTTGTTCACTGAGTTAGATAGATCTGTGGTCAATTCTGTTATTGAAGGGTATAATATGTAGCATTAATTGTTCCCTTTTTCTAGTTTATTTGCAGCTAAAGCAGGAGCAGCAAAAGTTATTGCTGTTGAAGCAAGTGACAAGATGGCTTCAGTGGCCACGCAGGTCCAATCCAATTAAATCTAGTGTTTTTACCTGTTTATCTTTTATTGTTTATTTTTATGTTTGGGCATTATGTTGGCCACGTCTTGATAATGTCAATTTGAATTTACGCAGATTGCAAAAGATAATGGTCTTTTGTGGGATGGAAGTGGTCAAAGAAATGCTGTTATTGAAGTGGCACACAGCATGGTTGAAGAGCTTGAAAAGGCTTGTCATATCAAACCTCACAGTGTCGATGTGTTGCTGAGTGAATGGATGGGCTATTGCCTACTCTATGAGTCAATGCTGAGTTCTGTACTTCTTGCAAGAGATCGATGGTTGAAGCCTGGAGGTGCCATTCTCCCTGACACTGCTACACTGGTGTGTTTTTTCGTCACTTTCCTATTAGTAATCCATGCACCATTTTGTGGTAGTAATATCCTTGCATTTCCAGTTTGTAGCTGGATTTGGAAGGGAAGGTACAAGCATTCCATTCTGGGAGAATGTCTATGGTTTCAATATGTCTTGTATTGGACAAGAGGTTGTTGAGGATGCATCCCGAATTCCTATTGTTGATGTCATTGACAGTCACCATATCATTACTACTACTAAAGCTCTTCAGGTATGTTTTCTTGGCACCTTGTATGTGTCAGTAAGATTAATTTATCTAAGAAAAAATATGAGAACAATATCCACTCCTACTTTTCTTTTGGATGCTCTTTCTATCAATGCAATTCCAAGTAATGGGATATTTACTCTTTGATTTCAGTTGTTCGACCTAGCTACAATGCAACCAAAACAAATGGATTTTACAGCAGCTGTGGAACTGGAGCTTAATTTGGATGCTCAATCTAACCATTCCACAAGCAGTAATTCAGAAACGACTTGGTGTTATGGAGTTGTCCTATGGTTTGAGACTGGATTTACCGAGAGGTTTTGCAGTGAAAAGCCTGTCATTTTGTCCACTTCGCCTTATGGTCCCAGTACACACTGGTCACAGACTATCCTCACTTTCCGAGACCCAATTGCACTCGCCTTAAATGGCGATTCTGCTTCAAAAGTGGGCACAGTCGGCACCAAAGATTGCCCTGCTGTGAAAATACAATCCCGCATCAGTATTGTCCGCGCCATTCAACATCGCAGCATTGACATTTCATTGGAGGTTACGGGAATTGGACGTGATGGTCGAAAACATAGCTGGCCGGCGCAAATGTTTAGTCTCAAGTAACAGATAACTTATTCTTTAGGTAAGTTACAACCACCGGAATGGTCTGAACGAAGCACTTATGGAATCAACACGAGTGAATGCCCGGCAATTTATCTCATTCAAAGGTTACAAGGTTCATTTGTTTTATTACATCTGGTCGAAGTAGAAAATGTGCTCAAACATTGAATATCTTATTTGAAAGCCACTTTGGAGAAAGAAGCATGGCCGGTGACGGTGTCAAGGCTGTCATCATCATAGAAACACGCAATGTATCTTTTAAAGGATACCAGAAATTGTAAAGTACATATAATATCTGTGTTATTCCATGGTACTATTGAAGAAAAGTGGCAACAAACCTTTAGTGTTCCAACAATATTTGTTTTACGCCTTTGCAAATTGCAATTGATAACAATCCATTATTTATTTATTTATTTTATTATTTGTTTCCATCAACATATTCTTCAGGATATGTTGCGTTGGCATGTGTGAATATAATATACACATTTCATTCATGGAATTGAGCATCATCAATACTAATATGTGCTTACCTCAATTTATTTTGAATATGACCAAACTCGACATTGAATTACTTCATCTCATGAACAATTAAGTTAAAAAGTTAGCATAGAATGTTGATGGAAGCCAAACTAGTGAGAAAAATGGGCCCTTTTTACATGATATGGAATTTTCTGTTACTTGGAAATATCATGTGGACTCTATCGGATAAAATGGAGATTAATTATGGCTTGCAATTGCACATGGAACAATACAAAGAAACAAGAAGCAAGTAGCAACAAGCTAGGTAGAATATACTATATGATATGTCCCAATCAAACCAAGGGAATATTGCACATGGCTTTGAGAAATTAATTTATATGCCTTGCCACGTTGCATAATATACTCAATTACAATCCAACTAATCAATCCTGAAACATCTGCCTCACACTGTACTAGAGCACATATGTTCAAAATCATCAATCATGATGGATAATTCAAGTCAATTGCCAAACATGTCTTCATTTTTTACTTTCATTATTACATCATCATCATCTTTGTTACCAATCAGTATTTGTTGATATGAAGCAAATGATTGAACTGAGATGATAATAATAAAGTGGTACCAAGAATATCTTGTTCTCAAAGCAAAGAATGGTCGTCAGATTTTGTCAAACTTTATTTCCTTTGCTTACATCAAACAAACACACACTCCCCTATGTCTCTCTAACAAATGTCTTGCTCGGGAAAAAAGTCTGTGGATGGACTGTATATAACTATTTATTCTATGATATGATTTCATCCATCACTTGGACATACACTATGGCTTCTCTTGAGCACATCTTCGTAACAATCCTACAATTTCCCTTCATTTTTATGATGATCACGTGCTGTATGGCTTCAAAACAAACTCCACAGGTAATTTGGTCGGTTGTTTCTTACCAGTTTGTAATGTGTCCCTTGTTAGTTACTTTGATGACTCCTTGCAGCCTCACATTGTTTACATGGGGAGTTCTTTGAAAAATGCCGGTGCAAGCTCTGCTTATGACTCCTCCCATCTGCAATTGCTGTCATCGATCATTCCAAGGTGATTTCTCAAGCGCTTTTGAGCTGTTTGTGTTACCAATATATATGTGTTGTCGTAAATGTCAGCTAATTTTGAATGCGTGGCAGTGAAGAGAACGAGAGAAGGTTTTTGTTCAGCTCGTACAGTCATGCTTTTAGGGGCTTCTCTGCAATGCTTACGGAGACAGAAGCGTCTGTTTTATCAGGTAAGAATGGGATTCAGATTCAGCTACTCCAAAGTAAGCCTGTTGGCCTTGTTGCCTAAGTGATAGATCACAATGCAGGTCATGATGAAGTCGTGTCGGTGTTTCCTGACCCCGTGTTGAAGCTCCACACGACGCGTTCCTGGGATTTTCTTGAAGCTGCAGACTCCAAACTCAGATCAATATACCCTCATGAGTACAAGTCTTCTGATGTTATAATTGGAATCATAGATACAGGTCTGATGCTGTGATGTAATGATCGAATATGGCACGTACGATTGGAAATTACCACCGGTTTAATGTGAAATACGTATACGGTTTCAGGTATTTGGCCGGAGTCTCCAAGTTTCAATGATCGTCATATTGGCAAGATCCCATCAAAGTGGAAGGGAGTTTGTATGGAAGGTTTCGATTTCCCCAAGTCCAACTGTAACAGGAAGTTGATTGGCGCGCGATTCTATTCCAATCACGCTACCTCAAACAAACGAAACAAGACAGATCCTAGGCCAATGCAGCAGACGCACGGGTCACCAAGGGATTCTGTTGGCCACGGAACCCACACTGCTTCGATTGCAGGTGGATCATCTGTTGAAAGTGCCAACTACTATGGGCTCGCGTGGGGCAAGGCAAGGGGCGGCTTACCCTCTGCCAGGATCGCGAGCTACAAGGCGTGTACGCTGGATGGTTGTCCCGGTTCTGTTATACTACAGGCAATAGACGATGCCATTGAGGATGGAGTCGATATCATCTCCATCTCTATTGGCACGAGCTCAATTTTCCAGCCCGATTTCCTGAATGATCCTATTGCTATTGGGGCCTTCCACGCGCAGCAGTTGGGAGTCGTGGTGGTCTGCTCAGGTGGAAACGATGGACCAGCTCCGTACACGGTTGTGAATGCAGCTCCTTGGATATTCACCGTTGCTGCATCCACAATCGACCGGTCCTTTCAGTCGACTATACTGCTGGGGAACAACCGCTCTTACCAGGTACAATGTCTTAAACCTGTACTAATAGTACATCAGGTTAAACTTACAAGTACATTTTCCTCAATAGGGATCTGCAATCAATTTCTCCCCTCTACCACTTGGAAAAACATACCCTCTTGCATTTGGAGAACAAGTTGCAGCCAAATTCACTCCAGCATCCGATGCCAGGAACTGTATACCAGGATCCTTGGATTGGAAGAAAGTTGCAGGAAAGATCATAGTCTGCGTAAACGATGAGCCAAGTGTCTCGAGGAGGATCAAGAAACTAGTCGTTGAAGATGCTAAGGCCAGAGGCGTGATCATAATAGACGGAGATGGACAAGTTGAAACGTCGTCTCCCTTCGACTCAGGCACTTATCCGTACGCTGAAGTCGGACAATCTGTTGGCTCCCAAATCCTCCATTACATCAACTCAACTAGGTAACCAAAACTTGCTGGTTTTACTTCAACAGTTCAACTCGATCGAATGAGGATTTCATTTTCGCATATCTGTCGGCCATTTGCTCACAGTGTTTGTATTCTTACAGAAATCCCTCGGCAACAATACTCCCATCGATGGAAATCAAAAACTCCAGACCGGCTCCAGTCGTGGCAGATTTCTCTTCAAGAGGCCCCGCAAGCCTCACCGAAAATATCCTCAAGGTAACACTACTTATTCCACCACAGAACGTTAGTTCGTCAAGACATATTGAATTTCTCAAACACGTCGCGTATGCAGCCGGACATCATGGCTCCGGGAGTGGCCATTTTGGCATCAGTTGTGCCCAAGATTGAATCTTTCTACGGTGCACCTGGTAATAAATCATCCGCGTTTGGGATTAAGTCAGGCACATCAATGGCTTGCCCACACGTGACGGGTGCTATGGCGTTTATCAAATCAGTACATCCAGAATGGAGCTTCTCCATTATCAAATCAGCATTAATCACAACAGGTACATACATAACCTACTCATCACGCAATAAACAGATAAGCTGTTTCATATCGCTTATCCAAACAGCCACTAAGTACAAGAGCCAAAAAGTAACTAAAACGCTCCAAAAGTGTCGCATTTATTTTTTGCTAGCATAATAGTAATTCTGTTGCGGCTGCAGCGTCCTTCTTGGACAACACGGGGAAACCATTGACAAACACCACACACGTCGACAACAGCAGCCAGAGCTTCGCTCCCAATCCGCACCAAGTAGGCGCGGGCGAAATCAGACCCCTCCAAGCACTCGATCCTGGATTGGCATTCGAGACAACCCTCACCGATCATCTATATTTCCTCTGCTATTACGGATACAACGAAAAGCGAATACGATCACTGCTGACATCCTCCAACTTCACCTGCCCGAAAAACTCATCCTCATCGCCGCACCTCATTTCCAACATCAACTATCCCACGATTTCCATCGATAGGCTGGATGGCCCGGCCAGAAAGGTGAAAAGGGTCGTCACCAACTTGGGATCACCCGATGCCGCGTATTATCCGGCGGTGAATGCACCTCCCGGATTGGAGGTTAGAGTCGTACCGAAAAAGATCGTGTTTAGACAAGGTATGAAACAAGCAACTTTCAAAGTGTTCTTCGATGGTAAGAGAGCAGAAAAAGGATACAATTACGGGGACATAAGATGGTTTGATGGCTCCCATGTTGTTCGCGTCGTATTTGCTGTCAATGTCGTGTAAAAATGAGGATCATTTTCTAACATGCAGTGTTGTAATTTTCAAATGTAGTATTATTAGGCTTAATTTGGATAACTGGATCAGGGATTCAGGAAGCAGTCTGTATTATTCTGTGTACGCCCACAAATTTTTTTCACACAATATGACAATACCTACCCTATATTTTAATACTCGTAATTATATTTGAATTGAATTGATTTCTTTAGGGGAAAAGAATCAAAAAGATGTGCGTATGACCACGCAAACGCGTCGATGGCTTCCTCAATATATATATATATATATACTAGAACTCTTCCTCGCGCGCTACGCCGCGCGGATTTGAAAAGTTAAACTTCAAAAAGTTTGAAGGCTTACTGCAGGAGCAGCTTCCAGGGCTCCAGCAGCAGTCAAAAGTGCAAGATGTTTCAAGGCACTTTGATTCATAAACTTGGGACGCATCTGCAATTATCAAATGTGCAATAATGAAATCATTCTCAGAATCTAGAAAAATACAATACTACGTATTACATAAACAATAACTGCGCAGAGAATAAGCATAAAACCTACATATGTAAATCCAGTAGCAACTCTCAAAGGTCTCCCAGGTGTCCATTGTGGCATCAATGCCAGACCTGCCCAAGAATTTACGTTCTCAAATATGCCATACTTGGGAATCTGTAAAACTTATATTATACCACCACAATGCACTTTTTATATAATAATAATAATAATAATAATAATAATAATAATAATAATAATAATAATAATAATAATAATAATAATAATAATAATAAACGGCATTGTCCATAATCAAGAGCATCATGGACAAGAATGAGATCTTCATCTCCCTTTAAAAAAAAAGTATCTAAATGAGGAAAAAATTATTGACACGTTGGGGGTTTTGTCACTATTAATTGAGTAACTTTGGTTCGATTTTTTAATACATTTATATTATATAAAATAAAATATAGTCAAGTGGGATCTTGTTAGATTCGTCTAATCGCCGAGATTTATAAGATCAAATTTCCTAATTTTTACTTGTATGCAATTTGTGTTATTACGGATTAAAAATGTATACTGGATTGCTAAAAATGTGGGTCCGTGATAAATATTAAGGAACGGAGGTAGTATAATATAAAGTAGAGCTAAATATTTGCAGGCATAGGATAATTCCAAAATTAAAATGCAATACCCAATAACATTAGTGAAAACTTATAAGCACACAAGCACATCAAACACATCAAATATAGAAATTTCCAAGTTTAAAAATAAATAAAAAGTTCTTATAACTTGAAAGTGAGAAAACAGCTCAAATAATATCAAAGAAACCATTATGCAGCAAAGCACCAGTGTATCATGATACTACAACACAGATAAAACCCTTTCCATGGAATAATTTAAAAGCCTTACCTGTCCAAATTCCATTACTGTGTCCAAACCAAAAACTCCAAGATCGAAATCGCCAGATAGTAATTTTCTGACAATCTCCTTTGGCCATTGAAACCGAACTTCTAAATTAGAGAGCTGCAATAATATAAGAAAAAATAAACCAAGGACTTTAATGTCACTAGAGGAAGATTCCAAGAACCGAAAACAAATTCACCAGGTGCCAAGAGGATAACCTGGTTCTTTTATTAGGGAAGAAAGTCTACAAAATTAGAATATCCAATGGCAAACCCACCCAAAAATACAAAATATACTTGCATGGTACCATAGCAAATGTTTTCAAAACCAGAAAATGCAAAGACAAGCCTGTTTTTAGGCAGAGGGAACAAATATCACTTCTTAAGCATTAAATCCTCATTAGAATAATGAACATCCTGCCAATTTTGTATGAAGGATGATACTGCTGCGAGGCAGACATACGCAAAGAATAGAATTTTAACTATAAATATAAAATACATCAAGAAAACTCTCTGGAAGATGTACCAATACAATTAAAGCCCTTGGTCAACAAGATAACCACCAATTCTTCTCCACAACCATGTCGCATTAGCCTGGAGTCATTGGGTCGTCAACAATAATCAATGCCATATTGGTCTTTTTCACTGTGGCACCACCAGACCCCTAAGGACCAAACACCATATCACTTTAATCAATATAAAAAATGTAAGCAACTCATACGAACAGGGTGTCAAAAGCAATGCTGTCGAAATTCATTTAGATCATGCACGGTGTGCTACATTCCGAAAAGTGCTTCTTCATAATTGGGATCAAACTATCTGAAGTAACTCCACCACAAAGCAAATATTAATGCTATATTGCTATGTCCAGCTTTAAGATCCAATACATAAATCACCGCATGGAATGTAGCAATACCTTTTTCCCTTGAATAAATAATAGCTCCAGGCTTGCTATGAATCACCATGTATTTAGTTCCCCCAATAAACAATCCAGTGTGAGTGCAGCAATAATTCCAAACACACAACCTACTTTGAATTAGTATATTAATCTATTGCAATCAACACTCAATTCAACTTCTAGTTACTTTTTACAGAAACTATACATGGCACATCCTTATTGGCGAAGGAATGCCGATCAGTAAACCTAAAATAAATACTAATTCAGAGGGGCAAAAAAAAGATTAAAAAAAGGAAAATCTCATACTCTTTAACATATCAAAAGGCAAAAGGAAACAGATGATTAACAGAGATTTCTCAACCGAAGATGAAAAGAAATACATTACCAGAAAACACACTATGCTCAAAGGCTTCAAAAACTCATAACTCTATTCAATTATACACTCCTACAGTGCCAAATTCCAAGAAATGGTACACATTATTGAAGCAAAGACTATATTTAGTAAAACTGTAAAAGCTTACTCATCCAAGTATTATCAATAGTAAACCAGACTGTATAAAAATCAAAATGATAAACCAACTAGCGTGGCTTTCTAGTCAGCTCAAGCTCAATCATAGAAAAAGCAAACTAAAGCAAGTATGAACTCATCAGATGCGCAAATTAAAGGAACCAAATGAACAAAAATGAACAGAAAAACGACCACCCAAGCGTGTCAATCCAACAACTGCACCATACCATCTTCTACAAACAACTTTGAAACAATCGCAACACAAATTATCAGATTCCCCCGCTCAAATTAAGTTCAAACAGACCTAATCAAGGTGCAGAAAGTCCATCAACCAGATTGCAGTTTCAAGCCACAAAATTCAAAATCAACAAGGATTAAATGAAGCAGCAACCAACAGGAAAGTGCAAAGGGATAAATAAATAAATACTGCCGGGGATTCACTTGCCTCACTGACAATTGACAATCCTGAATGAACAAATTGAAAAGGTTAATCAAATACATCCGCCGGATGCAGGTTTCATTGAGAACCACATCGATGAGCGTTTCGCAATAAATTAAACAATAAACCAATACCTTGAGAAGATCAAGCGAGTGTGTGGCCATCCGACCTTTACTCGGTAACCCTAACCGAACTTCATTGCGCTCGGACGACCTACTGTCCACATTTCCATTGACCACAGCAGCCGGCGACACAACCGAGCAACACGAAACAGCAAAGGTCAGCAGCGGTGCGTGGCGGAGGCGTCAAGTTCGTCGTTGTGGACAACGAAAATTGGGAAGGGCATAATTGGGAAACCAATTATTAACAAACATTGGACTCCACGACTGGTTGATGACCTCCAAGCATACAGAGCCAATTCTATGCTAAGATGATTATGTGATGATGAAATTAGTGCATGAGAAGTTAATGCAAAACTCCAGAAATCAAAACACAATCATACATATATTTGCATAATGAATCACTAGTCATGTTTGCATCTAGTGGTTTGAAACATATATTTCCAAGTCAAGATAAATTCTTCGTGGAGAGATCCTAAGGTTGCCAAGTTTTATGTTCTTGCCAGGTAATTATAATGAAAGGAATAGAAAACTTACAATTTGACAACATTCGGGTGAGAAATTTGTTCATAAAACCAATGGGAGGAGGATATGCGTCTGGAAGTTCCAAATGAAATTTCCAAACTATACCCCACCTTCATAAGGACCTACAGTCAACATGGCAATTAGAAAGTACAACGCTATGAATTGAGGCCATCTCCAAAACGACATGATGTGCATAGATAGTAAACGTAAAATGATGTACTATCTAGCCACAAATTTTTATTTCTACTACTCTAATTATTGAGCTCTTCTTCACTATACTATAGATAGATGCTTTAGGGACGATACAATATGTTGAAACTAAAGGGGTAACAAAAGAAAATCTTAGTTAGAGATATGAGTAAATCTTGTTGGAAATAATACCAACCAACCAACAAATAAGATAAGGAATGAAAGACTCATAAGCAACAATGCAAAAAATTAAAAAAATAAATAACAAATCAATCCGACTTGAATGTAGCAGTCAAGTAACAAATGAAATAAAATAAAATAATATAATATAATTATAGAAGCAAATAAATCAATTAGAACTTTATATTAATGTGTGAATTATAATCTGATCTGGGGCACTTCAATTCCTCTGGCGCTTCTCCAACCTGATCAAGTATCAATAATTCATAATTCCTAAGAAAACACTATACTCATATTTACACACTTATCCATTTGGGATCTTGTGATATTTCTATGAACAATTTCAGAGAGATGAACTATCTGGAATATGGATATTTTGTCAAACAACTTGAGGGCAGCTGCGACATAGCTTAATGAAAGGAATGTATCAATATATTAAATCACCACTTTCAAACATCTTGCTCTGACAACAGGTTAAATGTGCTCACAACTATTATGTTACCTTGTAAATGCCTGCTAAAGTGAATTATTTCAGTGAATGGCGTAGTTTCAGTGAACTATTTCAGTGAATTGTATACTTTTACTATAGAAACCAAAAATTGCTTACCATGTTACCAACACAAGAAAACATTCAGTCCGCAAAACAAACTCTCAAGTTAACAAACATACGAAAACTATTACACTCTGTTATAATTAAAGAAAAAATTGAGATAAATTGAACCCATGTCAACATTCATATCCCACTTTCTCAAATAAGAACACAAAATAAATCAAAACACAAGCGCAGGCAGCAAGCTTCACCTACAGTGAGCAAAAAAGCTTAATGACACTATAAGGGAATAATGTGCGCCCAATAATATTGTAAATTAGGCAAACAAAAAAAAAATCAAAAGAAATTAAAGGGGTTTCTCCACTCAATTGGTGATGGGATTATTAAGTAATAAATTAAAAATTGCAGACTTGCAATATAAACAAAGATGTAAAACTGTAAAAGAGGGTTGGGGGTGTTATAACTTCTGAACCAAACACAATGCGGCATCGCTGAAACCGAAATTCCAATAGCCAAACCCTTGTAAATTAACAAATTCAGTACAAGTGAACAAGGAATAGACTGAGCCACATCATATAATTTCATAACCCGAAACCAAGAATGATCAAGCCCAAATCAAAACAGTTCCTTTCCGGTTGACCATAGTTCCATCCAGTAAATGCCTATATTAGTTTTCTGGAAATGACCTCCGATCGAGCATTCAAAACATGTAAATTACCCGAAACTAATATCTGCAAAACCCCAGAAGCTATGAAACCCAAAAAACTCAGCTGGCTTCCAAATCAAACCTTCAACAACTTCACTCCTAAAATTCAATTCAGCTTTCTCACAAGTGTAAACACAATTCATCGCATAACATGGTAGTTCTAACTCAATTCATGATGTGCTACTGAGAGTTCAATTCCACAACCCCAAACATGAATGGTATAGCAAGGTATGCACAAAAACCCAGCAGTCCTAAGGTCAGAATTTGTCGGATACCCATGTGTCATGTTGAACAGAATCACGAACCCAAAATTGAAAACAAAAAGGAAAAAGAATAGTTGAGCAATTTGGAATTCTAATTAAAAGTAATTCATCAAATCAGACACAAAGTACAAAACAACTCTAAGACGAATTTTATCGAGCACCTAGAGTGCATTTGATAAGAATCCAAGAATTCTAATAAGCGGAAAAGTAAATTTGCCACCAACATTCATAAATCACAGATAAAATTAATTATTTGTGCAAAATGGACCTTAAATGGATGAATTTCGATCGACAGGGCGCTGGAGAGTTGACCAATGGCGGCGCAGGAGTGTTGAGGGCCGGTGGCGAACTGGATTTCACACGCACAATGGCCTAGCGGAGCGGACGGGAGACAACATGGCAAGGGGAATGCGGTGGGGAAGGAGCAGCGATCGCGATCGAGCTATTCCATTTCCGTTGTATACAGCTATACTTTATAATACCAAAGAATCAAAAAATAAAATTATCCCCCAATCTATTTCGCGCATCATCTAATACGTATACTTGCCGCGCCAAAAATTTAGCTCAACGCTAGAAAGAATACGGAAATTTCAATTAGGAGGATTCTTACCAGATAGGATTGCCATTCCCCATTTCAATGGCCTAAAAGTACTTTACCCTTGGGAACACCGCAGGAGGGGCTTCAAGGGAAGAAGGCCGGCAAAGTGAGGACTGGGCAGCGCCGCTTCCACCACCGCGAGGACCTAGAACGATGACGGGAAATGGCGGATGAATAATGAGAGCGACGAATGAAATCAATCGGGCTTCAGTCCAAGGCGGCGGCGCGACGAGCATAGAGGAACGACGCCGCATCAACTGTGGAACGAGGCAGTTGTGTTTTGCTGCAAAATGCAACTGTGGAAATTTGGTCGCACTTCACTGTGAGACAGAACTGTTGGAGGGTTGAGTTTTGATGCATAGCACAATAGGGAAATTGGGTCACAACAAGAACAACATAAAACGACGTCGTTCCCAAATTGGGTTGGACTTCACAGCGAGACCAACAGAGTGTTGGAGATCGGAGAACGAAAAGGTTGAGTTTTCCTGCTGAATCCAATTGGGAGGATTTGTGTCACGGTGAAGATTGCAGATGAGGAAACGCCGGGGGAAGTTGGAGCAAGATGGCAATATTGTAATTTGAGAGAAACGAAATAGTACTATTCCTCGCAAATAGTACTCGCAAATAGTACTGTTCATTACAAAGTGACATATATATATATACTAGAATTCGTTTATCGCGCGCTACGCCGCGCGGATTAGAGCCTGAAGCAAATGTTGAAATAAATTGTTACCGATGAACACTAAGTGCAGAGGTCTTAAAATTATATTCCTTCACAACCACGGCTTGCACAAACATCTTGCTCATCCATAGAGTAATCAGATATCTCCTTATTTTATTGGCTTGCAGATAAAATCCATAGTTTCTGTAAAAAATTATGCCCCTGCACTGAAGAAGTTTTATTTAGTGCTTTATAACAATTAAATCCATGGATTACTCTAATCATTAAGAAATTAGCTATTAAGTTGTACAAAATAGAATTAACACGGGAAACTCACACAAGAGATTTATAAAAGCAAACCGGAAGTTTTTTTTTTAAAATAATAATCTCATATATTGGAACTACAGTTGGCTCTGTGAAATAAATTACACCGACGAAAGCAACTCTTGTTATAAAGAGCCAAATCTAGTCTTTTGATTGTTACGTAAACCAAGGTAACATAGCAATTCCCGCTCCCTCCACATCAACAAAAAATAAAAATAAAAATCATAATGAAGAAAGAAAAAAAGAAGAGTGGATTCACAATTTACTAAAGCAGACCAATTCATTCAATAATTTTCAGAAGACAATTTAAAAGAGCAAAATTGACTCCAGGAAAAAATTCAAACATAAGCAAAACATAAGCAGATGAAAACAGTAATAGCAAAACAGAACCTAAAGTAGATGGGGTGTTGATTTTGAACAGTAAATAAGAAAGCCCAAATCAAAAGCTATGTCAATGCAAATAAAGAAACCCAAGAAAATAATTAGGGTTCAATTACATACCTCAACCTGGAACTCCGCAAGACCATTCTCCCACAGTTGGCTTAAATTTGTGGTTGACTCTGAAAGAATAGAAAATAGTCGATTGTTACTGAAAGAATAGAAAATAGTCAATTGTCACGTACTAAAGCATGGTTATTCATGGAAAAAAATTATATCCATAAACCACATGGGCATTTCATAAAAATAGGTTATTAGAAGCATGTCAATAATACAAATTACCTCATTCTTCACTATTTACAGTTTTTAAGATCAAACTTTACCAATAACGGCCTTTGCATGAATAGTTCAAGGAATTAACACTCGCCTATGCATTTACCAAAACAAAAAACCCGAGCTTCATAGCTTCCAACAAAAAGTAATAAATATACAATTGCAAATAGTTTCATATATGGCGTTAAAAAAACATAAGGCAAACAAATTATAAACAATCTATAAGAAAAATCCAATAATCTCAACAAAGATTTCAATATTATCTGGCTGTAATAGCTTTTCCAAAAAAAAAAAAGATTTCAATAATAATTGCAGAAATTCTCAACTGTTATGCTAGTTTTAAAGTAACTTTCAATTAAAAATTTGGCCTTGAGGAATTTGGCCTTCAATTCTAGGGAAATTGAATATCAGGTAAAGTGACATCGGACCCATAGCCATAGATGCAATGGATATCTCTATCGTTTAACATTTATTTTGAGAAAAAAAATCAACCATAATAAGCAATTTGAAAATTGCTAGGAACTCCTATGGTATACCCTAAAAGCAAATAACTATAGTAAAACTGTTTAGATCCACTGTTGATTTTATTACAAATATCCTTGTCATTTACTTTGGGAACACCTTGAAACATTTGAGATATACCAGGTACATCAACTTTGTAAATGCACAGGGAAGTTACAAAAATCGTACAAGCAGTGCAAGGAAATCTACCAAAGTGAGACACGGGGCGAGTAGGAGCAGTAGGGCAAATCCACTTTACCTGCATAAGATTATTGAAGTTATTAACTATATACGAATACACTTTTTTGTTTATAACAAAGTTATAGAACTAACATTAGGAAGAGGAAGGCCTTCAATTCCAGGAGTTGTGACCAGCTGTAAAAGCAAGAACAAAGTGACTACATAATCTTGATTGATAAATGAGGCCCTAAATTGAGGCTCAAGTACATAAATCAGCTATCAAAGCAAGAACAAAGTGACTACATCATTAAGTACATAAATCAGTATATGCATCATGGAACAAGAATGCAGACGAATGAAAAAAAATTGACAAGTAACAAAAATTATTATCTTTCTAAAATCAAGTTGTCTACACAACCTCATATAATAGATGGCACTTAGTCCTCAAGATCATGAGCATATATTCTAGAATCATTACTGACACCAAAGCATGGTATCCACATAGTTTTGGGACCACATTAACCAAGCATTAGCCACATCAAAAATAGTTTAAAAACAATTGTAGTCCTCACTTTTGTCCTAATTCTTGAGGACAATCAACCACTTCCAACCTGGAATATTTAAAATATAAGCAAAATGTGTTGCATTAGGGTTATGGAGGTACAGGTATGGCTAGTGTGTAAGTGGTCCCTGTTCAACATCTTCTGAAGAGATTAGAGATTTGACGACACAGCACACATTAATCCACCGTTATCAGTTGCCAATGAAAGAACAGAAAAGATAAAAGCACATTATTCCACACATCAAATTTTTCCCACTAACATGTCATGTATCATCTAAACAATAATATTCTAAAACATAAATATAAAAAGCACATATGCTTAACGGGCAAAAACCCATTTAGAGAAAGATAACAATAACTAAACTTCTTTACATATAGAAGCACAATAAATAATATCAAGATCTGTTAAGACAGATCAAGAAGTTAAGTTCAGTGCCATATAGGTAGACATACTATAAATGGACACATCAGAACAAACTAAACCTAGACTACAAAAAAGAGACAATACAATGATGTGGATCTGCTACTGTTACACTGTACCTAAACAATAAGAATGAAATGGAATCATAAGAAAGAGCAATAGAAACTATGTGGCTAGTAAATGTATGAATTGATTCATTAACTAAGACTGCAATGAAGGAATATACGTAACAATTTTAATTTACCTTAGAAGGAGAAAACAGCTAGGTTGATGTGTTCAGAAGGAGGCAGAGACGAAGGAAACTGGCACGAAAACTGAACCAGTAAGGAGGAAAGGTTAGGAAAACATATATATTTACTTGCCAATGTATTCAATTACAAGTTATACAAAAAGCATTACAAAGCAAAAATCAATAGAATACATGGATAATAAAACATAAACTATAAAGCTATTCCGTCCAATTTGTTTGCATTCTCCAGATAACGTAGATGCATACAAAAACCCAAACACAAAGACAGATAAACCAAAGCAAATAATAAAGGGATTGGGTTTAAATCATTGTAAGGATGATATGACATCCGAATGTCAATATTTATTTAGATAAGAGAACGAAAACCTTCAAGAAAAAATGAAATAAAATATATATTTATATATATACAACTAATGAATAAATTCCTCTCAAAAATTGCACTTTGAATCATCATGCAATTGAAACTTTCATGTTATTTTTGAAAAAGTTCAGTTCTGCATTCTCAATTTTAAATCAAAAGTTTCTAACTCTCTGCTCATAGCTACAGTCTCTCTATCAAAAGCAGCCATCCAAAAGGAAATGGAATTTTTTTCCACATCAAAAGTCCAATATATCCCTCAGTTTTTCGAAGCAAAGCAAATTCATCCGTAGAAACCTTTCTAACAATACTTTGGAGAAAAGCAAAAGACGGTGCAAAAAATCAGAACTATTCCAGCGTAGAATCTACACAGGCATTCCAATAATCATAGTGGTCTGGGCACCTTATCTCCTATATCCATCGAGTTTCTTCAAATTAATATTAAAAATTAAAATTAAATGGAAATCCTGATAGAACAAAGTTCCCAGCATTGAATGCCCATCAGAAAAAGAAACTCACCACAAATACCAAACTACAACTAAAAATCAACAGTTCCAATCCCGTGTTCCTTGGACAACCTAAATCGAACAGGAAAACCAAAATAACAGGCTCTATTCATTCGATAGCGAACAAACAATATAAATCCAAAACAACAGTTCAATCGGCATCACAAAAGTGCCACGCAGTTCCAATTGAAAGAAAATTCTTTGGCTAACTAAATCCTTACGCATGATAACAAAAATCCATTGTATTTAGGAATCCAACCTAAGGAAAACGTATACCTGTAGGGGGAGGCAGAGCCAGGTAGAGGATTGGAGCACCGGCTCGTCCTGCCACGCGACACGACGACCCTGCACAGAGGCGCACGCCGCACAGGGAATGAGGGGCGGGATTCCGGCAGATCAGTAATGCAAAATAAAGAAATAGACATCATAATTTCTGTGTGATAATAGAAAGGGGGAAATCGTGATTGGTACCCTAGCACGGCGACGAATCGTGGGTGGCGATTCCCTAGGTGGCCATCCGCAAGGAGGCAGCGAACGATGGGTTCCGTAAAGGAGGCGGGCGGGCAAAGGTAGGCGGCGGAATGGGGTTCGACGACGAGCCTACATCCGCGGCAGCGGCGATAGCGCAGATCTTCTTCGTAACCTGGCGGATGCGTGGAGGTGGTTCCACTGAAACAAATGCGACGGGGAGGGGCGGATGTGCACAGACGCATATGCTCTACACAGAGGGGAGAACGGAGAACAACCGGGCGATCTCCGAGCGCCGGAACGAGGTCTGGAGAGAAGCAGGCGACGGAAATCTAGGGTTGCGAGTCTACGCAGGATGAAGAGGAGCTGGGAACGACAGTTGCTGAAGACTGGCGCCAGTTCCCGGCGAATGAATGACGACGAATTGGGGGAGGCTCTAATTTCGTGTGCGGGTGCTGCGATGAATGGAAGAACAAAATATGATTTGGGGAAGAAATGGAATCGATGGGCACGCCGGCTTCAAGCAGATTGGAAACATTGGAAGTGCGAAATCGAGGCGGGTATAAAATTTCACTGTTACACTGTAGCTGTAAGATTACTGTTGTACTGTAGAAACTCCCGTGGCATATATATATTATAGAGATATATTAGATATATATATATGATGACTGCTACAAAAAGAAAATGGAATTGCAATACAAGCAAGGAAGAACCACTAATAAAAATAAATAAAAACACCAAAAGTATAGGGTATTTATAATATAGTACTATAAATAACGTATAACATTTTGAAATGCCTAACCGTGAACCAGCTCCGTGCCCGAGCTCGAGCTCGAACCCCAGTCCTAGCCCTAGCCCGCGCCCTAGATCTCTTCCCAAGCGCATCATCCTTGTTCGCCACGGCGAGAGCGCCGGCAACGTTGATGGAAACGCCTACTCCACCACACCCGACAACAAGATACCGTTAACCGCTCTTGGTCTCGAACAGGCGCAGCGCGCCGGTTCTCAGATCTGCCAAATCGTTTCTGATCATGGCGCATCCTCTAACTGGAAAGTCTTCTTCTATGTTTCTCCCTACGCCAGGACGCGTTCCACGCTTCGCGAGATCGGCAGAGCGTTTCCCAGGAGCAAAATCATTGGGGTCAGGGAAGAATGTCGGGTCAGAGAACAGGATTTCGGCAATTTTCAGGTTGCGGAACGGATGAAAGCCATCAAGGAGACTAGGGAGAGGTTTGGGAGGTTCTTTTATCGCTTCCCTGAAGGGGAGTCCGCTGCCGACGTTTTTGATCGCGTTTCAAGTACGTCTTTGTTTTCTCTTTCCATACTGTTTGTTCTGTTTTTCGTTATCTGCAGTCAACCGTGTTAGTTTCTTCCCTGTGCAATCGATCAAATGGGATTCTTGGCCCCGGTACTTTCATGGCTATAACTGAATTGCTTAAAATTGAAAAGTATATGATGTCATCATATACACCTTTGTTTTAATTATGGTGCATGTCAGTGTCGAATATTCGCCGCGCCCGTGTATTGAGGTTTTCTTGCAGCCGTAAAGCATCCCATATTTTCTGGTTTGATTTGGTGTTCAATGCCAAATTAAGCGGCTTCAAAGGCTGGAAGGCTTAAGTGTTTTTGTTGACCGAAGAGTTGATGATTGAATGTTCTTTTCTTAACTCAAAGAAACCTTCATTTTTGCGGTTAATTTCTTACATAAGGTTTGCTGCTTGTTAGTTTTGAAACTTTTTTATTGCATAAATTGTTCCTCTAATGAGTGTACACACAGCCCAAGTTAAAATTGCTCCAATTGTAGTGAAATGCTCTGATATTTGTTTGGTTATGTTTCTGGGATGAAATACTACATGAACCATTTATATTGTATTAGTATATTTTTTGCAATGCAGAACTTTTCTCCAATAAGTTCATGTATTTAAAGAAGTTATGGAGCCCATAGATATTTGTTGTTATTGTAATCATTGTTATCCATTTGATTCCATTCTCTTCATTGACGAGCTATTTTCCCACATCTCTCACCAAGCTTGCGCTCTTCTGTTTTGGCCTTAGTGTTATTGTCTAGCTTTAGGTACTTGTGCATATCATTTGTTTTTGTTGGAAGTCTCCTCATTGCTGAAAATCAACACAGTGGAATTACTAATCTAATTTGATCTAATGCCCCAAACATGAATTAGATGGAGCAAGGCCAGTTGTTACCTTTTCTTAGGTTAATCAACCTGTTTTGGATGTATGCTATTAGGAGAACTTCTTTTCCTTTGTTTTTTTCTTTTTTTTTTTTATTTAAAAAAATTTGTTTATTTATTTATTTTTATTTTGCCAATTTTTGTTCTCTATTCATGATGCATGGTGCTTTCGAAATGGCCACCAGGAAGAACACAAGACATGCTTGATTCTAAACCTTGGAGATATTCCTTAAATATCTTTCCACCAAATGTATAATTCTGTGTTGAAGCTTTCTGTGGTTGGCACTAAATAAATAAATGTATTTATCATTTGATTTAGGTATATAGCTTAATCATTTGCAGGCGGTCCTTTTTTCTGGTAGTTGGCATTCTGATTTTTATCCCTTTAGGCTATTGAGGGTGGAAAAGAGAAGTGGAAGGAAAGAAACAGCATCAGGGCAAAAATTGGATGGATAACATTTTACATCTCTCCATTAATGGAATATGATGACTGTGGGAGGAACCATCTCCCTTCTTTTCTTTTCATCTTTCCTTCTCCAAATGAGAGAAATTCTTCCCCTGCATTTCCTTTCCAAATGAGCCTTTGCATCTCGGAGTATAGTTGAGTCTAAACTCTGATATCTAGTTTTCTAAAATCAACTCGGTTCATCCTAAACGTCAAAAATTATGAATAATATAATTTTAATTCTAAAAAAATACAATACAATGAAATTTTTTTATTTGGACTTAAATATTAAAGTTATACTTAACTTTTTTTTTTTTTTTTTTTTTTTTTTTTCAGTTGAGTGGTTTCAAATTAAGTCTGAGGAACATAGTAGGTTCTTCATTTGACAGTAGATAAAAAAAACATTTATGGTTTGTAGGTCTGTTTGAGTGTCTGCCACCATCTCTTTGGTTCAAACTGTCTCCCCAGGCTATTAATACATTGTAGCTTTTGAATTAGAGCAATATTAAGAATATATGAAAACAAGATTCCTATCCAAAAGAAAAAAATTGTTGTTTGGTAAAGTAAAATTCAACTTCTCTGTTTTGGTACAATGCATAAATCATTTGACTTGGAACAGTGGTGGGAGCCCATGCAAATTCAACTTCTCTTACTATTTGATGTATATATACATTTATGTACATGTATATATTTAAAAGATGTGGTTGCTCGTATATGTTGTATTTGTACTAGTAAAGTCTACTCTAATGATAGACTTAAATAATTTTTGAATACTCTACTTTAATGATAACTCAAATAGTTTGATCAGAAATTGAAGATTCTTCATGAATCACTGGCTTTTGATTGCTGTGCAGGCTTCCTTGAATCATTATGGAGGGACATAGATATGAGCAGGCTTCACCATGACCCATCCAATACCCTTAATCTGATAATTGTATCACATGGACTAGCAATTCGTGTTTTTCTGATGAAGTGGTTTAAGTGGACAGTTGAACAATTTGAGCGGTTAAATAACATCCGGAATTGTGAGTTTCAAGTGATGCAACTAGGTGTTGGAGGCGAATACAGTTTGGCTGTCCATCACAGCGAAGAAGAGATGATAGAATGGGGATTATCTCCAGAGATGATAGCTGACCAATACTGGCGAGCCAATGCTACTAAGGGTGAGTGGAATGACAGCTGCCCATGGTATCTTGATTCCTTCTTCGACCAGTTTGCAGATTCCAAATGCGAAGATGGTGGCGATGCTGCTGACGATGCAGTCTCATGATTTTCGCTGGGAGAGAAAAACGTGATTCATTATTTGAGAAATGTTGATATTATCCTGATTTCCTTGTGTGTTTGAGAGTCCGGTTCGGGTCATATTTGAGAAATGTTGATATTATCATGATTTCCTTCTGTGTTTGAGAGTTCGGTTCGGGTGAATATTCTTCTGTGGAAGGGAGATTTGTTTGTTGGGCGCGGAATAGGGGACCTGGCGTGCCAAGAACTGTTTTCTACTGTACTTTATTATGTCGCACAATTAGACGGATATCCAAATAGTCATTACATTGATAGATGCAGGAGAATTGCTACATTGGAACTATGGTATTGGTATGTATGCTTAATGAAAATGTCCTTCAATATTGTTCGTTTCCACTTACTCTGAAGACTAGATGTTTGTACTATGGTATGTATGCTACTTTTTTTGGATGAGGTATGGTATGTATGCTACTTGGATAGTACTTCCTCCGTTCTCATTTAAATGCTCCCATTGCATAGTAGTAGCTATTTATTGAGTAACTTTAATCAAATTTTTTGACATAGTTCTATAATATAAAACATAGTCAAGTGAGATCTTGTTATATTCGTCTAATCACGTAGTTTTAGAATATCAATTTTTTATAATTTTTACTTGTGTACAATTTGAGTTATAAACATTTAAAAATGTGTCTTGGACTGCGTGAAATAAAGAAGTGGAGCATTTATACGAGAACAGAGGAAGTAGATGTTTGCAATATTATGATGGTATATATCCATGTTCGAACGAACTTTAGTGGAAACACAAAACCCACCTGGAGTTTATGATGGTATTATCACTGTAGAAAAACTCGGTGCATTTAATTAAATATAACCACCCAAGTCCCAAGAGGGGTTTATTTTCTACTAAGACGGTAATGTAATGTCTCCCTTTTGGCCTTTTCCTAGTCTATAGTTTAGCCAAAAAAAAAAGAAAAGAAAAAAAGAACAGTATAATTTCAGAGGGTAAATGGCGCATAGGTGATTCGATCTCCTCCAGCCACGGTTCCCTTGTCCGAATTCCGGCGCCATCGCCGCCATGTCCCGAGGCTCCCCCTCCCCCTCCGCTTACGGAGCCACTTCCACAGCAACGCCGCCGCTGGTCTCCCGGGCTCGATCCCTATACGCTACCCGCCGTCCATGGCGCTTTTTCTTCAGCATCTCTGCCTTCTCCCTTCCCTACAGCTACGCCGAGGCCATGTCCCGATTCCGCCTCAACTTCAACCATTTCCGCGTCAATTACGCCCTCATCGTCCTCGTTATCCTCTTCTGCGCCCTCGTCTACCATCCTGTATCAATGATTGTTTTCCTCGCCGCCTTCGTTGCCTGGCTTTCTCTCTACTTCTGCCGCGACCATCCGCTTGCCCTTTGGGGCAGAACCATCGATGACTGTTTTATTTTGCTGGGTTTAAGCTTGCTTACCGTGGTGGCATTGGTGCTTACACATGTTGGGTTGAATGTTCTTGTGGCTTTGATTATTGGATTTTTTTTGGTTGGCATCCACGCTTCCTTTAGGGGAACTGAAGATTTGTTCTTGGATGAGAGTGAGGCGGCTGAAGGGGGTTTGCTCTCCGTCGTTCGGTGATTTGAAGGTTCTGGATTTATTGAGATTTAGTTTGAGGGTTTGGGGATTTGTGTTAATTTGGTTTGAGGAATCATTTGGGTTTTGAAGATATCTTGTTGGGGTATATGAAATCATCGTGGTCTCAGCAGGTGGCATCATTTTAGGGTTGTGAGAAAAATTGAGAGGACTGCTTTGGAATTTTTTTGAAACTGATGGCAGAAGAACAATGGTTGGTTGCAGTTCTGAAAGTGGGAAGGTTATTATTGTCTCCTTCTACTACCTCTTGCATCTTCTGGTGACTTTGTGAGAAGTTTTTCTCCTTATACATTAGAAATGGATCTTATAGGATAAATCTCTGCGCCATATTCCAAATATAATTGATGTTTTTATACTTTCATCCTTGGATTAAAGTGACATTTTTGTCTGGCTTTCTTGTGTGTAGATTGTATTTATGCATTGTTCAAGTCCCAAGGATTTTGCTTTATATTACTGCTGAAGTACTTTAGAATTGCTTGGAATTTATTCAAGTTATGATTTTTGTAGCTTGCTTCATTCTAATTTCCAATCATAAGCTGCCACGGTACATTGAACTTTCTGAATTTTGTTGATGGATTGAAATATGCTCCGGTTTCTTTCTTGTCTGATTAATTTCTTCGCTATTTTCTTTTAAATTCTCATGAAATTATTATGGTCAAAACAAAGAAATTCTGGTTTTAGTTAAGTTGTTTCATTAACTGCAGTTATCTTCTTTCTTTTCACTTCCGTAATCTTCAGGGAGATATATATGTGCTTTGGTTGAGCAACAGGACTGTTGATATTCAAGCCATGCCTCTTGGCTAAATCGCACAAAATTGGGGGTGTTCGTGTAGAATTTATATATTTAACTGAATTCAGACTCACAGTCTTGCGCAGGATATCCATATTCTTTGAGCTTGCCTCAATTTCTTGTGCAAGATATCAAGATCCTTTTATAGTCTTCTGTGGATTTATGGAAATATACATCTCTGTTTTTGTTCATGTACGTTATTGCTGAATTGTGGTGTTTTGTATGTGTGCGGATGTAAAATATAGTTATAGCCTCCTAGATGATATGCCAGCCTTGAAGACATGTAATTTTGGACTCAGAGTAGTGATCTAAGGTGCAGGGAATCAAAATCAGTTTGGTTGGGTTGGGTTGGGTTTGGAGTTTCTAAAACTCAAAAAAGGATTTCCTTCCAACTCTTATCTAGTAGATGAATGAATACTTCCTCAGGATGATCTTTAATGATTTGTGTCTCGTTTCTCGTTTCTCAGACATATGAGTTTTTAGTTTATGAATGAATCTAACCATCGGTGTATCTGTTATTTCTGTTACACTGCATCCTGGTGGTCTGGTGGATTCACATAACATGTATCGGTAGATATAGCAGCACTCATGCATCTCTTGCAGTTTAAGTAAATTTGGGACCTTAACAAATCAGTTTTTTCGTAATTTCTACACATCATTAATGGCCGAATTTCAACCTCAACCTGGAATTAAATAATGCCGCGCCACAATTCACAGCATAAATGAAGAAATCTCATTGCTATAGTAGTGCATACGATCCCATCAAAGTTCTCTTAATGCAGCCGTGTTTTCTTTATCCGTGGCCTAACCTATAATATACTATTAAATCTCTTTTTAGGTGAATACCAGGGTATCCCCTGCAGTTTTTTGCATACACAAGGTTCGAACCCGAGACCTTGCTTAAGCGACTAGAGCCCCATCCACTCAAGCCAACTGCTGTTGGTATAATATATTAAATCTCTTGATCTTATGAATGTAATATTGACCTGTTAATAAATACTACAAAATAACAATATGTTGATCAAATTATTGATAAACATAAGATATCTCAAATTTTATTAGATAAAAAATTATAAAACTTTAATATTATATAAAACTACGTGATTAGACGAATCTAATAAAGATCTCACTTGACTATATTTTATATAATATGAATAGTGTTTATTATGCAAACGTTAACATTAATAAAATAGTGAGGAAGTACTATTATTTTCGATGAGCAGGAAGATGGATATGTATATTTATGCAAGTAGTTAACATATGAATGTAATTAATTACAAACGGTTGATTCCGTCAAAAGGCTATATAACCGCTCCGCCGGTTATTGTTTCCAGTTTTATTATCTCTATGCATTTATTTATACATACACCCTCCATTCTTCTCTTACAAAATTCAAAAAACACAAGATCACATCTGCAACTTTCGTCCAATAACTAATTACAAGCCTAATTGCTTGTTTCATTCATTTTTTTTGTACAAAGATCAAACAAGAAGAAATCATGACAATGGAAGCAACTGCAGCATCAGTAAATGGGGCAACCACCGGAGAATTAGCGATGAAAGATCAAGCCTCCATCGACAACCAAAAGAAGAGTCGAATTCAAGTTTCCAACACCAAGAAACCCCTCTTCTTCTACGTCAATCTTGCAAAGGTTCGGTTTTTGGTTTCTTTGACGAGGATTTGATTGAATTTGTCATCACTCATCATAATTAACCCTAATTTGATGATGATGTGCATAAAAATTTCATGCGTGTGCAGAGGTACCTGCAACAACATAAAGAGATTGAGCTTTCTGCACTGGGGATGGGTAAACATCTTTCAAGCATTGATCTTTGTTCAATTCTTTCCCCTCTTAAATTAAAATACTTTCAAGTAGAATAATTGCAATTGCTGATTAATCTTTTTATTTTTTATTTTTTTATTGCATGCAGCTATCACTACAGTTGTGACGATATCTGAAATTCTGAAGAACAATGGATTGGTGAATGAGAAGAGTGGGTTACCAAAACTACTTGTGTGAATTCAAAACTTCAAATCTTTTTAACATGCAAATCAAATTTTAATGTTCTGCATATTTCAGGTATAAAAACTTCAACAGTCGGAATGAAAGATGCAAACAAGGGCCGTACGATTCAGAAAGCGCGAGTGAGTTCTTTTTGTCAAATTGCATGCAATAACATCATTTAATTGAAGAATTGCATTTGGTGATATATACATTTGATGATTAGATTGAAATAATTCTGGAGAAGTCGGAGAAATTTGAGTCGCTGGTGCAGCAGGACACCGCCAACAACAACAACAATAACAAAAGCAATGATGATAACAACACCACCGCCAAAAGCAACAGCGAAGACAACAGCACCAATTAAGTGATTAATATATGATGTTGCTGCTACTGCGGGGTTTATTGTATTGTATCCAAGCGTAGATAGGGATAGATTCGATTGAAGCCTATATGTAGTTTTTATTTATTTGTTTGATTAGTTGAATGCATATTTTTGATCAATAGCTCGCGTTGTTATATTCATTGAGTGATGGTAGTAAAGAGATGCAATATAATCTGATATTGTCATGTCATCATGTTGTAGAGAAAACAAGAGAGTGGTTTTGGAGTTACTGTTATTCACATATGCTTGCTCCCTTACATTTACCTTTGTTTAGTTTTCCCGATTTCTGAGTTCTGCATAGATGTGTCTCGTCATCTGTTTGTTCTGTTAAATTTTCAATGTTCAGTTTTATGTTTTGAATGCGCGCAAATGTAATAGTTAAGGCATTATTTTTATTGACACAGTATAATGTATCATATGCAAATGTACTAAAAGAAAAGTGTATCATAAGACAGCTCAATATGTGTGATTTAATTTGCTCCTCAATACATAATTGTCATTCAGAATCAATACACAATAGGCATTCTACAATTCCAAAATATAATATTGAAGCAGAAACCTTCTAACCAAATCAATTAATTCCGAAACAGATAACCTTTGCAAGAAACAAACAAGAAAATACGGAGATTATTGGGTTGGTACTCTAACTGTACAAAAACTAATTCATCAATTCCATGTACAGATTCTTCACGCACACGATTCTTTCCATCGCCAGCACCTTGCTTCTCTCTATATATACCTAGAGTTGATCTACAAAACATGTTTTACACAGAAACAAAGTTATGGAATCAAATATCAGAATGTAGGACTGAAATCTTGCAGAAATCGGAGCATTTTGTTCAAATGAATAAAACTTAGCACTGAACCATCCATTGAAACTCAAAAAATCTATCTGCATATTCTATTCCAACATCAGAAGCAATTCTAAAGTCCAAGAAATAGAAGGTACAAATTTTAAATCAAAAGGAAAAAAGAAGCATGACGAATCAACATTACTTGGTGCAAACAAGCCACATATATAACCCTCTAATGGCCATTGAATCATACCATTTAACGGTTTTGGAGAGAGCATGACAACTTTGATGACAGAATGAACAATATTCCAAATCAGACAAAACGATTAATGGATATTTTGACCTTCTATATGAATATGATGAAACAAACAGATAGACAAAAAAATGCCCATTAGATTTGTTGGACTATAAAAGGTTTTGCCCATTGAATCATATAAAGTAGCTCTCTATGGAATGGGCATACAATGATAAGATTTGTAAATTAAACTAATGAAATAATATTAAAACCTAATAGTTATTCCAATATGGACACCCCTTCAACATGAACAGGTAGCACAAAGAGCCTATACTTCAAAACACCTCAAACCACCACTTGGTGGAAGAGGATACTATCACGGCCTAAAGAACATCCTAAACTACAAGAAATAATAACAAAAAGTTGCAGAAAGCTTCATCAACTTCAACAACACAAATCACTTTCTGACACAAGATATTGTCATGGATGATGAGAGCACTCACAAGCTATATGAGACATAATCTCCACAATGTTAAAAATACGGTTGCAAATGAATCAAAAATAGAGTCTGCCTGAGCTTTAACTTTACAATAACTTAAAGACCTAATGCTTGTCTAGTGCAACACTTAAAAGATTTTGTTCTCAAAATTTCGGGCAGCTTTTTATTCATGATAATTTCTTAACTAACACACAAAAAATACCTAGAGGCTTACAATAGTTAATGGTACGCATCAAGTTGTTTGCACCATTTTTTACAATCCTGACTTTTGTCAGTTGTAAGAGTATAAAGATACTTCTCACACACTGTCCGAATGTAATCCAACTACACATGGTGTGAAGGTAAATTAATAGTCTCTTACCATCATTTGTAAATATAGAATGATACTTAGTAGAACTTCACATGAAGGAAATGCATAATGGTTACAAGACCTCTAACAAATGTCAAATGGCCACAAACAAAGCTTCTAAAAGAAAAGTACTCTTATGTATTAGTATTGCCCTTATGATAAATTCATAGTATTCTTTTTGCACCAACTGGACAGATTAAAAGCATTAATAATCTAAGGGCAACTGTAGCATGTGGGGAGAAAAGGATAAAGAACAATTGAACAATAGATATTTCAAAATATTGAAATCGAAATACAGAATAAAGAGCTTACCTGACACTTTGAGATCTGAAGATTCAGCCTAAATTCTCATTTCTTTTAATGTAAGTTGAATGCAACTCTTGTATTCGAACAGAAATTTCTTGAATAAATTCAAATCCTTCACTCCCCTTTCCTAGTGAGTTGATTGAACACTCGACAATATTTTGCTCTGCCTCAAGAGCCTTAAGTCTGTTGTTCATAGAAGCAAGCTCACGCCTAAATGCATCTAACTCAGCATCTCTATCAACATGCCATTCAGAAGTAAATTCATCATGTCCAGCAATTACATGTTGAGAGTTCATCTCTCTAGAAAGATCTGCAAAAGAAGCTTCTCTATTCATGACTACATCTCCTGGTTGATGGTTTTCTTCCAACACATCATGTCCGCGAGAGACCCCTGCAGAACACAATTGTTTGGAAGAACTTAGCTGAAGTCCCTCCTCCCCTGATGAAAATCCACAATCAGCCACATCAGGGTAGACACGTCCAGAAAACATGATCAGCTTTTCCTCCAGTTTTCTCAGGTATTGTAAAATAAATTGTTTCTCATCTTCAAACTGCGGAAAGGAGATCCTTCCAGCACTAACATACTTATCCAACATCTTTTTTGCACCATCAGCATTGCCAATAACATCATGTTTATCTGTAGTCACAATACTCTTTGGATAATTTGTTTCTACATCTGCCTCTAATTTTCCTTCGTCAGATTTAGCACTCGCCTTGACTACGTCGTTCGACAGAGATAGATCGCCAAATTTGTTCCTGTACAATCTTAGTTCATTTTCAAAATTCTGAATTTGGCTCTCCTTTTCCACAAGAAGGTCTTGAGCGTTCTGCAGTGCTTCACCATCATACTCTGCTTGTTCTTCCATCATTCTTAGGCACTGCAGTGCCTCCATATTGAGGGCTGCCTTCTCCTCTTGTAATCTAGTTATCATTGCCATTGCTTGATTAGCAGCTATTGCAGAAGCATTTCTCTCTTCCTCTAGTTCTTTGTACAATGCGGCCATTATTTTCTTATCATACTCAACCTGCCTCTTTAAACGATCTGCCACACTTTCGCCATCAATTTCGCTGACAACGCTTCCATCGCAAGATAAATTGGATTCATTTCTCTCAAGCGATATTCTTCTTTGGAGTATTGGCATCCCTGTGATACTAGACGCATCCACAGCTTTAAAATCTTCACTTGTTGCAGACACCCTTGGACTCACATCATACAATGGTAAGTCAGTCCCACGGGCTGCAGATATATGTGACAGCAAGAGCATCAAATCTTCACTAGCCCTTGTTGACTCCGTCATAGACCTTTGTTGCTCTAAGAGCCTCCCAGACAACTGCCTTCCCCTAGCACCGATAGCTAATCTATAAGCATCACCAAGATCCAAAGACTCTGACATTTGCGTGCCAGCATCATGTTTACAAGGTTTCAAATCGATCTGAATTTCATTTTCTGGAATGCAATCCCTTCCAGCCTTGGAAAATTCTCCACATACTGTAGTAACTTCTTTCTGTAACTCAATAGCTTCTGCCAAGCCACTTTCCAGATTAGAAACTTCTCTACATTCAATACGTTCATCTTTCTCAAACTCGGTTGCGCTTGAAACACCTACATAAATGACAAATAAACGTAAACAGATACTTCAAATAGAGGAAAGTGACATGTAACATTCACCATTGGCATGTACTCAGAGGAACTTGAGTTAAAATGAACATAAATGATGTCTAGTAAATTAATAACGAGCGTTGAGTAGAAAATAGCTCCCCTTTACTTTCTTAAATAATTTCTCCATGTTTACATAGTATTCATGATTTTCAAGCACAAGATCTTCTCGATTGCAGAAAACCAAACCGCAAAGTGAAAGAAATTAAATAAATTTTGTTGTTGCAGTGAGTCACAAATGCATTGTTTTTTACTCACCGATTTCTTTGGGTTCTTCACAATCAGTTTTTTCTATACTGGGAGAAGCAGGTGCCTCTGGAAATGGCTCAAGATTGGATGTTCCAATAACAATATTATTACAGTCGGCAGGTTGCCAGGTTCGTTCCTCGGATTCTGTATTACAGGCAAAATTGGAAGACTTGGTTGGAGAAGCTGGATGGATCAATTGCTCCTGAGCCAGAGAACCAGCGACTGTGACCATTTTAGGTTCTGTAGACACACACTTGGCTGCTGTATCCTGAACCAATGTCTCCATTACATGAAAATGTGCATTAGCACTTTTGTCGGCTGAAGATGGATCCCCATTGCATGCTTGGTCTCTTTGAGGTGATCCAGCCATAGTCTCATGTTCCTCATCCTCATTACTTTTGAATGTTAAAGATGATAGTGCGTTAACTTCATCTCTCTCAGAGTTGATGTAAGAAAATTTTTTTGAACATGTTCTAGGAATGAATTGCTCATTGCAACACACACATTTTTTTGTAACTGCAATGTTATCTTCCTTGGGCGAGGAACCTTGAGAAGGGTCATAGCAAGGCTTGCCATCTCCCAGCTTATCCACCCCTATTTCTGCATTTGACATGTTTATTGCCGTGCATGAAGAAAAGCAGCTTTCACATGTTCCACGACCATCAACGAGGTTATTGTGAAGTCGACAGAAAAATAAGGAAGATATATCTAACTTGTGTTTATGACAGAATAATTGCCAGTAGAAGCCATCACTCTGTCCGCCCAGGACATGATCAAGTCTAGAACATAGTAAACATGGAACTTGCAATCGACAAAACCGGGCAAATTTTGTAACCAAATATGAGAAACCAGCATCGACAAACAGCATAAAAATTAGCAACCACTCATGAACCGCTGAAACTAAAGATGAGATCATTTTCGGATGGACTTTGGACCCAGATTCATTGTCTACAGTCTGCCTTAAGTCCATTTAGCCTGAAATTTGAGGAGCTTGAACAGTACAATGAAACAGAAACTCAGAATCAACTAACTAAACCTGTGCTGCAACCACAAAAGGGGAAATTGAACAATAATTCAGAGAAGAGTCCTGATATGTTCCATCCAGGAGCACGGTCACAGACAAGGCAACATATATTGATTATAGATCGTCAAGCAACACAAAATGAACAAAACCGTTAATTCAAATTCAGTCAACCAGCAAACAACAAAGAAGACGGGGTTGACCCTCGGGGGGGACTCATGGAATCATACACATAAATAAACTCGATAAGCAAAATCCAGAGAAACAAATACACGGAGCAGCAATCACGAAGAGCATTGACAAAATCAAACCTGATGGGCGATCAAAGTAGGTGGTCAGCTGGGAAGACAGATGAAACGCACGATCGAGTGGGAGAAGAGAAATGGGTGACAGAAAAAAAAGAAAAAGCGTTCTTTACTGGGAATGGTAACTGGCGATTGGTGAAAGTGGTGGGCATGTAATTGTCGAGCGTTTAAACACAGTAGTTTATGGTTTTGGAGAGTTTGGGATTAGTTGGAAAGGAGGAAAGACAAAAGTTGGGGAGTGGAAACCGACAACGCAAGAAAAAAGTCGGCTGACTGATGACAAGTTGGCAATGCAGACCACTGGCCGAAAGCGGTGGCCGCCCACCATCAGTCCATCACCATTCACCACCCACCCCGCCTTTTGGACTTCACCCCACGTCAATCCCTCTACAATTGAAGCTCCTTTTTTTTCGTTTTTCCAAAATGAAAACTTTTCAACAAAGCCAGATCTCTTTTAATGAGTTTTCTGTGTGAGAGAGAGAAGCTTTTTTAAGTCCAACTCATTTATAAAAAAAAAAACCTTTTAATGAGTTGCATTTCTGACGGGTCTGTCCTGGTGTGAGGTCATGTCAAACTACAAAGAAAAGAAGGGAGTCTTGGCGAATGACAATTAGGCCAAACTCTCTTCCTCAAGCTATATTTTTGGTTGGTCAAGGGTTTAAGCCCAATGTATTCACTGTCCAGAATTTTAAAGTTGTTCCATAGTAAAATCAGAAGTCCATCTCTACGTTTGACTTGGGTAAAATAACACCAGCCACCTTAATATACACCACTGGTTAGCCATATTGAATGCTTGTTAGTTGCTAGTTTTTTGTTTATGTTTTTTACTCGTTTATAGTACTAGTATTTTATTAGTAGTAGTATGTAATGGTTATACAATAGAATGATACATGTGCACAATTTTTTTTAATGAACAGTTTGGTGGTTTCGTTTATTTACATCACCAATTATAACCAACTAGTTATCCCACTTCATTTCCACCTCAATATATTTCATACTTTTGATTAACATCTGCATCTTTTTGGACGATGGCTAGCCCAAGCGGGAAGTCCATGCCTTCTAACATTTAGATTAGGTGTTTGATTCTCCAACCGACCCTCTATCCATCTCCTTTATGTGACATTGACTTCCATCACCCTTTCTCTAGCTTTAGCTCCTAAAAAAAAAAAAAAACATGTGCATCTTTTTATTCATTACAACTCACTCCCATGGAATTTAGCATAGACTTATATTTAGTTATATCCATATTTTATATAAATAAATAAATGTTTCATTTTTATGCTCAACTTTTGTGTAACTTTAACAAATTGTTTTAATTATTTTAAAAATATTTTTGTAGAAAATATAAATAATTATACAATTACCGTTGTGAAATTTCTTGTATAACCAAATTAAAGGGTTATATAGTAAAATGCGCCACGCTTCAAAAGGGTTATATAGCTAGGCACGTTTGTTGCGCACCATGCGAGTATGCGACGCACGCCCCCACCTTCATTTTAATTTATTTTTTTGTGTTTTTAAGGTAAAAAAATTGAATTGATTCACACTGTATATGTATTTGATTTTATACTAGAAATTAGATTAGAAATGAATGTGGGCTGGGGGAGGTATCCGAATCGGATGCCTGGAAAGCGTATAGGGCAAATTGAGATTTTGTTTGAGAAAGGTTTTCCTCCTCTTACATGTACCCATCCATAAATTGATCATTGATGAATCAATCCCCACTCCTCACTCCACCATCTTGGCTCTTACAATCAACAAATAATGTTCCAATTCTTTTGGAACAACACACACTCAAACTCTTATTCCAATCCATTCCCCCCTTCCCTAACCATCTTACATCATTCATTCCGCGACTGCTACATCTATATATATATAAACCACACTTAACCACCAATATACATACAATATAGAGGGACAAATACACATACAATCTCAGACAAAACAACGTCCAAGGGTACTAAGGTGTTGTAGGATACATACAATACACAATGGCAACTAGGCCTAGAGGTTCTGGTGGCGGCGGAGGTTCAACTACACCTCCTAATCGCACCCAACAAGGCAGCATTTGGCCTACTTTCGAAGATTTCAGGCCCACATCGGAATGGAAACAAGACAATGAATCGCATATCCTCACAATAGATCTTCCTGGTTCATATATTATATATGAATGTGTATTTTTTTTGGCTTATATTTTATTCTACTACACAGATTCAACAATGATGCAGATAGAATGATTGATGGGAATGTGGTTTTTCTGTTAGGATTCGCTAAGGAGCAACTCAGGGTGTCAACGGAGGGCCGCGATGTCATCAGGGTCCGAGGAGAACGCCTAGTTTCTGGGAATAAATGGAGCCGCTTCCATGAGGATTACAAGGTTCATATCAACAGTGATATGAATGCAGTCCGTGCCAAATTCCAGGCAGGAATCCTTACCATCACTGTCCGAAAAAAGGATGCCGACATACCTCATGATGTTCGCCCTCCTGAGACCACTCCTTCCGGTGCTCTGAAGCAATCCGCTCCTCAGAAGGACCGAGTTGGATCCCCACAACCCCCAGCAGTGGCTGAAACAGCTCGTCTTAGGCCAGAAGAACCACAGGGTGGTCTCCCTGATGTTTTAAAAGATGAAAAAAGGAACACGAGTCCACTCAGAGATGCAGGGATAATACTTGGCGAAAGGAAGGAACACGACATGTTAAAAGAAAAGTATGCAGGAACAGACAGGTCGGACGATGCAACACAGAAGATGGTGGAGAAGAAGGAAGTTCATGCAGAAACAAGTGAAAAATTACCTGCAGAAGTGGCAGCCAAGAAAAAATCCAAGAGAACTCCTGATGGAGCTCCAATCACCAAAGATGGGAATGAAAACAACAAAAAATCAAAAGCAAAACACACCCCACATTCAACTGCTGCTGAATATGGCGTTTTAGCAGTTGAGAAATACTACAAGAAAGCTGTGAGAGGGTATGGCGAGTTGAATGAAGAAAGGAAGCTGCTGGTGAATATGGGTGTGGCGGTGCTTGTTGTTATGGCAGTTACAGCTTATGCCACCTACAAGTTTACGGCATTGCCAAAGGATCAAAACTAGGTCCCTTGATTACAGATTATGAATTCATGATGTTCCATCAATATGAAACAGAATTATGAAGTTTCACACGTTATATCATATACTCCTAGCTCCATGTGATCAAGCTAAATGTAGAAAGCAGCAAACGGATGCCCAAGCTAAATGAATGATTTCGCAATTAATCCACCCATATGTTTACACTAGATTGGAAAAGCAGGAAGTTAAATCTCCCGAAAATTGAAGTCACAAAACTTAAGCCGAGACCGATCACCCATGGATGACGACGAACTGTATGCCTCATTGTAGGTGAGAAGCACAGAATTTATTTATACCAATGGTTAGGATTTCTATCAGCATAATGTGAAATGAACACACTCCCTAGCAAATCAGGAAATAGGAAAAACCATGCATTGCAATGTAAACTATGGCAAATATTGATTTTACTCCAGTCAGACCTCTCTTGCGAGGCCAGAATGATCAACATCTTCATCTCCATCTGACTTTTTCTTCGGAAAAGACTCTTTTGGAGGGTGATCTTCAATGTAAATACCACGGTTCTTGTGCGATGGAGAATAATTGTAATAAATGCCTGGAAACCTAATTGAATTGAAGAGGCCATCTCTCCTCCTTCTTGCAAAAAACGGTTAATGGGTGAAATTTCGCTGAATGGCATCAAGGTCCCTTAGCAATCCAGGGAAACACAAGGGCCCGAGCTCCTCTGACTCGAAGGGAAATGAACCTTTTGCCGTTTGGTCGGTGACATCCTCCTCCGTGTACTCTTTGTTAGATTGTATCACCTCACTCGGCCTGCGCAGAAATGGCATCATCATGTTAACACACAAGTAGTTCATTCATGTTATAAAAGATGTAACAGCTATCCACCTAGGCCTGCCCGGAGTCCAGGCTAACAGATATATAAATCATCGAGGACGGTCCAAGATTCAAGATTTATCAACTGCTGAAACTTCACACCATATTCCAATCAAAATTCTAAACAAAGCAAACCATTACTAACAACAAGCTGCTTCATTACTAACAACAAGCTACTTCACAGAAATTGCTCTATTTTGTCATTCAAATCACAGGTATTTTATGCCTGTTTTCAATAAGCAGGAAACCTAATCACCAGTAAACCTCAATCCCATTAATCTATAGCAATCTGCTTCGAAGCAATATAAAACCACTGGCAACAAAGCAAATAAAATAGGTGAATGCAAAATGAGAAATCAATGCTTGAATAGTCAATTGAATCAAAAATTCCTCAAGGCTACAGCAGTGTTATCCAGTACCTTCCAATGCAATCTTTGAAGAGCTGTCTGTCTGTCTTCTGGCATTTCCGAATGAATATCCCAGGCTCCACTTCCTCCGTCCGGCAATCCGAGCTTACTACCTTCCGCGTGGTACAGTGGCCGGTGTTTCCGTTGGCACAAGTGTTTGAGGGTCCGTGGCGGAATTCGATGCCGCCATTGGCATTATCATCATCATCATTGTTGTCCCACACCGAAGCCATGGTTTCGACTTTCGATGGCTATGCAATCGAATCGCCGCCGATAGATGGTGTATGTATCTGAAGAGAATGTAAAAGGAACGACGTCTTTTTATAATGGATCGCCATTCGCCAGTTTTGATGCGGATCATTTAACCAACCAAACC
The DNA here is from genome assembly GCA_030278955.1 of Hygrophila difformis. Taxonomy (NCBI): domain Eukaryota; kingdom Viridiplantae; phylum Streptophyta; class Magnoliopsida; order Lamiales; family Acanthaceae; genus Hygrophila; species Hygrophila difformis. The sequence goes on along the minus strand of JAOANR010000014.1, from coordinate 1,351,798 downwards.
CAAGACGTACTTCTTACACGTTTGAATGAGTCCGATAAACTAATAGTACCGGTATTCTCTGTCTAAAAATAATTATACAGTCACAAAAGGGGGAAAAATAAAAAATGTGTACTCCATATAATTTAGCAAAGAATAATACTACTAGTAGTTTGCAATTTTAACAACCTAGCAATCAAATTCAACATGGCTTGTAGTTCGATCCAAATTGAAAGTCTTATAAGTACTTACTCCGTTACTTAATATTTGCCACACACCCACATTTCACGCAATCCAATACACAATTTTAATTCTTAATAACTCAAATTCTATACAAGTAAAAATTATAAAAATTTGATATTCTGAATCTATGCGATTAGAAGAATCCAACAAGATCCCACTTGACTATATTTTATCTTATATAATTGTGTTAAAAAGTCGAATCAAAGTTACTCAATGAACAGTGATAAAACTCCCAACGTGTCAATTATTAAGGAACGGAGGAAGTATTATTTAAAGTTTGAAAAAGATGGTTACAGACTTTTATAGTAAGATAAAGAGTTTTAGGACATACTTATATTTCACTCCCATACAAATTAATGAATTAATTAATAAGAACTAAAATTAATACAGTACTACTCAGCAATCTTGCTTTAAACTTTACATCAGAACTGCAAATCAGCAAATCTGCAATATATATGTTCTTCCAGACCTCTACTTTCAGAATTTCTCCAGGATTATCTGTCTCATCAACTCCTCAGGAGCTGCAAAACAACAGGGAGATACATAGACAGACAGATTTGAGAATTATGAAAAAAAGAAGAGGACAAACGAAAAACATTTTTATGACGAAACAACGATTGCAGATTAAAAACTAGAACCTTTTCCACCCGTGAAAAAACTGAATTGAGCAGCAGCTTGGCGTAGGAACATTTCTACCCCGCTAACGACGACAGCCCCAGCAGCCTCGGCTTCCATCAGTAATCTAGTCTTTCGGGGTGTGTAAACAGCATCAAACACAACTTCGTAATCCCCCAAGGTATCCTGGATGAGGAAAGTTAACTTTTCATAAGAGAAACTGCAATGCATTATAGTCTCTTAACACAATTCTGCAATAAAAGGGTAACCTGTGGCAAAGGAATTCGCTCGGTATTGGGATGCATGCCTAAAGGGGTTGCGTTTGCTAGGATTGCACCTTTCTCTGGGTAGAAACTATGTAGATCTTCAAAGGGAAGAGCCTTAGCTGATGCTTCGGCAGCTAGAGATTTTGCCCTATCTTGACATGGAAAAGCATACACGGTGAGATAACATCATCAGAGAAAAAAATTTCAGAGCTTTGGTAGAGCCATACCAAAATTTCTATCAAACACAATGACCCTTGCCCCCCTGGTTTTAGCACCAAAGCATATTGCCCTTCCTGCACCCCCAGCACCCACAACCACAAACAATTTTCCGGTTAATGGAGAAGAGATTGATGCCTCCTGGTCTGTGCATCCTGCTGCTGTCTGAGCATGGAAGGATCAATGCATCTATTATTTATAATAATGAATTGATGCTGGGAAAAATTAGAAAAATACCTTTAAAGCATCTTCAATTGTGGTTATTGCAGCCTCGCAATCAGTGTTATAGCCAACCAGCTTTCCATTGCTAGGATTCCTTATAATAGTATTGACAGCGCCAATGCTCTAATTCAGCAAACAACATTCAAAAGCTGTTAGTCCGTAGAAGCCTGTCTGAATAAACTTTCTAAATGAATGAATCAACTGCACAAACTAAATACAATGTTGCAGTGACCTGAGCGAGTGGATGGACTTCATCGCAGAAATCAACCACTGCCTCCTTGTATGGGATCCCAACACTAAATGTAATCCCAGAAAAATAAGAATCTGATAATATAATTGCTCATGCTGTAAGGAATCAATGTCTAAGTGAATGAATACCTGAAACCAGCAAATTCAGGACTTCTGTACACACTAAAGAACTCCTTCAGATCGTCAACTAACATAGGAACATATATTGCATTGTAGCCCACTGCTCTGAATGAAGGATTGTGCAATATAGGGCCTTTACTGTGACTTACTGGTTTAGAGATAAGGCCAAAAACTACAGTATCTTTATCTATATTCTTCACTCCATAATATTGCCTTAGACTTTCTATACTAGGGAGACCAGGAACTGCATTTCCATCAATGGATCCATATGCAAAAGCACCTCCATATTTGAAACTTAGTAATTGACTTATAAGACCTCTTTCCCCTGTACAGAAAGCTATTGTGGGTACCTGCAAGGAGTCAGCAGCAGATTAAATTCCAAAAACATTCTATCAAAACAAAAGAGGAAGGGGTGCAACATTCTGATTTTACTTAATATAATTCCACATATTCTGATAGGATTCATACCTGTCCATTTGAAAGAAGGTCAAAAAGATTTGCTACTTCTGTAATATTAGCTGCTTTTGAAACAATCTTAATGATATCCGCATTAGGTAACATCTCGGCAACAAGATGGTTCAGGTCTTTTAAACTGTTCAAGGTGTCTGCATAGAAGGATACTATAATTTTACTAGTACTTCTTAGTCGGCTGAGAGTACCGTCTTTTACGAGAACAGATGCCGCCTGTATGATGATGCTCAGATGTCAAAATAACAAGAAAGGGTTAATGGTTTATCATATACACCTGTCCCGAAAATGGGTGTAAACAAGAAACTGCACCTAGATCTTGATTAGTAGAAGTCAATGGAAGTACACATGAATCTACATTGATAATCGGCATCAAAATAGTCTTTAAACTCAAAATTGATTTGGAAAGTATCTTTGTCTCAATACTGGATGAACAGATCAATAAGTTTTGCTTCTGTTTAAAGTGATCTTACAAGTTACAACCAACATAAGCCATAAGAAAACAGAGGACAGGCAATAACGAACACAAGAATCCACAAAAACAAACACATGCCTAATAGCATTCACGGATTATTTAGTGTGCCAATTCTACCTTGGATTCGACTTCTATGTAATCGGCTCCCAAATCTGCAGCCAAAACAAGAACCTCAAGCCTCTCCTGTTCATCCAATTCGTTCGCACTAGTTTCCCATGTTGGTCTTCATCACCAAATTTTTTAGAAGATTAGAAAAAAAAAATCATCACAAAAGCATCTTTTTTGAGGGAAAAAACCACTGCGTTGAATGAAGACGGGAAAAGGAGCATACCCAAAAGAGACAACAATGGGAAGTGGCTTGTGTTGGAGCAGGAGTGGAAGGTCTCTCCGAGGTTGGAAATTGATTAGACAATCCAATCTGATTTCAGCAACATCGGCGCCTTCCCTCTTGGCCCTGTGCATATCAATCAGCATTTGGTCGACGGATGGAGCCATCAATGGGGCACAAATAACTCCTGAAATTTCTGAGACCCCAACTCTGGTCATCTTTGTGTAGAAAGGTACACCAAAATGAGGGTGCTGTTTTATTATAAGGAGGAAAAAAAAAGATGTTCGATTTCTTTTTTTAAAATTCTTATATTTGACACATTTAACGTTTCAGAAAAAAATAATAAAAAAAGTTACTCATGTCCATTAAAAGTGGTCACTATTCATTTTCGGGTTGTCCCAATAAGGTTGGTCACTTTCCCTTTTAAGCAATTTAGATTAACATAAACATGATTAAAAATCCCATGACAATTGTACTTTCTGCACAAAGTCTCTATATATGTTTAACCATTAATATCTCAAAATGGGTATAAATAAAAATTATATAAAATATATATTCTAAAACTATACGATTAGACGATTTCAACAAGACCACACTTGACTATTTTTTCTTTCTACATCATTACGATAACATTAAGTCAAAGTTAAATAATAAATATGGTTAAAAGTCAAATGTAACCATTATAAATTATATGGATGGATTAGTCAAATTTAATCACACTACTTTAACTACTAAACACCACAATCTAAATTCTCGTTGCCAAAAGAAAGTGACCATTTTTAATGGGACGGAGGGAGTATCTAATAAGGTCCCCATGTGTCACCAACAGCAGCAGTTGGCTTGAATGAATGGAGGCTCTAGTACCTTAAGCAAGGTCTTAGGTTCAAACATTATGTATGCAAAAAACTACTTTGAAAAAGACGTCTTAATTGCCCTTGCAAATCCTCAGGGATTAGTGTTGGGTCGAATATGTTTAAAAAAAACAAAAGGTCCCCACGTGTGAAAGGTCATATGCATCCTTAATTTTAAGATTTATAGATTTTTTTTTTATTACATGTTAAACAAATTAGAACGTACTCCCTCCGTCCCATAAAATTTGGCCACTATTTCTTTTTAGGGTGTTCCACGAAATTTGGCCACTTTCCATTTTTAGATAAATTAAAATAATATAACTTTGATTAGAATTTTAATTGTTGTCAAATTGTCAAATTACATTAAAAGTGTTCACTTTTACTATTCTGCACAAATTCCAATGCACTTTTACTTTTTTACCCAAAGTCCCTAGCATTTCTTTAATTCTTAGTATTTTAAAATTGGTACAAATAAAAATTATATAAAATATATATTATGAAACTACATGATTAGACGATTCTAACAAGATCAAACTTGAATATTTTTCTCTAATTGTATCATTACATAATATAATGTCAAAGTTAAACAATAAACAGTATCAAAATTCATTAGAATCTTAAACACAAAATGCTTACACCACTTTAACTACTAACCCCACTACCTAAATTACTGTGCCCAAAAGAAAGTAGCCATATTTCGCATGACGGAGGGAGTAATAAATATATAGGGGCCCAATGCCAAATTGAATCCCAATCTTTCTAAAGATTAGAAGTTACGACTTAGGCCCGTTATCTAAAACTTATTTTCATGATTTATTATTTATTTTTATTAAAATCAGATCAGTTCAAATCAGATAAGAAAGATTAAGATCAGACCAGATTAAATAAAATCAGATCAGACACATTCAGCCAGACCAGGGCACATTCAGACCAGATCAAACCAGACCAGACCAGATCAGATCAAATCATTATAATAGATAAGATAAAATCAGACCAGACCAGATAAATTCAGATTAGATCATACCAGATCTTAAGAAATTCAGATCAGAACAGCTTATTTAAGACATAGAGAATAGGGCCTTAACCAATTATCAAGTCATCATCCCTCTTCCTCCGTTCTTGAATGTTTTTGACATTTGAAAATATGTTACTATTTACACACAGACTTTTACTTAAAGTTTTATCATAGTTATACAAGTTAAAATATAGTCGAGTAAGATCTTGTTAGGTTCATCTCGTCGTGTAGTTTTTAAATATTGAACTTTCAGAATTTTTATTTGTACTGAACTTGAGTTATTAAATAGTTTAAAATATGCATTGAAATACGTGAAAAGTTGGTTTTTATTCAAGAACGGTATAATAGAAATATCAATTATTTTTAATAAGGTGGGAATGGAATATCAATTTGAAATGAATTTGTTAAATGGTAATCCATCTGTATCATTACTAATGATTACTTTGATTGATACTATAAAGTAAATCTTAAGACTACTGGTTATGATTTACAACGTGAGAATTCATCAAATTAAATGCCACCATATGGTGTGGTGGGTATCCAAATTATTACCGGGTATCAATGTAAAAAGCTAATACTATCATGCTATTCCGATCCTATGCCCTTTTTCACATTTTTTTGACCTTCCACTCAAACCAAATTATGGATATTTCAAATAGGATTTTATATATGCACCAAATATATTAATATGACATTTCTGGTAATTTATCCATCAATATGGACTATAAATTTATGATAATTTTAAAAGAGGGAGTTCACCAAACCACAAAAGATAATTAATTTGGACGATTTGCAAAGATCTTGGAAGAACAGATAGAGAAAACCTTTTTTTTTTGTAATTAATGAAATGAGCATCAAGAAAACCTATTTTTATTATTATTTTTTAATTAATGAGATGAGCACAAGGAAATTACTCCAATTCACCATTAATCCCCGGCAACAACACTTCGATTAAACAATTATGACAATTACATCTTCAGCAAATAATTTACTGAATAATAAAATTAGATAGTTATAGCAATCTAAGTTGTATTGAAATTATTCTTAAGTTCGAATTTGGGAGGTGGGGCGATGATGATGATGATGATGATTATTATTATTATTATTATTATTATTATTATTATTATTATTATTATTATTATTATAAATTTGAAATCATATCGTGTTAGATCTAATTGGACCATAGTACTATATCATACGAGACAGTCAGAGTTTAAATAAGTTCAAATTTAAATCAATACTATGTATGGAAGATAATTAAATTTTAGACTTTGGAATGAAATTTATGGTGAAAATAATTTTAAATTAATGTAATTAATTTTAAACAATGGTGTTTGTTGTTTGCGTTTAAAATTATATTTAGAGATTAAAGTTTAAAAAGTTAAAGATTGGAGAGTATAGTTTAGAGGATTTTTTTTTTTGGAGAGCCGAAGTAGTTTAGAGTTTAGAGGTGATGTTTAGAATTTAAATATTAGAATGGGTAATATTGATTATTTATAGTAATTTTTAACGCTAAACGCTAATATTTTTTACCATATTATTTTCTGATATTTTAAATAATCATAAGAAAATATATATTGAAAATAATAAAATTTGAGAATTAATTAATATTTGAATTCAAATTAAATATTCATATTAATACAATCTTAATTAAAAATTTTAGTTATATAACTTTATTTTTTTGCGTGTACCGGGTATCCCCAAACCACATTTGGCCCAAAACTAATCTCTCGAGAATCTGGTGGGCATTGAAGGGTTGACACTCCCAAAGATGAATTATGCATACACAAAGGCTCGAAGCCGAGACATTTGCTTAAGCTGCCAGCCCCATACCACGCAGGTTAACTGCATTTGGTATAACTTCATAAATTAAATAATATAGGAAATAGAGATACAAATAAAAATTCAATATCAAATGTAAAAAGTCGTATAATTTTTTTTTTTGTGACAAGCCTAAGAAGCGCGGGCTAGGAAAAAAAAACCCCGAAACAAAAGGAAAAACAAGACAACCACAGGCACAATTACGACTCCCAAAAAAACCTAACAACGAACATGCATGCACCACTTAAGACAAGTTCTTTCAATTTTATATTTTTTTAGGAGTCATTAAAAGCTTGGGAAAGGGTGGTGAGAATCCATGCCACACAAATTACAAAAAAAACAAAAGGAGAGGGATAGGAGGTCGGGAGATAATATGAATTTATAACTTCAAAAAATATAACAACAGTTTATTTAATATATAATAGAATAAACAATACCTTGATAGTATCCTATTTGTCACATTCTTAACCAAGTGTAAATATTTTATATTAAAAAATATGAAGTATTCTTTTTTGTTTTTTAGAAAAAAATAAAAGTGATTCGTCTTAGCCGACGCTCTTGTGCGTCCTCTTACCCAAAAACAAAATGTGATTCGGCCCGGTCCATTTCCATCTTTTAAAGTGGAAAATAAATAAAGAAAAAGAAAGTGTATATTCTGCTTCTTCCTCAACCCGTTAACTGTCCCGTCAAATCGATTGCAGAAACGAAAAGATTCTTGTGCCCTATTTTTAGTAGTGATCCCTTGTCGGAAAAATTCCAGCCCTAATCCTAATTGTAGTTCCAGCAGCGCTGTCCATGCCGTCCTTAAGTAAGACAAGGCTCAAATTTTTATCAACCTTAATTTTGCCAGCACCTTCCTCGTCAGTCTCGCAAATCACAGTGACTACTCACTACTCATACACTGTATATATGTTGAAGATCTGATTCTGATGTTAATATTATACTCCAGCAGATTAAAATAATAATAGAATTATTCTGGCAGATGAATTAGAAATTATTGTCGTTATAAGAAGTAGTAGTAATCAGCGGAAGTTAGAATAGCGGTTGCAACTTACAAGTACACAAACAAAGTTATGGAAGAACTTGGGATATTTTGGTGTCGGAAGAAAAAATTTAAAAAAGGAAAAATGTTGGCTGCGCCAAACTAAAAATAAAAAAAATAATTTTAATTAATTAATTTAAATAAGTAGCGATACACGGCAGATCCGCGCATGTATTAAGATAGATAGATAGAGGAGGAAACTTACTTGAATGATTAGTTTTGGGAATTAGGCGAAGAAGGCGGGGGTCCGGCGTGGCGGCGAGAGGCGGCGGCGAAGAACAGCAGCAGCAGCAGCAAAGCGGAAGCTGGCGGCGGAGCCTGCAGCTGCTGCAGGAGGAGGAGGAGGATGAAAAAAATGGCTCACAGTTACGGGGAATAATAAGGGACGATGGATTAATTAATGGAATGTTGTTGTATTGATGTCGTGGAAAGCGGAGGGGGAGGCTGCCCCTGCCGGAGGAGGACTTGGACATCTGGCGTCCGGCTGCGGCGGCGGCAGCTGGTGGTGGAGGCGAGGCTGTAACAGTTACTACAGCAGTAGTAGTAGGGAAGGAGGACATTATGGTGGTAGTATCTTTTACGAACCACTCTTCTAGCTACTTGTTGATTCTAATTGCTGCCGACTTCCAATTCATATCCATGAATGAAACACATTATGGTGGTTCCAAGCTAATTGCTACTGACACCCGCCCCCAATGGGACTTCCAAAACATCCACATATTATTATTATTATTATTATTATTTTTTCGAAGAGCAACATCCACATATTTTAAATCATTTTTCTTTTCCAATCTATTACTATTAATTATTCCCGTTTATTATATTCATATAGTTTTTTTTTTTTTATTTCATCTTGATCAGCACGAAATTTGATGGATAATTTAAGTGGTGTAATAGTAAAAATTATAAAAATAAATAAATAAATAAAAATCGATATTCTTAAATTTAAATATAAATTGGACAAAGAAAGTATTATTATTATTATTATTATTATTATTATTATTATTATTGTCTTGTCCTATTACTAATTAACATCAAACTGCCCATGTGGTTTTTAAAATCAACTTGTCTACTTGTCTTTTTTAGTTATTGCACTGCTTCAATGCATACAGGCACATGTCCCAATCTTTTAATAACAAAATAAGAAAATCAAAACCACCTATACAAATTTGGTGTAAAATGTTTTAACCAGAGAAACACATCCAAATGGGGATGCTACGGTTACCCCAGTTCCGATTCACGTACTGACAATTAATTTTCTTATATATGTTAAATGATGTCCACGTTATGAAAAATAATGTTAGCTTCATAAAAAATAATGTTGCTTATTTTATAATATTCATCATTTTTCATGTGCAGACATCATTTCACACCGTCATCATTTTTTATTGCTCTGACATCATTTCTCTATGTGTATTCATCATTTCATTTTAGCCAGTATGTGCTGTTGACAGCACAAGCCACACCCCGGTAAACCATCAAATTTGATGGGTACACTAAATATTTTATTTTTCTTTTTGATTTTTTTAAATTCAATTGTTTTTATTTATTTATTTATTTATTTACCACGTGGAGAATCGAACCCCAATTATAAGATTGGGAGGTAGAGACTTGGCCATTGACCATTGACCAAGTTCTCATTCACTTTATTCTACTTATTTTGGCTTCGTTTGGTAAATAAATAGACTTTAGAGTTTAAAGTTTGGTTTCAGAGATTAGAGTTGGCTTCAGAGGTTAGAGTTCCCAAAACTACGATTTGTGGAGAAAATCAGCGATTCCAAATCTTATATTTTCGGGAAAACAAACAGATATGAATCTCGTAGAGTTGGGAATGGGCTTTTAGCGTTTGGACCACTTATTCCAAACGGGGCCTTTGTAAGATATATATATTTTATATTTTAACTATTTTTTCTAATTAATTATATTCTGTTTAGATATTTCACTAGAAAATGTAATAAAAGCATTATAACGAACAATGCTTTTTTTTTTTATTAAAACTTCTTCTGTTTTTTCAATTGCAACATTGGAAGGTTTGCTACCATTCGTTATCTAATTTTAACTTAAAATTTCTACCATTAAATAAATTTTGTAATTCAAAACAATGTTTTTTTTTTTTTTTTATGTAGCTAATAGGATCTTGTTGGATTCGTCTCGTCTTCTAGTTTTCAAATATCAAATATTTAAAATTTTTAATTAAATTATTAATAATTAAAAATATATATTAAATTACGTAAAACCCTCCAATGTTGCAACTTAAAAAAGGGGAATAAGTATTTAATATTACATATAATTTTGAATATCCCATTATTATTGATATATATGTACTTCTACATAAATGATTGATTTAAAAAATATAATTTATTCAATAAAGTGAGCAAACACCCACATAAATACAAACATCAATACAATCTACAGAAGCACAAACTTAAGAACGATTAAGTTCCACACTGCTAAAATTTTCTCAGCCAATAAATGCAATTAAAAAAAATAAATTTTATTTATATTTTAATGACAAGTCTAGGAATACATGAATATGCCATTCTTTCGACCAATTTGGTGTAATTTTAGTGGAAATAATGAAGATGCTCCAACTATTAGTACTAATCACACTCCACAGAGAAGGCAATTATATGAAGATTTGCTTTTCTTCCATTATACATTTTCTCCAGGCACTCTTAAGAAATTATGCAAGGCGAGCACTCCTGCGACGAGGCTGGGTTTCTTTGATTTCTTCTTCTTCTTCTTCTTCTTCTTCTTCTTCTTCTTCAGAATCCTCAATTTTGATGCGAGTGGCTGTGGTGTCGTTGGCAACATGAATCCCCTTCTTGCATCCATTTATGCCAAATATTTTCACAGAAAATGTGAAGCACTTCTCGTATTTAAAAACCAAAAAGTCTCCGCGATCCAGGCAATTATCGCTAACAAATCCTGTCCATCCATTAGTAACGAAGACTCCCTTTGGATTTTTTTCCACGTCTACCTGCCATGTTTTCTTGCTTTGCACTTTGAGCACAATCCTTTCTCTTATTGTTTTATGGAAGTCCTTGACAAAATCTGGCGGTATTTGCTGTGAGAGAAGTACACATAACAACCCTTTGAGATTTTACAAGGATAGGTAAATGACACATAATATATATAGTTCATTTATTGGATTCATACTAACACAAAGCCTTAAACAGGGAACTCGATAATTATGATTCTACTTTATGAAGCACATAAAGATCAATGCTCTTAGCCAAGTACAGAAAAAACATAGACACCAAATGCACATAAATCCATTTTGTAAACTGTCAAAGTGTGTGAGGTGTCATAATGGTTGATTTGATGAACAAAAGGTTCAAAACAAATACCATACAGAGTCCACTCAATCTACCAATTCAAAAAATGCTAGTCTTCCAATGGAGACACAACGTTTTCAGAAGGTGTCTTAGTGTCTAACAAGTTATGTATCACTTGTTCGCTACAGCACTCTATGTATGGAACATACATCAAAAGGCAACAACGATAGACTGGAAAACAGAAATACAAATGGAATATTGGTAATGGAATATTGGTACGCTTATGTAAATCAATGATCAATCACTAACCACTCATTTTAACTACTATACTTATTCATGTACTTGAGGGTTTATCAATGACATGCAAGAGAAACGCGACAAGAGCCAGAAACAGAAGAAACTGGTTGAAAAGAATTGAAGATTCTGCATTTGAAGATCCACAATATGCAGGAATAAAGGCCCCAAATAACCTATCCAGGCAAAGTCAAAATAATAAAGCATGTAATCCATACTCTGCCACATTGGACAGAATTATACAATGAGACTATTTCACATCTATTGATTGTGTTCCACATTACACAATATTTGTTGAATGTAAACTCACAATTATTCAAATGGATATTATAAGAAGAGTAGTTGATTTCTCTTATCTATATTCGATAAAGCAATATGGATCAATAGATAGGGGCAGGGCGAGCGCAGTGTGACTTGATAACTTTTTAGCACAAAACAAAACTAAAAAACATTTTGGAATATTTTCAAATCAAAACCAAACTGCGAAATTAAGGCTTGTTTAGGTCCAGTTTCATAAAGAAACAAAAGAACAACTTATTTATTATTCAATTCTCAACGGAAATCAGTCACTGAAGGAGCTAAAGCTGGAATTACTCTATAAAACTAAAATATCAGTACTAATAAAAACTATGGCTTGGGGCTTGTTCGAAGAGTTTGAGTATCAACGCTTCAACAGAGTTCTTGTTCCGTTGCTTCACCAATGGCAAATTGACTGATGCTTATTTCTCTATCTTTTCTTTTCGATCCAAATCTTTCATCCCAAAAGAGCCTAAAGTTTCTAATCTATTAACTAAACCATAAACCAAAAAAAAAAAAGAATTCTAGAATGCCAAATCAAGTCATAATTTTTCAAACCCTAATCCAAACAAAGCAGCAAAAATACGGACTAATCCAAATTAATGGGGATTGGACCCCAGATTTTCCCTGCTCAGGCAGAATGCCCACATTATTGAACGAAATAGATTCCATTGCAAAATCTTTAATCAAATTAATCCATGGCTTAAAACTATTCAACATTGTTATTTCTGTAATTGGTAAACGAAGGAAAAGTACTCACAAGTTTATCAGCACACAACTGAGGGAGATAAATTTTGAAAAACTCAGCCTCCTCAACGGGAATATAATCTTTACGAGGTCGTCCTCTTCCACGCTTGAACATGGCTTGACTGTCTGTTTCGTTAATAACGAAGAAGGAAAATTCTTATCAGGGTTTTAAATTTTAATACAAGGAGTGGCAAATTCTTTGCAGAACAAATAAAACTCACCCAGGAAAAGGGAAGAATTCCTTCAAAATTTATTCCACCAAAAGATAGATTAAAAAAAGATCCGATTTTTACCCCTTTTTAGCTCATATAACAAAACTTGGGGGGAGGCCGGAGGGGAGATGGGAATTTTAGGATGGAGGAAGAACGAAGACGAAAGTAAAAACTTAAGAAAAGTAACAAGAAGAGAAGCTGAGAAGCGATGGTATGTATGCAGTATGCAGGGTGGGTTACACCGTACACAGTAGTTTTTATCGAAGTTAGTAAATAGTGATTGACCGACGGTCCTTGCGTCGAATCAAAGGCAACAATTTATTTTTTTTATTTTGCTGAAAAGTGGTGGGAGCCATGACAAATAGAGTGTATTTCGTTATGACTAGATTTAGGAGCATATAGCGGATTGAAATATTATATCATCTCACAATTCTCCCACCGAATCTGCTATCTGCTAGTGAATCCGCTGACTCCCAAACATCCCCATAATTACAAATGGAAGGGATAGGGGTCCGTGGAAATTGAACCCTCGATCTAAAGATTAAGAGTTAGGGACTTAACCACTTGGGCTAAGTCTCAATCCCAAGGCAACAGTTTAATTGAGTACTCGAGTATATTTTATTTATTTATTTTATATAATTTAATTTCTAAATTTAACTCAAGTTTGTGGTAAATAGTAGTAGTATGGAGTATAATATAAAAAAAAAAAGCTAAGTTCTGTAGTCACTTAAGCAAGGTCTCGAATTCGAACCTTATATATGTAAAAAATTGCTTTGGAGAGACACCCTTATGCCCCGTTTGGAATAAGCGGTCCAAACGCTAAAAGTCATTCCCAACTCTAAGAAATTCATATCTGTTTGTTTTTCCGGAAATACAAGATTTGGAATCGCTGATTTTCTCCACAAATTGTGGTCTTGGGAACTCTAATCTCTGAAGCTAAACTCTAATCTCTGAAACCAAACTCTAAACTCTAAACTCTATTTATTTACCAAACGAAGCCTTAATTGCTCTTGCAGATTCTCGAGGATTAGTCTTGGATCCAATGTGGCCTGGCAATACCCGGTTATTAACCCAAAAAAATAGCTAAGTTGGATATTATATTAGATTCATAGTCGTATCAAATCTATATTCACTTTTTCACTTTCTCTCATTAATTCTATCACATAATTTTTAGATACGCAGTCTAATATATTTGTTTAACCGTTAATATCTAAAAATATGTAAAGTGAGAATTTTATGAAATATATATTCAAAAAATTTAATCCAATAAGATCCCACTCGATTATAATTTTTATATAATTGTGACAAAAAATTAAGATTAAACTTATGCCATTAACCGTATAAAAAGTCCAAATGGAACACATGAAGGGAGTAACTTGGTTCTCTACACAAAACTCATTTGAGTGAGTTCTTTTGCCATATCACTATTTTTTATTTTATTTTATTTTATTTTATGTATGAGTTCTTAGGTGGAGAGAACCACCGTTGTGGATGATCTATCAGGATTGTTCATCCTGCAAAACAGAGCTGTGGTAATTTTTCAATCCTTGTAAGCTTTATTGTCCTGATATCTGTTTCCTTTGTCAGTTTCACACCTAAACTAGAGTTGATGTGATGATGTGTCAGGGTCAAGATCAAAGAGGAGTTGCCATCTACATCTAATTACTATTAAGACGGAAAACAAATGTTCATTAAAACTACACTTTGAAATGGTCCTTTTGCAGGTTACGTTCTCCTAATTTGTCTTCCATAAGCCTATTTCGAATGGATAATAAGCGACAAGTTTATCATGCGTCAAATATGATGAGCATGTGCCGCATGCAAATTGATTATTCACTCATTTTTCTATAGAAGGATATCCAATTTGAAAGTGAAAAAGTGAACATATGCATCACCTGCAGATTAGTCATAGAATGTGTGCTGGAAATAGAATTCATGTGCCATTCTATTTTAGTGTATAAGTTTGTTTCTTGGATGAATTGATTAGTCCAATCTCATTTTCGCGGAACCATGTATGTGGCCGTCCATGAAGATACGTTATACCTTCCAATGTAGTTTTTCGATCCAACACATATACTCAAATTTGTGATGCTTAGCTTTTTGAGCATCCGATTCGTTTTTAACTAACATAGACCGAGTAAACATGTACTGATGTATTTCTGGTCACTATCAAGGCCGTTCCTGAGATTTTAGGGGCCCTTGGAAAAAATAAAATAATAGGCCCCCATTTTTTTTTGAACAACCTATACTAAGAAATGGTGATGTGAGTAAATGCTACACATATTACGGTAAATGGGAGGGATGAGGGGTTGGATGGGAAATCGAACCTCCAATTTATAGGTTGGGAGTTGGGGGACTTGACCACTAGGCGGTATGAGTCCATACTACACAAATTAGGTACATAATTTAAAAAATTATTAAAAGAAAGTATGTCTATACTAAACTTCTTCCTTTCGCTGATTTGAAATTATAAAAGAAATCAAACTTATTGCAATTTTTAGAGAAGAAAAAATCAAATGAGAAAATAATTATTAGTTTTATCATATTTAAAAAAAAACATAAAAAGTTGAATGAAATTTTTTTTTTTTGGCTTAACAGCCCTCAGGGGCTAGGAAAAAAGAGAAAAAAGAATACAAAGAAATAAGTAAAAAGAGAACTAAGAAGCAGGCAACACTATTGTTGCCTCGGAAACCAGGTCACAGCCGCATCAGCTGCTAACAAAGACTTCAAAGAATCCGGGGGAAAAGCCCAAGTGGTGTAGAATAGCTCACTGTCCGCGCCCATCCTAGCAAGCCCATCAGCTACCGCGTTCCCCTCCCTCAAGATATGCTCGAAGCGACAAGTGAGAAACGAACACCTAGCATCTTCAATCCTGGCAAGCAGAGCCGAAAGCCAATGACTGCGATCAGGTGAAGCTTGCAACAGCTTAATAGCGTGAGCAGAGTCACTCCGACACAGCACTTCCGCATATCCCATCCTTCTAGCCAACAGGAGACCCTCCAGGATGCCTGTTAGCTCAGCTTGGAGTACCGAAGTGTGGCCAAGAAACCCCGACACCCCACCTAGCCATGTTCCACCATTATCCCGAAGAAAAAATTAATATATGCAATAGAAAAAAAGAATAAAAAATTATTAAAACTTTAAAATAATTTTTGGGGCCCCTTTTAACTATGGGTCCTAGGCGATTGTACTTCTGACCGCCCCTGGTCACCATCTCAGTTCCTACACTATTTGTTCATTGCCGTAACAATAACCTCTGCAGATTTTCTTGGGCACAAAAGCGCCAACAAGCTGCTTTTCTTCCAGGTATGCTAGTGTATATCATCGCCATGCTTGTCAAATCAGTGATTTAATCGTCTCTTCTTTAATATTGGCAGGGTTTTGATGACATTGAAGCCATTTTTAGTGCCTCCCAGTCCTAGCTAGCTAGTCATATATAGAAATTGAATTGGCAGAAGAAGATGATTGATGGATGTACTTGGGTTGGGTTTTGTATTCCTTGCTAAATGTTGGATCTTGTATGATGAGTGCTTTGTAGCATAGCTCAATAAAATGCTTAAAAAAAATTAAACCCCCGGAAGCAGAAACATGTCTTCCATGCATCATAATTCATTCACTGTGGTTTGTCTTGGTCTTGGCTAGATCTATTTGCCTGGTCACCGTAGTTCTAATTTTTAAAGTAAAAATTACGTAGTTCTAATTTTCAGATATACTTACTATATTTTAATAAGTTGACTAAAAAGTTAGGGTTTTCTCGGGATGTCTTCCTCTACGCCGCCTATTTGCCAACCTCCGCCGCCGGCCCCTCCGGACCCAGAATTCCCGCCGCCTAAGCCTTCCTTCCGTGATATCGCACTGCCCCGGCCCCCCTCAGCCACGGTGCCGGCTGCTATGAACGTCCCCCTTAGTGATCTGGTATCCTTTGACATTGTGGATGAGAACCCTATGTTGCCCAGAATTCATATTCAAAAGGCGGCAATTGATCGTCTCAGCGCGCCCTTCGTAGATGCTCTTGTCGTACGCGTCCTTGGGAAGAGAGTCAGCCTGGCGATCATGCAGGATCATATCGTGGCATTATGGAAACCAAAGAGCCACTTTAAGGTGGTGGATAGTTACAAGGGTTACTTCCTCGTCAAGTTTACATCGGAAGAGGATCGCCGTCATGCACTATATGATGGTCCCTGGAAGGTTTTTGGCCACCATCTGGCGGTAGCCCCCTGGTCACAGGATACCCACGCAACCGCCGGAAAGATTACCAAGACGTCGGTTTGGGTCAGATTTCCCGGCCTGGATCCTATTTATTATGAAGAAGAGATGCTCCTGCTCATTGCCACCATGGTAGGGAAACCGATTCGAGTGGACATCAACTCGAAGGATCTGAGTCGCGCGCGATTTGCCCGGGTGTGTGTGACGATCAACTTGAGTAAACCTGTGATCGGTAAGGTCATGGTGAACGATGAGTGGCAGAATGTTTCGTACGAAGGACTTCATCATATTTGCACGTCTTGCGGGAGATTCAGATTTAATCTCGGAGAATGCCATCACCATGATAGATCGGATCCCCCTCATGCGACCCCTCCCAGAGCAGAGGGATCGGCTGCCGTAGCCATGGAGGAGGACGGCCAGGGTAAAGATACGGGTGGAGATATCGAAGGGATTCAGTTTCCCCTAAGACCAGATTCTACAGAACCAGGAAAGGAAAATGGAGATCCGAATCTTTCTTATTCTGGGGAATTGCCTAAATCTTCGCAATCTGTTGCAACTCATGGAGAGTGGATCATGGTCACCCGGACCACACGTCCTCCTCGTTGAGATCCGCAGAAAAATTAGAAGAATGTGTCGAGACAGCCCTTGCTTGACAAAACAAATGTTATTGAAAGGAAGAGCATGGCGGCCCCCCCGCTCCATGCACGTACGAAAGGGAAGGAGTTGTTCGTCGTTAATCCTCCTACGGACGGGGTCGAACAGTCGTCTTCTGGCCGTAGGTACAAGGGCAAGCGGCTGCGCCGGACCTTGGAGTCAGGCCAAACGTCGAATCCGATGAATGATACTCAACATCCTGAGCCACCACAACAGAATTCCTTTCTAGCGTTGGCATGGGGTGGTAATGACTTTGATGCGAAATATGGTGAACAAGATGATGATGACAGGGGGGAATCACAGGGGGGTGCAGTGCCTCCCTCGCAACATGCCTGAGCTAGCACTACGTGGCTAGAGTTGTTAGTCTTCATTGATTATCATTCTTATGTCGGATTTTGAAGGCTTCACAATACTAGCGTGGAACGTGCGTGGGATCATAAACGCCCAGCAAGAAGAATATTGGCAGATCTCATCCGGACTCACTCTCCATCGATGCTTCTGCTTTTCGAACCTCAGGGCCCGTATGACCGGGTACGTAACTTTATTTTCAATAAAGGCTATATTCTTATTGCCATACAGGAATCATGCGGACGAGCTGGGGGTATTTGGGTTTTGGGGCGTTCTGGCAGTCCGATTATCTGTGATGTTATGGAGGTGGTCGATAGATTTATCATGGTGGAGTTGCGGAGTGGTAACGTTGTTACGTGGTACTGTACGACCGTGTATGCATACCCGAATTTTTATCGCAGACGGGCCAACTGGACTTACCTCAAGGAGTTGAGGAATCGTATTACGGGGGTTTGGTATGCAGTAGGGGATTGGAACGAGATCCTGGCCCCGTCTGAAGTCCAAGGAGGAGAATTTTTGCAAAATAGGGCGGATGAATTCCGTGAGTGCATTGGCGAATGTGGCTTACTGCCAGTGCAAGTGGAGGGGACAACTTTCACTTGGACGAGACCGGTTAGCGGATTTGGTTTGCTGAGGAAATGCCTTGATAGGGGACTGGCCAATTTGCAATGGCTTCAGTATTTCCATAACGCCCACATCACTACTTTGACTCGAGTAGGATCGGACCATACGCCCTTTCTACTTAATTGTGGGAATCTACCTCAGGACAATGGCATGCGAATTCATCGATGGGAAGCCAATTGGAGCCATCTGCCATACTATGACCAACTTGTGACGGATGCATGGGGCGATCGAGCCGGCACCTTGGCGGATAGGCTGACCGCGCTCATGGGAGCATCGGTACAGCGATGCCCCAGCGAAGCTAGACGTATTCGGAATCGAAAGAAGAAAATCCCGAGGAGGTTGGCAGGGTTGGAGAGAGCTCTACTCCATGTTGATTCCTTGCAACTGATCTTACTTGAAAGAAGA
Source organism: Hygrophila difformis (assembly GCA_030278955.1). Classification (NCBI taxonomy): domain Eukaryota; kingdom Viridiplantae; phylum Streptophyta; class Magnoliopsida; order Lamiales; family Acanthaceae; genus Hygrophila; species Hygrophila difformis. Next base: position 1,332,826 of record JAOANR010000014.1, on the reverse strand, counting down.
CTGCAAAAAGAGTACCAGGGTGTATTGCTACAAGAAGAAACCTTTTGGTATCAAAGGGCAAAAGAAGATTGGGTTCGCTTGGGGGATCGCAACACCAAATTTTTCCATGCTCAGGCTAAGCTCCGCCACCACCGCCAGAAAATTCATAGCCTAATCCTTGAGGATTGTGAGAGGTGCTTCGACCAACCTAGGCTTCAGATTTCGGTCAGGGAGTTCTTCCGTGAGCTTTATGCAGACAACCAGGATCATGGAGATGTTGTACATCTCTCTAATCTCCCTCCCATAACCGGATTGGACATTGACATTAATGACAATCCTGTGATGGCACATGAGGTGACTACTGCCCTAAATCAATTCAAGGGCCTTGCTTCGCCGGGACCTGATGGAGTGCCAGCGGAATTCTATAAGAAGTATTGGGATACAGTGGGGGGTGATGTTGTCGCTATGGTGCAACATGCCTTCCAAACAGGAGTTATTCCTCCAGCCCTTACTAAGGCCTTCATAGTCTTGATTCCGAAGGTTGCTTCTCCTAGTACTTTGAAACAATTCAGGCCTATTACATTGTGCTCGGTCGCCTACAAGTTCATTTCAAAAGTGCTTGTGAACCGTCTTCGGCCAGTGTTGGAGAGATATATTTCCCCCTTACAGTCGGCCTTTCTGCCTGGCAGGGGACCGGTGGACAACTCTATCATTATTCAAGAGATATTATTCACATTATTTAAGGCCAGTTCTCGCATTAAGGCCCTGGTTCTTAAGGTAGATCTTGCAAAGGCGTATGATAGTGTGAGATGGCCTTTCTTACAGGAATGTCTTGAACAGATGTCCTTGCCACCGGGGTTGATTCGGATAATCATGAAATGTGTGACATCTCCGGAGTTTGCTATATTGTGGAATGGAACACCGCTTGAAGGATTTCGACCTAGGAGATGACTGAGGCAAGGGGATCCCCTCTCCCCTTACTTGTTTAATATTGTCATGGAAAGGCTATCGGTCTCCATCGAGCACCATGTGGGGCGAGGCGCCTGGAAGCCGATTCGGATCTCGGCCGGAGGACGTGTAATCTCACATCTTATGTTCGCCGATGACTTAATCCTATGTTCTATGGTAGAGGCAGAAAGCATCGACTGTCTTTCCCGAACTTTGGAGGATTTTGCAAGTGTTGCTGGGCTTAAGATTAATTATGATAAGTCTAAAGCCTATGTTCCATCATGTGTTACAAATGACGAGAGGGGCTGGTTGTTTGATGCCACCTTCATTCCATTCACTGCGAACTTGGGGAAGTACCTAGGCTTTCCATTACATGTTGGAAGAGTGAGGCGCCAATCCTATGATTTCATCCTTGAGAACATAGACAAGCGAATAACTACCTGGGCCATGCGTCTTTTGAATAAAGCGGGAAGAGCTACTCTGGCCAGACACGTACTAACAACCATCCCTGCTTATAGTATGCAGTTAATGTGGCTCCCCCGAAGCCTATGCGACAAGATTGATCAAAGGATCCGGAACTTTGTATGGAAGGATCGAGCAGGGAGGGGTATCCATCTCGTGGGATGGGATCGGGCAGCTCGTCCAAAGAAGCACGGTGGGCTGGGGTTTCGAAAGGCGAGACTTATAAATACGGCCCTGTTGGGGAAGCTCGCTTGTGATCTCTTCATGGGATCGGGGAAAATTTGGTGTGCCTTGCTGCATGTAAAGTACTGTGTTAGGGATGGTCACTACACCGCACTTCACAAGGCAGGATCTCCGGTGTGGAGGAGCATTTGCAAGGCGGCTCAGCAACTGGAAGCGGGATTCGCCTTCAAGCTTGGTGATGGCCGGAGCTCTCTGTGGTTCTCTCCATGGTTCAACAATGGCCAGCTTGGGGATTACATACCGAACCTCATGCCACAAGATATGGAGCTGCAGGTGAGGGATGTTATAGGGGAACTTGGGTGGAACTTAGGTTGTATTCAATCGGAAGTTCCTCATAAAGTTCAATTGCAAATTAAGGGTTTGCCACCACCTTGCCTGCATGGGTCGATAGCGGATGCTTGGGTGTGGAAAGGAAATAATGAGGGGCGCTATACAGCATCGTCTGGCTATTACTATCTCCTCCAGAATGAGACAGATGATGAGCAATGGGCGTGGTTGTGGAAATCACAGATTCCAGAAAAAATGAGCTTTCTTCTATGGCTTATTGCATGTGAAGCCCTCCCATGCAATGGCCTGCGATACCACAGAAATATGGCGACGTCTCCTCTTTGTCAGCTTTGTGGGGTGGTGGAGGAAGATTGGAGACATTGTCTCTTTTATTGTCATTGGACGAGACAGGTGTGGCGCTCGATCAATATTTCTATTCCAGCCGACTTGGACTCACTGAATAGAGTCAACATCAGGGGCTGGCTTCATGGCATGTATCGCGTCTCCGGAGGCCTTTTCATTGCCGCAGCTTGGCTAATCTGGCGAGAACGCTGCTCCAGGGTCTTTAGGGGAACATCTACTGGTAATTTTGCGCTGGTGAGGCAGATTTATCATGCCCGAGATACGATAGACCGAGACCAGCTCAACATCTCCCAGACGAACTCAGTACCACGGATGGTGTGCTGGAACATGGGGGGATGGTCCGGAATCTCTCTGCATTGTGATGGCTCCAGGTTGGCAGAGAGTAAGAAGGCCGGCTTTGGGGCTGTGTTGCGTGGTGCGGATGGCAGCTGGATGGGGGGATCTCGGGATTCCTAAGCGATACATCAGTCATTCACGCGGAAGTGGCTGCCATTTGGTATGGATTACGGTTGGCGAAGGACAAGGGGGTTAAAGAGTTGTGCTGCCGAAGTGACTCCAAGGAAGCTATAAGACTCCTCCATGGTGGCAGATCCCAGACGCATTGGTTGGTGAACTACTTATTGAATATTGATGAGTTAAGATCGGAGTTCGATATTTGTCAGTTTCAGCATATCTTACGGGAAGGAAATGCTGCTGCAGATTTCCTCGCTAAGAGGGGGGTGGATGATGAGGTGTTCTTCACGACGTGGGCTTTTCCCCCGGATGGCATACGACCCTTATTGACGGCAGATGCAATGGGTACTTGGTTTATGAGGGGTAGCTAACTGTGCTGTGCCGCTTAGCTATCGCCTCCGTTATGATGTTTTTTTCTTGTTTGGTTTTTCCTTTTCTTTTTTCCTAGCCTGTACGGGCAGTTACGCCAAAAAAAAATAAGCAAGCACTTATCAGTTATAGACAAATTTTATATTCCTTCGTCAATCCCATAAATAAAAATGAGATTGTTGCCGAATTTGATATAATTTTTATAGGAACCACAAGCTACAGTGGCGGACGCAGGCTTTTAGGGTTGGGACGAACTTTCTAATATAATTTTTTTCCTCACAATATAAAATAACAAAAGATATATTATATCAAAAATTAATTATAAATATCTTATTTTTACATTAGGAGTGATAATTGTAATCTACGAGTCGCCATATTTTGAGCTCGGTGGCGAAATTATAGAAAGTTGCCTTCTAATATAACTAAAATTCATAAAGTTATATAAAAAATTATAGTAATTTTGGAGCTTGGGGGGCAAAATTATAGAAAATTATTTTTTACTATAGCTAAAATACATATACTATATATAAAATTAAAGACAAATTTTGAACTCGGGACGAACGCCATACGTCCGCCACTGACAACTGACAAGCTAAGTAGGGGGAGGGACCTTGTGTTTGTGGGAACATTCAATAATTTAATGGTAGGTCTTAATTTGTTTTTTAATTCAATGGATGTAGTTAGTTACGCCAATATCAGAATTCTGAAAAATTAACATTTTCCATTTTTATTAGCATCAATCATTTAATTCCCTATTTCCTATTTTAGGTAGTAACATTTTCAATTTATTTTGCTTTCTAAAATGCTCACTCTCTACGTTCAATCAATTTATTACGCCAATATCAGCAATGACATTTTTTTTTTAAAGTAGCCATTAAAGAATTGAAAAATGAGTAGTGCAAGCCCATGCCATACAAATTACAAAGGGGAGAGATAGAGGGTGGTACCCATCAGCAATGAGCCAATGACATTCTCAACTGGAGTAATTTTTTTTTTTTTCATATCTCATATGTATTTTTCATTTATTCATTATGTTGTTTTTTCTAATGAAAAAGTCATTGCTCATTCATTAGGCGCAATAAAGAAATCAAGTAAGGATTATTGGCCTTTCCTAGCCTGTATAGGCTGTGTAGCTAAAAAAAAGTAAGGATTATTGCCCGGAATCAATTGCAATGTAACGCTTCATTTTATTTCAAATATATCCCATAAACTAAAAATAAAAAATTAGGTCCCATTTGACGCCATAACCACATAAGGTAGTGATAAACGTTTATGGTTTTCCAAAATTAGGAGTATGAGACTTGCCAGTGGTCATGTTTCATCACTTCCAATTTTCATTGAGGGATCAATTCTTTATGATTTTTTATCTCTCATTTTTTTTTTGTAATTTGCGTGACATAAGCTCCACCATTTATTTCCTAACACACGTATATGAAAGTTTTTTGAAAAATATTACTCCACATGTCTTGCTCGTCAATTATAGCCAAATCAGGAAATTTTCCTAACTATTTGGTTTGTTTATAAATCTACTAATATAATAGTATTATTATAGTGCTTGATTCAATATTAAATAATAGATATATTACCAAATGCAGCTGACTTGAATAATATGTGACTCTGATGACTTACGTAAGATATGATATGAGGATACCTGATACACGTCAAAAATAATAAATTTATTAAATTATTCATATAGATGTATAATATTCAAGTGTTATTTTGATGATAGATTATAACCTATGCCAAATAGAAGTATTAAATTTCAAACGATATATACTCTAATTTTCGCTATTTTTTTTTTTTTTTGCAATACAACCAGTACAGGCTAGGAAATGTGAAAGAAAAAATAAAGAGCATAAATAATTTTCGCTAAGTTAAATACTAATGCATTTTATATAGTATCTCAATATTAGACTTATAAAATTAATTTCAAAATTTCAAATTAAATAATAAAAAAACGAAGGAAAAAATGTCAATTTGGTGCTGTAACTCTGCCCAATTTTTAATTTAGTGTCATAAGTTTGGAATTTCTAATTTGCCGCCATAACTTTGCTAACGGTTTCCAAAATGGTCTCATCGGGCCTTAATCACCCACATTTTCTGACGTGGCACGGGATTAGTATAAATTAATTAATCTAATTGTGCTACGGAGACATTGACTAGGTTTGACATACAAATGTGGATACTTTCTAACCCGTTTACTGCATACTTGGAGAATGGGAAAGAGACCATTATGTTAGAAATAGAGTTAAAAAAGTGTCAAAATGTGTATGTCAAACTCAATCAATGCCTACGTGGTACATACGTGGCACAATAACATTAATTATTTACACTAATCTCGTGCCATATCAGCAAATGTGGGTGCTTAAGGCCCGATGGACCATTTTGGAAACTATTAACAAAGTTATGGTACCAAATTAAAAAATGAACAAAGTTATTTGCATTTTTTTTTCCAAAAACGAATCTAATTTGTCAGGCTTCTCAAGGTCCAAGATTAGCCTTCAAAATATATGCTTGGTGAGTTGATCTATTTCAAAATAACTTTCTATTTTCACAAGACTCCAATTTAATACATTACTTAATGATATTCATCTACTTTCAAATATGAAATATATATCTAATTTGTAATTCATAAATGGATCACATATCAAATCAAATCAACGTCGAGAATGAGACTTCACCCAAATGGTCATGGTCTCTGCCTTTCAACCAAAGGTTAGGAGTTTGATTCCCACCTGGCTCCTATCCCTCCCCTTTATCCCCTTTGTAATTCGTGTGATTTGGGCTCCCACACACCTTTTACCGACGCATAGGTGTCAATGTTTATGAAAAAAAAATCAAATCAACGTCTCCAAAGGAAATTCTTTTACCTATATTGGAATAATTTCACAAATGGAATCAAATCATTACTATAAAAATTTTGAATTTAGTAGCAACATTATAAATCACTACTATGATTGTAATGATTTGTTGGGCGTGTAATTTTGGAGTAAATACTAATAATCGAGTAGAAGTACTACTTTGGTGGGATAATGGATGGTACTGCTAGAAGAATTCATGTTGATATTTTCCGGCAATTTAGTCCCGAGGTCATCTTCTTGTTCGAACCACAGTTGGAAGGGAATAGGATGACTGATCGTCTCGTTAAATATGGTGCTTCTAAGGAGGATGTCTTCACCACTTGGGCGTTCCCGCCGGATTTCGTATTGGTAGACCTAAATACGGATGTCATGGTGCTTTGTTAGCCTAGTTTGTTTTTTTTTTTTTTTTTTTTTTTTCTAATCTAGTGTTGCTGTTTGTTTTTTCCTGTCTTTTGCTTTTTCGTTTCTCCCTCTGTATTGCTTTCTTTTTTATTCCTTCTTTTATACTTTTTTCTTCGGAATTGGCTTATAAAAAAAATAAAATAAATAGAAGTACTACTAAAATCGTCTTGGACCACGCCAAATAATACTGCTAAAATCCCCACCGTAACCACTTTTTATAGTGTCTACGTAGTAGTATTTATCAAAAAAAAAAGAAAAGAAAAAAAAGAAAAGAAGAAAATCCCCACCGAAAAAGAAAATAATAAACCAATACATAAATTGCAGGCCGGGAGCATATATAAAAGGAAGAGGGCGCCTAGTCGCCTACCCCTTGATTCATTGGGAATTTGGGGAGAAAAAGACATGGCAGAACAACAGGACGAGGAGTATGTGGAGACATTATTACAAAAACGGAACTGCATTGAGGGTTGTCCTGGCTGTCAAGTTGCTAGGCGTAAAGAGACTCAACGAGGCCTCCCCATCAACCAAATTCTCATCATATTTATTGTTATGCTTTCCAATGGTAACTGTTCATGACGCCAACTTCTTTGATTTCTTATCCCGATTGTTTGCCCTTTTCCTTTCGGACCACTTTATGATGTATGTTGTTGTGTATTTGTCGAATATGGGTAATTTTGATTTCTCCTTTACAGCTTTGCCGGTAACATCTCTCTACCCTTTCGTTTATTTCATGGTAAGTATTTGAAATTTTTACCACTGTTTTATTATAATTCGATCTTTTGTACAAGTCTGGTTTGCCCCTTCGACAATGATCCGACTAAAGATTGAGTCTTTGTACAGGTACGGGATTTTAACATTGCTAAAAAAGACGAAGATATTGCCTATTATGCCGGGTTTATAGGTATGCTATGATTTTCGACTTTTTCGAACTTCTTGACTACGTTCTTCTGATGACTCCTATCAAAATGTGAATCTGTGAAGGGTCTTCATACATGCTTGGAAGAGTTCTGACGTCTGTCCCTTGGGGAATCATATCTGATAGATATGGCAGGAAACTTGTAATAATCATAGCATGTGCTGCAAAGTTAGTGGATCATATTTGCATTTTCGATTGCTTGTATTGAAATTCAATTCTAAGCATCTCAACAATTGGGTGGTTTTCCTTTTGCAGTGTTATTTTCAGTACTCTGTTTGGATTGAGTGGAAACCTTTGGATGGCCGTTGCAACGAGATTCCTTCTGGGGAGTTTGAATGGTTTACTTGGACCATTTAAGGTATTCATGACATTCACATCATAGCAAGCCTGCAAACCCAACATTTTACATAGGAATTTCATTATTGTCAATGTAAATGGTCATGTAGTGGTTTAACTTTACCCCATTGCCAGGCATATGCGTGCGAGCTGGTCCGTGAGGAGCACCAGGCTCTAGGATTATCAGCAGTAAGAAGTCGTCTACCTTCTAAGGCTGCATTGCATTAACATTGTACCAAGTCTAATATCCTAAGTTCTTTATTGAGGATCTTAGTATAGTTGCTTGTTGGTATTCTATAATTACTCATATAAATATGAAGATTTCACAGCAATCAATCTTCTGTCGATCCCAGGTTAGTACAGCATGGGGTACAGGATTAATTATTGGACCAGCATTGGGTGGCTTTCTTGCACAGGTTTGTCATTATATATATGCATGCATCACAATATTTCCTCTATGAACAGGGAAATTCCACAATTATTCACCCATGCTGCTTTCTCTCAATTTTGTTGGGCATAATTGGGCAAAAATTTCCTTTATAGAGTTTAAAGTTTCAAGTTGCAAGAAAATTATTGACGTAAATATTTATCTTGTCGAATGTTAAAACAGCTGTAATATTAAATGTGAATTCTTCAATCAACTGATCAATTTCTTTACCTCTTTGTAAACTCTATTTGGGTGAAGCCTGCAGAGAAATTTCCTGGAATATTTGCATCAGATTCTATTTTTGCAAGGTATGTTTTTGTTTTACATTTTCTTCAAACTTTTCCACGATTTTACAGAATTCTCTACTGCTGTGACTTGTGAGCTTTACTTAGCAACACAATTTTTTTGTAGGTTCCCATACTTCTTGCCTTGTTTGATAATTTCTTTCATTTCCGGCGTTGTTGGCATTGCTTGTCTTTGGGCCCCAGTATGTTTGTGTTCCAAGCTCCATCTCATAATTTTTCCCTTTTCTTTTTTCCTTCCAATAATGGATGCTTGTAAATTGTGCGAGTTATGGATCTTCGTTTTATATATCATGTTGTTTCAAATATGTATGTGTTGCTTATGGAGAATTGCTTTAAGAAATGCAGGAAACCTTGCACTCACACACGAACGTATCAACTGTGAATTCATATGATGCTTTGGAGTCGGCAAAGGAACAACAAAAGCCTCCCTCAAGAGGAAGCCTCTTAAAAAATTGGGCCCTTATGTCGTCCATCCTTGTTTATTGCATTTTCTCACTTCACGATACAGCTTACACAGAGGTATAATTCATCATGTCCTCCACATGAACAGAAGATTAAAATTAACGCTAAATTGAAAGTTATATTGACGTTCATTAATATGGTTGAGCATTTACATCCTCAGATATTCCCAATATGGGCTGAAAGCCCCAAAAGACTTGGAGGCTTAAGCTATACAACTAACGATGTTGGAGAAGTACTTTCAATCTCTGGTACCACTTTGTTTCTATGTTATTTCATTTCATTATTCTTATATTCTACTGCAAATTAAAGAAACTTTACATATGGATTGATTTACAGTATATTCTTCCATTAGCATATTATATATTTTTTGTTACCTATTCGATGTTTTGGTTGAATTTCAGGTTTTGGCCTGCTGGCTTTTCAATCTTCTCTATATCCACTAATGGAGCGGATCTTTGGCCCTATCATGCTTTCTCGAATTTTCGCAGTAAGATTGTCTATTTCCTACTGTAATACTATGTGGTATGGATTTGGTTTTAGCTACAGTCAATCTGTTAAAAAATGTTTTGTCGATCAATGCAGATCCTTTCGATTCCTTTACTAACAAGCTTTCACTACATAGCCAAGCTGGAGGGGACTGTTCTCTCCATAGTGATAAACTGCGCATCTCTTTTGCAGAACATTCTCTCGGTCGGTTACATATTTATTACAGCCACAATTTGGTGTTAAAAGTATGTACTCTATGTTCTCACTGATACTGTCGTTTTTCATTTCTGGCAGATCTCTATTTTAACAGGATTGAACATTTTGCAAAACAGAGCTGTGGTAGTTCCTCAATCCTTGATAGCTTTAAGCCTCTTGATCAATTTCCTTCCTTATTTCCTTAATTAAAATTTTTTTGTACCATGGTGGGTAAGGGTCAAGAACAACGAGGGGTTGCCAATGGTATCGCGACGACCATACAATCACTTTTCAAGGCTATCGGCCCTGCAGTTGGAGGAACAATGTGAGTTATCATGAACTTTTAGATTTTCATGTCATCTATGGTTTGTTTTTCGGTTCTTTAAAATCCATCATAAAAAATACACGATATAATTATCGAATGGCCTATTCTATCTCCATCCATGGTCATGACTTTTATATGCCTCCTCGACTCTACTTTGCCTATTTATTTTGGTGTCAATTCCTTCCTCCTACAGATTTTCGTGGGCATTAAAGCGCCAACATGCTGCTTTTCTTCCAGGTATTATGACTGTTTTTTTTTTTTTTTTTTTTTTTTTTTTTTTTTTTTTTTTTTTTTCTGGCTGGGTTTTGTTCAAGTTATGTTATTTCCACAAACCAATGTTGACCTTTGCTGTGTTTCCCAATCTACACAACAGGCAACCTGATGGTTTTCTTCATCTTGAATGTTGTGGAAGCAATCGGAATTTTGATGACGTTCAAGCCATTTTTAGTGGATCGTGTGTCGCACTAATTGAATTGAATTGGCAACAATACATTATTATCCGATGATTGCAATACAAACTAATTTCTTTGTTTGTGTGAATTTTTGGGAATTGCTCATTACAAAAAGCATTCCTTGCAGTGTGTTCTTGTGATGAGGTTTTTGTTCTTTGGCGGACAGATCAAATGACATTTCAAAGTACAGTAGTAATTGCATTTTCAAATGAATCTGCTAGCTAGCACCTTCATTGCACCCACTTCTACTTCTGTGTTAATTGTTATGGGGAGAAAAAAAGAAAAAGAAAAAACAGAATGTTGGTCTTGTAAATGGAGACTGGAGAGAGTTGATTCTTATTCCAAGTTTGCCACATGAAAGTTAATTTTATTTACATTAGTTGTGTCAGACCATTCAATCATTATTAATTGTAGTATGGCTGTATTGTACTCCATATAGTAAGTAGTACGAGGCGAGCTGCTAAAAGACAATATTAGAAAAAATACTTCTATATAGGATAAATATCTAATTAAAATACTAGTAATAATTATAATTATTATGAAATTCTTTTTGATTTTCCGATGGAGTATATTCTGCAAGTATGTTGTGGTGTAGGCCTCGTGTCCCAAATGTAAGGCTCCATCTCACCAACCGTATTTATTTGGAGTATTTATTAGCCATGAATTTCCAATCTATATTCATCCGTCTCATTTAGATTGTCACGTTTGATGTACTATTCACTGTTGAAATTTGATTCGTATTTTTATCATAGTTATATAAGAAAAAACATAGTCAAATGAGATCTTATTAGATTCATCTAATCTTGTAGTTTTAGAATATCAAATTTTTATAATTTTTTATTGTACACAAATTTAAGTTATTAACCGTTAAAAATATATATCGGCATACGTGTCAGGTGAGTCTGTAGCGATTATAATGAGACGGATGTAGTATGTATCTGTATTATTTTCACGTAATTCAATGCATATTTTTAATTATTTATAACTCAAATTATATACAAATACAAATTATAAAAATTTGATATTATAAAACTACACAATTAGATAAATCCAATAATATATCATTTGACTATGTTTTATCTTATATAACTATGCTAAAAAACTAAATAAAAAATTTACTCAATAAATAGAGTATCAACTATTTAAATGGCGAGGTTATTTAAAAACGGTGGGAATATGTACTTCCTCTGTTTTGCCAACTGACTAACGCAAGTTGTACTTGCTCAAAACATTCAATTTCTCTATATATGTTTCCATGACCCGTGACTATATGGAACACTTGTCCCAAAGCTAGCATAATAAAATGGCGTAGTGTAGTACTCTCTCCGTTTTTTTTTTTAGCTAGTGTTGACTAATGGGTACTGTTCACTTATATAATTTGACTTAAAGTTTTCTCATGGTTATAGAAGTTAAAATATGACAAAGTGTGATCTTGTTGGATTCGTCTCGTCTTGTAGATTTTAAATATCGAACTTTTAGAATTTTTACGTGTACCGAATTTGAATTATTAATGGTTTAAAATGTGAATTGGACTGCGTGCTGAGTGGATCCGAAGCTATCTTTAGAAAACGGAGGAAGTACTACTTTAATAGTAGTATATCAATCAAATTAACTAAAGACGCTTTTTATTATTGGTTTGTGTAAATGCATTTAAAAAAAGTTAAATATGACCTCTCGACCTCGATCAAGTCAAATTCTAGTGTCAAAGGCTCAAAGCTCAAAAGTGATGAAGAGAACAACAGATGGAGATGCTTGTCTAAAGTGTAAGGTATAACTCACCTGCCACGTGGCCCCGGGGGGGGGGGGGGGGTTCACAACTCACAAGTTGGACGAAATCATTGCAATAATGCACTCTTCACCTAATTAAATTAAAGAAATACCTACTCTCCAAAAACTTTTCACATTGTGACATGAACATAATGATGCACTCACTTGTAAGTACTACTACTACTTCTACTAGCTTTTGGGTTTCCTTTCACAGATCAGACACTGAGACACATATCAAATGGGAGAGAGAGTACGTGGTACAATTAAGTACTCCCTCCGTATCATGAAATTTGGTCACTATTCCTTTTTGGAGTGTCCTACGAAATTTGACTACTTTCCATTTTTAAATAAATTAAAATAATACTTCCTCCATTTTTTAAAGATAGCTACTGACCAACCCAGCACGCAGTCCAATGCACAATTTAAACCATTAATAACTCAAATTCGGTAGAAGTAAAAAATCTAAAACTTCGGTATTTAAAAACTACAAGATGAGACGAATCTAACAAGATCTCACTTGCTTATATTTTAACTTGTATATCTATGATAAAAATTCAAATCAAAGTGTTTAGGTGAATAGTGTCAATTTTACCAATGTAGCTATCTTTTCTAAACGGAATGCACTTTTACTTTTCTACACAAAGTCCCTAGCATTTCTTTAATTCTTAATATTTCAAAATTGCTACAAATAAAAATTATATAAAATATATATAATGAAACTACACGATTAGACGATTCTAACAAGATCACGTCTGAATATTTTTCTCTAATTGTATCATTACATAATATTAAGTCAAGGTTAAACAATAACCAGTATCAAAATTCATTAGAATTTTAAACACAAAATGCCTACACTACTTTAACTACTAAACCCCACTACCTAAATTACCGTGTCCAAAAGAAAGTAGCCATATTTCGCGGGACTGAGGGAGTAATTCACATGGTGGGACTCGGGCCCACACGTCCACATTGTTTTTAGCTAAGCCAAAATAATCATCTTTTTTTTTGCTTTAATTGGTTGACCCTTTATTAGATAAAGGACAAAACCAATGATAATACTATTATCTCCGGTGTTTTTGTTATGAATAGTTTTTTGGCACTATTCACTGTTTAATATTGATTCATATTTTTATTATAGTTATATATAAAAAAATATTGTCAAGTGAGATCTTGTTAGATTCGTCTAATCTTGTAGTTTTATAATATCAACTTTTTACTTCCTCCGTCTTGATATAATTGTCATGTTTGATTTTTTTGGCACTATTCACTATTTAAGTTTGATTCAAATTTTTATCATAATTATGTACTTCCTTTGTTCTCATATAAATGCACCATACCTACATTTCACGCAGTCCAAGAAATATTTTTAAATGTTTATAACTCAAATTGTATATAAGTAAAAATTATAAAAATTTGATATTCTAAAATTACGTGATTAGACGAATCTAACAAGATCTTACATGACTATGTTTTTTCTTATATAACCATGTCTAAAAAATTAGTCAAAGTTAGCCAATGAATAGTTACTACTATGCAAATGGTTCACTTATATGAGAACGGAGGTAGTAAGAAGAAATATAGTCAATTGAGATCTTGTTAGATTCGTCTAATCTTATAGTTTTAGACAATCAAATTTTTATAATTTTTTATTATACACAATTTAAATTATTAACCATTAAAAATATGTATTGAAATACGTAGTGGGTGGGTCCGTGACAAAAATATTGAAATGGAGGTAGTATATTTTTTCGTTGTACACAATTTAAGTTATTATCAGTTAAAAATATGTATTGATATACGTGATAGGTTGGTCCGTAGCAAAAACAATGAGAATGAGGAGTTACTATATTACTGGTAAGACAAATCAAATTTTACTTCTTCCCCAGTCTTCATTTATTGCAATTTCGACTAGTAGGGAAGTATCTGCATCTCATTCCAACCCTATTATTAGGATTATTTTTTTTAAAAAAACTCATGTGTGTCGTGATTACCACGGCAATTTGATTTCAAATTCCTACTTTTACTCCTCATCTTTAAAAATAAATTTAAAAAAATGGTTCACCGGTGGCTGGCTTCTTAAGTCATAGCATTGGTATTTTGGAGTTGAGTTTAGAAATTTATGGATAGAGTTTTAGTGTAATAAATAGAAAAATAATTTATATTATAAATATATGTGTGTATATCCACGCTATTTATAATTTACGATGGAGTGAGTCAATCAATCACTGTAAAATAAGATAGGGGAAAAATAATACTCCATCCGTTTTTTTGGTTTGCAGATTTGAGCACAGGCACGCATGTCGATACACATTTTCAACGATTAATAATTTATATTGTATATAATTAAAAAAATTAAAAAATTAATATTCTAAAACTACAAGTTTGGACAAATCTAACAAGATCTCACTTAACTATATTTTTTCTTTCATAACTATGATAAAATCTGAGACAAAGTTAAAATGTGAACAGTAACAAAAACAATAATATTGCAAAGCTAGAGAAACGGATGTAGTAATGCACATCGTGTTAAAATAATTTAGCACTTCGAGTGTAGAAATTCAACAATTATTTTATCTTTTTAGTAACCATCAAATATAATAGCAATATAATGATCGTAATAAGTAGTTGAATTGTGATACTAAAAAGATATATACTCCCGGGTCCAGTTAGGGTACAATCAACAAATCCCACAACACATCAAGGCAGCGATCTGAAGCGTCCATTTAAAATCCAAGGGTTGTAAATGAAAAAGGGTATAATTGTCATAACACAATAATAGTTCATTTTAAAAACAATGCATTTCAGCGATATGACAAGTATTTAGACATGTTATCATATCTAATATTTGGTAACTCTATATTTAGTATGTTATCATATTTATTATTTGGTAAATCATATTAAATATTTGGTAATCCATATCTAATATTTCAAATAATATCTTTTTATAATCAAAGATGCGCATCAAATTTATTAATAGATCATTTCAGCGATCTTACCAAAAACAATTAAGTGATGCTATAAAATATATTTCAGGGACCACAAGTAGAGGAATTCAGCGACAGTATCTAGCATAATTCAGCGATGGTACCAAGAATAATTCAGCGACGCAACCTAGAATGATTCAGCGATACTTTATGTGATGCTACCAAAAATAATGAAGGGATGCTATCAAATATATTTCAGCGACCGTATCTAGCATAATTCAGCGACGATACCAATAATAATTCAGCGACGCAACCTAGAATAATTCAGCGATGCTACCAAAAACAATTCTGTGATGCTATCAAAAATAATGAAGGGATGCTATCAAATATATTTCAGCGAGATCAAGTAGAGTAATTCAGCGATGGTACCAAGCAGAATTCAGCGACGCTACCAAGAATGATTCAGCGATGCTACCAAAAACATTTCTGTTATCATATCTAATATTTGGTAAATAATATCATATCTAATATTTGGTAAACCTATATTTAGTATGTTATCATATCTAATATTTGGTAAATAATATCATATCTAATCTAATATTTTCAAATAATCATCAACGAATGGTAACAAATATATTAATAGATAATTTCAATCATGCTACAAAAAAATAATTTAGTGATGCTATAAAAAAATATTTAAGCGACACTATCCTAGAAGAGTTCAGCATTCAGCCACATTACACAGAAGAATTCAGCGACGCTACAAAGAAGAATTCAGCGAGGCTGTCAAGAAGAATTCAGCGAGGCTGTGAAGAAGAATTCAGCATGCCATGAAGAACAATTCAGCGATGCTATGAAGAACAATTCAGCGACTCAACTAGAATATTTCGGGTACGTTTTCATGAACAATTCAATGACTTTATTTAAAAATATTTCAGCGACGTATATCTATGTATAGCAGCATAATTAAGCAAATTGAAGGGTAGTATGAGATCAATCCTTGAAATGCAAAGAAGAAGAGAAGAAGAACGGAAGAAGAATGGAAGGATTAGCGTTCACAAACTAAATGTAGCAAATTTACTATTTTAACCTTTAAGTTAATCTCAACCATCAATTTATAAATTAAATCAATGGCTGCGATGTACCGCAGTACATCAAGTCAAAATGCTTAGTCGCACCCTAACGGAATTGATACTCCCCTGTCCCACCTCACATGATATATTTGAATTTTTTTATATATAATTTATTATTTAAAATTAACTTAATTTATTGTAAGGATATATTGATAAAAATTATATTCAAAATGAATGTTGTTATAAAAATATGTATACTTAATTCTTACTTGTACACAAACTATTATTAAATATTAAATAAATATATTAATATATATACGAAGAAGAAAAGTGTCAAATTAAGTTGGATATATGGGGGAGTATGATGTTATTAATTCGGAAACCCTGACATATACTGGTAAGTTACTATATTTTAATATAACTTGGAATAGGTGTAAATTACAAAATTTTTAACCCACCGGCGCCCCCCAACCCCCAAGAAAAAAAAAAGAAAAAAAAAAGGAACCTTGATCATATCACTGAACAAATTTCATGAAAAACCGACTTGAACTCATGAAGATTTTCATAGGAATTAATATTAGAACGCTTGTTTGTTGACTCGTTCAATTTTTTATTTTTTTACATATCCTCCTTTTTATTGATATTCCTTGTTTTTTGGTACTACTTGTTTCATTGTCTGGAATAGACTGATGAGGGAATGGGTCATAAATTGAATCTTTATATGAAGAACATGTTGCATTGAGATAAACACATGCCAATTTAAAATTCAATATAATACATAAATGGCAGAACAAAGGAATAGTATTTTGAAAGGGATTGGTTACTGTGCAATCACCAAAACCCGCAGCATATCAAGGCACCAATCCCAATCGTTCGTTTAAGATCTAACGGTCAAAAATGTAAAAGGGTAAAATTGTCCAATTTTTTTTTAATGTCAAGTCGCTGAAAAATACACATATATAAGGTCATCGCTGAAGAACACTATGTATGTCGCTGAAATGCACACAGCTTGTTGCTGAAATATACTATAGTGCGTCGCTGAAATATACTATAGCGTGTCGCTGAAATATATTAAACCAAAGAATTAGGGTTTCAACTTTTACGAAGTCACTGGAATGCACAATATCAAGTCGCTGAAAAATACTATAGCTTGTCGCTGAAATATACTATAGTGAGTCGCTGAAATATACTATACTCCGTCGCTGATAATACACGGAAAAGCGTGCTGAAAACAATATGCATGTCGCTGAAAACAATATATTAATCGACAAAATCGCTGAGAAGTACATACCTTGTCGCTGAAATGTATTAAAATATATTTTGGAGTAATATGACATAATTACCTTTATATCCTTCTAGTTCATCTCAACTGTTGATTTAAAGAGTTAATCAACGGTTGGAAAAATACCGCAGTACATCATGTCAAATTCCATAGTCGCACCTAACGAATGCCATTTTGAAAATTTAGAAGAGAAGGAAATAATTGACATTGTATGTGTACACTTATTTGACCATTGGATTTTGGATAGTGGCGATGGTAAAAATTGTGCACATTGAAAATGCCCATCAACCGTACCAAAGTGGGAGGAGATTGTGTGCTGGCACCAGTTATGTGATGTAAAAGTTTTGTTATGTGATGAAAAAATATTTTGTACTATAATGAAAGAATATATATTGGGAGAGATGTTTTGTATAATGGGATAGGTTAAGGTGCGATTGCACCATCCCACAGCACATCAAGGCGAAGATCTTGAGTGTTCAATTAAAATTCAAAGGATTCTAAATGCGAAAGAGTATAATTGTCATAAAGCCAAAATCCACTCTTGACTTGACGGAGGAATATATAATTCTATATTTAGTATGTTATCAATCTAATATTTGGTAAATCATATCAAATATTTGGTAATCTATATCTACGATCAACAATCCTTATTAAAGAGGGGAACAAATTTATTACGTATATAATTTCAACGATGCTACCAAAAATAATTATGTGATGATATTAAAAATTTTTTCAGCGAATCTACCTAAAGGAATTCATCGACTACTCTCAGAAGAATTCAGCGATAATAACAAGAAGAATTCAGCGATGCTACCATATACAATTCAGCGATGTTACAAAAAATAATTCAGTGATGCTACAAAAAAATATTTCAGTGACTTTACCTAAAGGAATTCGGCGACTACAACAAGAAGAATCAGTGACACAACTAGGAAGAATTCAGCAATGTTAGCATATATAATTCAGTGATGCCGCCAAAAATAATTCAGCGTCGTTTTCATGAATGCTAAATTTTTCATGAATAATTCAGCGATGCCACCAGGAACAATTCAGCGACACTACCAAGAACAATTCAGCGTTCTTTTCATGAATAATTCAGCGACATTTTCATCAACAATTCAGTGACTCAACATAGAAACATTTGATATACGTTTTCATGAACACATATGTATATTATATAGCATCATAAATAAGCAAATTGGAGTGTAAGGTAAGATCGATTGAACGTAATGAAACACGTAGGGAAAAAAAAGTAGAGTTGAAGGGCATACAGAATTGAGCGATTGTTTGTTTGTTAATAAAACTAAATATAGCAAATTTATTATTTTAACCTTTAAGTTAATCTCAATAATCAATTTGTAAAGTGATTCAATGGCTGCAATTGACCGCAGTACATTAAGTCAAAATCATCAATCGCAACCTAACGAAATTCTTCGTATAATTGTACCTAACCGGATTGTACCATAGCCAAAGCCACAAAACAGATGCTGGCAATCGGCAAGGGATTCAAAATCCCAATGTACTCCCTTCAAAATAAACAAGCCCCTACCGGCCTACCCTGCACTTGCTTAATACGTACAATGTTCAAAATATTTCTCCTTTGTTTTCATTAATCACATAATTTTAGAATAAATAGATAGAACTTATTGTTATTCAAAATACTTAACTCAAAATTACTTAGCAATAAATAAAATCATTGTTTAATTTAATATAGATAGAAGAGAATCCGCATCCTCTATCCAATACTGCGTAAACAAAGAAGATAAATGAAATGTTTCCGAGCGAGCAAATTCGAATAACTGAATCTGTCAAATTAGCTTATAAACATCCCAAAATAAAATAAGGAAAATTAGTAACCTTGGATTATATCAATCATAATATGTAATTATAATATATATATATATATAATATTTATATATATATCGGTATATCGATATTTTCGCCTTATCGAATATCTTATATTTTGATACTAATATCATACCAAAAAAATTCGACACGGCACTATACCGTACTAAAAATTTTGGTATACCATAAATTTTGGCATTTTCGACATTTTTCAATATGGTACGATCGGTATACCGAGTTTTCAGCAAAATTGTCCAGCCCTACATAGATACAAGAGAATCCACATCCTCTATTCAATACTGTGTAAACAAAGAAGAGAAATGAGGTGTTTTAGCAAGCAAATTCGAAGAGTGAGTGTCTCAAGTCTCTCATTCTATTTTTTGCCATAGTAGAACTTCTTTCTTCATTAGCTTCCAAACATCCCAAAATAAAGGAAAAAAAACCCTATTCATCCCATAATATGGCCCATTTTCTCATTTCATCCCAAAAAATTGTGTTAGCCAAATTCATCCAATAAGTTTACTAATTTTACCTAATCCGTCCAAACTTCCCTTAATGATGGTTCTGTGCTGACGTGGCATGAGGATTATGTGGGTAATCTAAATTTGACTAGTCTTAGGCTTACGTGACATTGTTGGTGGAGACTTTTCTTTCCTATTTTGGGGAATACCCAATTCGAACCTCACCTCCGTCGCCCCATTCCATTTTCACCGACCCCCATTTTCAATTGTAAACCTCATGGAACTCCCCATTGTCATCATCGCACCGTCAAAGTTCCCCAACGGAAATAACCTCGGATTGCTCTCCCAGTCCTTCACCGTCGAACTCCCCATCGTCATCATCACCGTGCGCCGCCACGTTCTCTTGGAGGTTCACCGCAATTCGAAACGTTGTCGTTTTGGTTGAGGATAGAGCCTGGCCGGGTTGGTCTCTGACTCTCCGTCAAGACGCCTCAAACTCCGATTTGTCCGGACCCGCCAGATCCGACCCCAAATCTACCTTCCCTGTCCCGCGCCGCCCTCCACCTCGCGTTCCAAACCCTCTCCGGATCAGTCCGCCTCCACCAAGAAGAAACCCCTCCGGATCCTCCATAGACAACCCGAATCTCGGCCCCTTCCTTCTCAAATTGGCTCGAGACACCATTGCCTCGGGCGAAGGCCCCACCAAAGCCTTGGATTACGCCCTCCGTCGCGCCGCCCACATCCCATTGTCGCCAGCATCACTGCTGCAGCACAGCTCCACAGCCACCTCCCCTATCCATCCACTTTTGGGTGTGCTGTGAAATTAGGGATTAGGTCCCCGGCGGGAGCCCGAACCCACTGCAGCGTAGACCCATTTATGAGCTCGTGAAATCAAACGGCAAACGTCTTTTCTTTCTAATTCTTCATTGTATTTTGTAGATTGTAATGGTAGAAGAATCCAATTTGGCCACATTGAAAACGGTAACAAGTACGGTGAATGTCAATTTTGTGGGTTTACATACTTGGGTGTTTTTGGGATTTTTACATATTGGTTGCAGTTCTCCCGATCGCAAGGATGATTGTAGTGTAATTATTGTTAAATTTGGAATTGTAATTGTTGATTGTGAAATTTAGAGATTTGCTGTAATTTTGTTCTTTAATCGGAAATTTGCCCGGAGTTTGCAATTGTTTTGGTTGGAATCTCCAATTGCCAGCTCTTGTGGCATCTCCAATTGCCAACCATCGGTCAAGAATTGGTCAAATTGGTTAAAATCCCTTAATTATTTGCCACATCAGCACAAAATCGACATTAAGAAAGTTTGGACGGATTAGGTGAAAATTAATAAACTTATTGGATGGATTTGGTTAATACAATTGTTTTGGGATCGAATGGGAAAACATTCAAAGTTATGGGATGAACATGGTTTTTTTTCCCCAAAATAAAATAAGGAAAATCAGTAACCTAGGATTATAATCAATCAATAAAATAAATGATTGGGAATGGGACTTCATAAACGTTGATTGGCTGTAGGAAAAAGATAAATAAAAGGAAAGTGGTGAATTTGTTGGGAATAACATGTCGCACGGTGTAGTCCAGCGAATTCAACAGTTGAGCAAAGAATACTACGACTCCATTGCCAATTCCGTTTGGAAGGCAAGTCATCAATTGCGAACCGTATTCTAATTCTTGTGGCTTTCCTTTTAACTATTCATTCCTGTCAAGTGTCCCTGTCATTGTTGAATTTCTATTGATGGAATTAAATACTACTACCTCCGTTCCTTTTTAATTGTCCAATACACATTTTTAATCTTCAATAACTCAAATTGCGTACAAGTAAAAATTATGAAACTTTGATATTCTAAATCTATGCCATTAGACGAATCTAACAAGATCTCACTTGACTATTTTTTTGTCCAATGTAACAAAACTCCTACGTGCCAAATAAAAAGAACGGAGGAAAAGTAGTAATTTATTGAAGGAACGAAACTGTGGCCTGCTGCGTGTGTATAGTATATATAAGTATATAAATGAGGTGGGCATAGTGTAGTTTTCTGGGTTGAAGGGAGAAAAAGAAAGAGAAAGAAATGGCTGTACAAGGGGAGGAGGAGTTCTTGGAGAGATTGCTGCAAAAAGAAATCTTTGTGGAGGGATGCCCTGGATGTAAGGTTGATCAGCTTAAAGAGGGGCATACAGGCCTGCCCATCAAGCAAGTTCTCATCATATGGGTTATTGTGCTCTCCACTGGTAATTAAATTAATTAGCCTTTTTGCTTGCTTGGCTCTATAAAAAAATTGTTTCTTGGATTGAACATGCATAATGCGTTTCTGACATGGAAATTTTTGGGCTAAAATTTGTATATCTTGATTTCAACTTCAAGGGCAGTTGCTCAGTTTGAAGGGCCATCTGCAAACGAGTGGAATTAAATATTTCTCTTGCAAAATTAAAGTATTTTGTATCCAAATTCCAATCATCCATACTCTTTCATTTTTGCGTTAAACACCATCGATAACGCCGAGTTCTTTCATTTTTGGCCTTATTTAGTATCCTAGTGCTATAAGTTGTTGGGCTATGCAACAATACCTTTCATTTCCGATCTTGCTTTTTTTTTTTTTTTTGGGGGGGGGGGGGGGGGGGGGGGGGGGCTGTTCCGAGCGCAACATGATTTTGTTGAGGATATTTGTGCCGTCACAAACTCACAGTTGCATTCAATTGTGTCTTTATATGTTGATTTGTTTTGAATATGTGAAAATTATGGGTAAATGCTTAGTTTGTTTTCTTGCTGTTTGCAGCTTTGACCATATCATCTCTATTCCCATTTGTCTATTTCATGGTAAGCATTCAAATCTGTTACTATTGGATTTTACTATATCTCAGCAAGATTGAACCATGTTCAGAGTACCATCTACTTCAAGACGGAGAAAGGAAGTTTTTGGTTAACCGATATAGTATTTGGAAAATAACTTGTATGGCTACCACACCCTTGTGCAAAATTATCTAGAACTTCACTGTGATTGCATGTTGAGGTATATATGTTTCCTTTACTTTTTATTGTGAACCATCCGAACTTAGACTTTCGTTTCAGGTACGGGATTTTCACATTGCAAAAAGAGAAGAAGATATTGGTTACTATGCTGGTTTTATAGGTATGCTATATTATGCTGTTAAACTTTTTGACCTTGCTGACTGGCTTCTACTGATTAATCTTATCCACCTTAAATTTGTAAAGGGGCATCATACATGCTTGGAAGAGCTTTGACGTCTGTCCTTTGGGGCATCGTTTCCGACAGATATGGCCGGAAACCTGTAATAATCATAGGCTGTATTGCAATGTCAGTGATATCATTTGCATTTCGACTGCTTCTGTATAACTTCATATTTAACATCTTGACAAATCAATGAGTTTCTTTTGCAGTGTTATTTTCAATACTCTGTTTGGACTGAGTATAAACTTTTGGATGGCTCTCATAACAAGATTCCTTCTGGGATGTTTGAATGGTTTACTCGGACCTATAAAGGTATTCTTTTAAAAGATATGTGGCACCATAACAAGCATGCTAGGTAAAACATAGTGGTGCAGTTCCCTTAGGCAATTTCCATATTTTACCTTGTAGTATTTCCTTATTCTGCAATGAATTCCTCATATTATTGATTAGCTTTACTACATGGTCAGGCATATGCATGTGAACTGGTTCGCGACGAGCACCATGCTATAGGATTGTCTGCGGTAAGAGGTTACTGCTAAATGCCTTGTTAAGCTGAATTGCTTTTTGTTCTGTGCAATTACTTGCAGACAAAATGGGATCATATCGGTAGGGTATGAGATTCTGAATATTAAACTTAATAGTAGCAATTCAATGAAACTAAAATGTAGTGAATGACTCAATTATTGATCCTATTACATTCATAGCATCCTCCAACTAATCTAAATATGAACTATACTAGCCTTCTGTGGGTAGAGAGTGTAGACATAGTCATTACATATGCTAGTTTGTAGTTATTAATTGCTCAGACAAGAACTTTAGAGAAATTAACCCTTCTTTCTCAGGTTAGTACAGCATGGGGTACAGGATTGATTGTTGGACCAGCTTTGGGTGGTTATCTTGCTCAGGTACATTATACTATATTGATTTTGACTGGTTGTTGGCGGCTATCATTTTATGGCGCGACTGAATAAGGAAATTTCAGAATGATTCATGCTGTGTTTCACAAATTGAGTGGATTGAATTCTTAGTCCTGTTTTATGGAGTTAAATTCAGATTAGCCAATGAACAATCAGTGATTCTAGGACGTAGTCGTCATAGTGAGCTTTACCATTGCTCCATCATTCCTATTTAACCCTGGATTATTCATAAGCATATTACTTTCCATAAAAACTGATTCTGCAATTCGTATTTTGAAAACTTACGTGCTTGGAACTATTGAGGAATTAACAATTTCTTTTGCTACTGTACGAATTCAACTTCTGTTTAGCTTATTTTGCTAATCTATTGGGAGAATTCTAATAGATTATGTAACATATTATCAATGGTGTCCGTGCACCGCCATACTTTCTGTTTTTTTATGCATAAGTAATAACTTAACAGGGCAGAAACTAGAGAGAAAATTAAATATTGGAAAAAGTTTAGTACTTGGATCCTTCAATTGTTTATGGGCAAACCAACTGTTACCCATATGCTCTGAAGAGTTGTTACAAAGTTCAATTATTTTAACCCTTAACCATTTCTGCTTTCCCTGTATTAATGAGATGATGTAACTACTTATCCTCGGTATGTGTTTATGCCCATTCATACGCATAATTGTGAGTAGAAGTGAGCCCCCATTTATAAAGTACACCTTGCATGGAATAAAGGATGTCACTATTTATCCCATCAGATGTAGAAACTATTGCAGTATGAATTATACGCATTCATCATTCAACTGATCAATTTCTTTACCTCTTTGTCAACAATATTTGGGTGAAGCCGGCGGAAAAATTTCCAGGAATATTTGCATCAGATTCTATTTTTGGAAGGTATTGTTTTTTTTTATATCAGACTTTATTCACTTGATCATCTACGAATTCTGTTACTATGAATTTTAGTTTGCATGACTTGTTGTTTTGTAGGTTCCCATACTTCATGCCTTGTTTGATAATTTCAGTCTTTGCAGCTGTTGTTGGTATTGCTTGTTTTTGGATCCCGGTATGTTGTGTGCCAACTGCCAAGCTTTTTTCCGCCCTCCATTTTCGATGTGATATAGTGGCCTGTCTTCTTTCTCTATAGGATATTCCTTCAAATATATTGATTTTGTTCCACGGCATATCTTAACTTTTGAGCAAACACAGGAAACCTTGCACTCGCATCCTTCTATGAAAGTATCTGCTCGGAATTCGTCTGATACTTTGGAATCAGCATTTCTAGCTTCATATGAAAATTTGGAGGCAGCAAAGGAAAAGGAAAAGCCTAGTCCAAAAGGAAGCCTCTTAAGAAACTGGCCCCTTATGTCATCCATTATTGTCTATTGCATTTTCTCCCTTCATGATATGGCCTACACGGAGGTATATTGGTTTATCGCATTCACTTGATGGTTTATTCGTTACTGCAGACAGTGTGCATTCCCTTTCATTTCTTAATTCCAGTTTGTGCTAAACATAAAACCCTGTTCGATGACATTCTGTAGCATGATTAACCATTTTACTCACCTCAGATATTTTCATTATGGGCTGAGAGCCCCAGAAGACTTGGAGGCTTAAGTTATACAACTCAAGATGTCGGAACAGTTCTTTCAATCTCTGGTACCTTGTTTTTTATGTTTTCTCCATTCACCATTCTATTAGTCCAATGAGATCTAAAATAAAAAATGTACTTACTCTGGTATCTGTTTGTATTCATCTGATGTCTTTCCTGAATTTCAGGTGTTGGCCTCCTGATCTTCCAATCTTCTTTGTATCCAATGGTAGAGCGGATATCCGGCCCTATCATGCTTTCTCGAATTTTGGGGGTAAGGTTCCCAATGGCCGAATGATAAAATGTGGTATGGATATGGCTTAGTTATAGTTACAATCAATCTGTATCCTAACATGCTCTGTCTAATCATTGCAGATCATTTCAATTCCTTTGTTAACAAGCTATCACTACATAGCAAAGCTAGATGGGATCGCTCTCTCCATATTGCTAAATTGTGCCTCTCTATTGAAGAATGTTTTCTCGGTAGGTGATATATTTACTGTTGGACTAGTTATTTTTTTACATATGAGCCTTTGCATTGGAATCGTCAAAATTGCTTCTTCGAGTGAGTTTTTGAATATGAAATCTATGTGCTTCAAAAATGTTAACAAAAGAGTGGAAGTACAAAATTTCACGACTATGGATGCGTCTTTAAAAATTGTGTGGAATTTATATGTTTCAAATGTTTGTTGACATGGATTTTGCTACTTGACTGATTTTTCGTCTTGGTTTGCAAGTATTTTAGGTTTTAGATTTGATGGTTGTCCTCTATATATAAATTGACTAACTCAATTGTGAATTCATATTTGTCAGATCTCCATTGTAACAGGATTGTTCATTCTGCAGAATAGAGCTGTGGTAATGCTTCAATTTTTTTTGATAGTATAGTTCTCCACGATCTGTTTACTTTCTTATATAAGTAATCATAATAATATCTGATATAAGTAGCATTGTACAATGTGTGTATCAGGATCAAGGACAGAGAGGAGCTGCCAATGGTATTGCAATGACATTAATGTCACTTTTCAAGGCGATTGGCCCTGCTGGTGGAGGAGCATTGTGAGTTTTCTTGGACATATACCTAACTACTTTTGAGCTGCAAAAATTCTGATTTTACTGTTAGCTTTTATTTGGGTAATTATAAACAAGTGAAAAAAATAAAATGATCGAAAAAGATCCCACCTTTATGACTAAACTCACTCTCAATTTTGCAATGCTTTCTGCAGATTTTCTTGGGCACAGAAGCGCCAACGAGCTGCTTTTCTTCCAGGTATGTTTTTCTGCAATTAACATCAGGTGGTGTTTGGGGGAGTGGTTTATATGCAGGCAAATGCACCTACTGGCAGTGATGGAGGGACATGTAAAAGTGATGTCAATGTGTGTAGAGTGATTTATAAGCATGAAAAAGTAATGGATGAAAGTTATGAATAAAAAAATAATAAAAAAAACAATCTACCATCTATACATCACTTTATAAATCATGCACATCACTTTACGAGTTCTAGACATCATTTTATCAATGCCAGCACCTACTGCTATAAAAAACGCCACTACCCAAACTTAATTGGTTGTTTGGTTCCTGTTGTGTTCATTTTATTACCACAAAATGTCATGCAAAAGACAAATTCAATTTCACACCCTTGCTTAATTGGGTTCTTCAATGCGTGCAGGCGACTTGATGGTTTTCTTCATCCTGAATGTAATTGAAGCCATTGGAGTTTTGACAACGTTCAAACCATTTTTAGTGGATAACAGTCATGGTAATTGAATGGACAAATTGATGTATCGAATATATAATTGTTGTACGAAGATGGAAAACACTCGGAGTGTAAGACAAAATTACTTGTATTCCTTGCTGTCTGTGTTCTTGTAATGGAATTATATTACACCCTGAATATAACCGCAGCATAAATATGAGCATAAGCAGCAAAGCGTCTCAACAAGTGAGCAAAGAAAGAAATCATTATAACGCCCCACAAATGAGTTCAAAACAAATAAGTCTACCATCTTTTCAATAAACCAAGATATTACTTAAGTATAATTGATAGATTTTTTTATTTCATGAAATGTTTTTTTTTTTCTTAGGTTAGAAATGGCGTTTTCACATTTCTAACCCATGTTGTATTTTATTAACTAATTCGCTCCGTCTCGATTTTTCGCCACAAATGGAATTTAGACACCTTTGATTTCATACTGCTAATTATATTACTAATGAAAATAAATTAAAGAATATAGCTAAAGATGATGATAAAAACAAGATACTAGTTGTGCCTTAGTTATTTAAATCAAAAATTAAATTTATAAATATAAAAGAATAAATGTACTAAATACTAGTATTAAAAAAAAAAAAAGTTATATATATCATCATTATGCAGGGCAAACAATAAAAGGTAATTAAGTTGACACTAATAAAAAAAAAATTAAACCTGACGTTGGAAGAGATTTTATTAATAAACATGATTCGCGAGGAAAATATAAAAATGAGAAATTATTATTAGCATCAAAATGTCTGGTTTTTCCCTTTTATTTTTGGGGTGAGAAACATGTTGTTGACTTCGGAAAAATTGGACTTTAATACAAGTCGTCGCATTCTTACTTTATCATACCGAAAAAAAAAATTAAAATAAGTCTTATATAATCACCAAAAATGAAAGAGCTGGAGCAAATTGTTTAAATTATGTGTGTTTGAAAAGGAACGAATCACAAGTAATTATGTGGGGTGTTTGGGACTACACCAGTAATTAACTAATTATACTGGATAAATTAGATATACGTAGTATATATATAATTTTTTTATAATATTTTCTTGAGGGAACATGACCCAAGCATTTATTCTGTGGCTTGGCCATGCATGTATTGGCACACATAAATTGAATTGTATTGGACACAGCCACCAAAATGGCACCAGAAAAGAAAATTGTCGATCAAGTTTCTGGATGGCTAACGCTGTTCCACGACGGCTCCGTCGACCGGACATGGACCGGCCCCCCTGAGGTCAAATTCATGTCCGATCCCGTGCCGCCGCACCCACACTTCATTGACGGCGTTGCCACCATAGGCACGGCGATTGACAGGCTGAAACTCCGCATTTACCGCCCCGAAAGGCAGGAAAACGACAGAGAGAAACTCCCAGTCCTCCTCCACTTCCACGGCGGCGGATTCTGCGTCTCCGAGCCCGACTGATTCATCTACTACGCCCTATACACTGCCGTGGCCCGCATCTTCAGGGCCGTCGTCGTTTCTGTCTACCTCCGCCGCGCGCCGGAGCACCGCCTCCCCGCCCCATGCGACGACGGATTCTCCGCCCTACTTTTGCTCCGGGCCATCGCCGCCGGGAAGCACCCGGACGTCGACCTGGACGCCGATTTCAATCGCGTCTTCCTCATCGGAGACAGCTCCGGCGGCAACATAGTACACCAAGTGGCGGTGCGTGCGGGGCGGGAAAAGAACTTAGCCCCATTAAGACTCGCCGGCGCGATCCCGATCCATCCCACCTTCTGCCGGTCGGGGCGGAGCAAGTCGGAGGTGGAGCAACCGGAAACGCCGTTTCTAACGGTGGAGATGATAGACAAATTTTTAGGTTTGGCGCTGCCGGTGGGGGCGACGAAGGACCATCCGATCACGTGCCCGATGGGGGGCGGCGATGCAGAGGCGGCGGTGGAGGAGGAGCTGCCGCCGTACTTGTACTGCGTGGCGGAGCAGGACCTGATGCACGACACGCAGATGGAGTTCTACGAGGCGATGAAAAGGGGGAAGAGATCACAAGTGGAGTTGATGAGGAGCGAGGGAGTTGGGCACTGCTTTTATCTGAATAAGATGGCGGTGGAGACTGACCGGAAAACGGCCGAGGAAACGAAGAAGCTCCTGGCTGGAATTAAATGCTTTGTGGGGAAGCATTAACTGATTGATCAATACGAGACATATGCATCAGCTGTTTATTTTGGATTATTAGTATTATTAATGTTATGTGATGTTGTCCAAGTGGATCGGTGGATGTTTCCATAGGAGGAGGAGATTTATTTTCATCGAGTAATAATGTTAGTAGTGCAATTATACAAGCAGCTATTTGGTGCACATGAATAATGCATGCCACCAACTGCACTAGTAAAAGGACATCTCTAGTGAAGACGAAGACTTTGTTGTTCAATATCCGATCCCACATTGATTGTTCAATGCCAACTACGTACGTACCAACCACTCATTTTTCCTCCATCATCTGTAATACTTTTTACGAATTTGTTCTACCTTCCAATAATGGATACTTATTTTACCTTCTATATATCATATATTCCTGTTGGCGATGTTCGCTTAAATTTTGAGAAATGCAGGAAACCCTTGCACTCACGCCCTTTGCATCATATGATGCTTTGGAATCAATTAACATTTATAGATTCATATGATGAAGTTAAGTCGTCAGGAAAGGACCAACAAAAGCCTAGCTACCTTGCAAGGAACCTTAGCTTGTCCTAATAATATGGGTTTATACTATATGTGGGTTTTGTTTGTTTTTATTTGACTGCAGCCTGCAGGTTATGATGAGGAGAGATTTAATTTTCCCAGCACTGGACGTCAAATTCAAATCTTATTGTTTCCCCAGCTGTTAAAATCTCCCCCGGCCCCTAGTGATAATGGATTTGTGTCATATATATCTGCATGGCTGTGAATCTCTCTACATATATACCATGTGAGGCTGACACGAGGTAGATGTCGTATTCGCTTTCTCTTCACATCTGGCTATATATGCCATTTTAATTCCCTGCCACCCGGAGAATCTTTCATTCATCACCGTTTTTGCTCGTTTTTAACAGGTCGTAATTGTTGGGTGTTCAGCCAGCGGTGCTTCTGGACTGTACCCCCCCATTTTGTTCTCAAGCTATTTTGTGGATCACATTCTCTAGTCTCTACGACCTTGTATCATATCATTGTGTACAAGTTTAGTTTTATTTGGCGACATTTGGTATCCCAACATATAAGCGATACGAGACATTGTAACACATGTTCTTCCATGTATGCTTGTCTGCAATTAATGTCATTCGTTGTTTGATTCGTGTTCTGTTCATTTTATTACAACAACAAAATGTCATGGAAAAAGCCAATTCACTTTCACCCTTGCTTGGGTTCTTCAATGCATGCAGGCGACTTGATGGTTTTCTTCCTCTTGAATGTATTAATCGAAGCAATTGGAGTTTTGACAAATTAACATTCAAGCCATCTTTTGTGGATAATAGTCATGGTAACTGAATGGACAACAAATGATGCATTGAATAAACATTATAATATGAAGATGAAGCTAAGGTTATTCAGACAGAAACCAACAATACTCACTTATGACCTCCTATATAACATTCATCATCCCAATTCTCATACGAGAGATTATTTTACATATGTGCAATATACTGGGTGTGCTGGAAATTCGACAACACGACGACTGTAACCACAAGATCTATAACATAGTTATATCATATATACTGTATGTAACAAATATAATTGCAAACCTTTTTGCTAGGCATGCAAATGTCTATTCTGCATATATATATATATATATATATATATATATATATATATATATATATATATCGATCAGAAAAGGTTGAAGGACAAATTGGTGCCAGCTAATTTCTCCTCCATAAGTTTGGTGAGCCTCCCAACCATCAAAGGATCAGTTATATGGTTCACCCAATCCCCCACCTCAGCTTTCCTAAACAAGTTCTTGTTCTCAAAATCAGCTATTGCACCCCTCCCATTTTTATTTACTTCCAACTCCTTCATTTCCTCAAAGCTACACATCTTCACTATCCCCTGCACCACTCCCTCTTCCTCCTCTCCTCTACTAAATGGGAACCCCAAGAACTCACCCAATTTCTTCACCTCAGCCCCCGTGTTCGCCTTCACGTCCTCATACTTCAAGAACAACACCTTGTTAGGGTTTCCCACGCTCTCTTTCCAGTACCCCAACATGTGATCCCAATACGGCCCGAACCCCACCACTCCCCTGCAGTACATGTCGAACGCCTCCTCGAATGAAAACGGCCCCATAGACGCGGGCCGCAGTTTAATCAGATAGTGCCAGATGGAAACGAATGTGTCGAATGGATTCCTCACCATGTACACGATCCTGCAACCCGACTCCCTGACCGACTCTGGCAGGGCAACTATTGGCATATGCGTTGCCAAGAGCCGGGGCCTGGGAAAGTCTGAAGAAGACATCATGTCTGGAATTTGGTTTTCTGCAAAGAGCTTGTACTCGAGGAAAGGGACAAGCTCGTGTGGGTTGTGGGCGAGCAGAGGGTGGTGGTGGTCGTCCCCGGTGTGAACGAATCGGTGCCTGTTGACTATGGAGAAGGCGAGGGCTTTTAACCAGGTGGTGCCTGATTTGGGAATGGTGGCCAGAATGAGATCGCTGTCTTCTGCTTTGTAATGGTTTTGGATAGAAAGGATGGCCTGGATTTCTTTTGGTTGGCACCAGAAACCCTGGAACAGATACAGATTTGGGGTTCTCCAACCCCTTTCTCTTGGAAGTGAAATCACTAATTCTCTGCATTCAGGGTTTAGTTCCTCTAGTTGCTCGTCATTAATTTCTTGCGGATGATTCAATCCAGCCATTTTCAATAAATTTTTATTTTACGTATAATGTTTGTTTTTTCATGCAAATTATGGCCCTGTAAGTCCTATTTATAGGGGTGGGGGCAACTCCAAACTATCTATATACATGTATCTTTTTTATATATATATATATGTATCTTTTATATATATATATATATATATATATGAAAAAAAAAATCATTTAGTCCCATAAAATTTTTTAATTAATTTTCAAAATCATCCCACAAATATCGAATTAGACGAATTCTTTCATTATTAACTATCCTAATCATCGTCGAACCCATCCATCCATTAGGGTAGTTAATGCACAGATTCATCTAATTCGGTATTTGTGGGATAATTTTGGAAGTTAAAAAAATATAGGAGACTAAATGAGTTTTTTTTTTCTATATATATATAATCAATATACTTACATATTCACAAATTATTCAACTTTAAGTAGAGTGAGAGAATAAGGATTTGGGCTAATAGTCATGTACCATTACTTTCAATATTATGATTGGGAATTTCATTCTCACCCGGTCCATTATCTCTCCCCTTATTTTATTTATAATTTGTATAGATTGGGCTCTCACATATATTTGTTGACATGAGTGTAAATGTTTTTATTAAAAAAAAAATTAGAGTACTATATGTCGACATACATAGTACAGTTACGTACTTACGTTGACAAGGGTAACCAATCATTTTTGGGCTTTTTTTAAAAGAAAAATGGTAGATAATATCGTTCCCTATAAACCTAGCTAGCTATTCCATTATAAGTACTTAGGGGGTGTTTGGTACTGGGAATTGGGCCCAGAGAAAAGGAATCGAGCCCAATTCCCTTGTTTGTTTGAGTCAGAGAATAGAAGACCGAGAATTAAAGTAATTCTCGGTTGAGTCCAATTCCCTACTTTTAATTCTCTCCAAAATACGGAGAATTGGGGAGATTTGCATCCCAATTCCCAAATCAATTCTCTCGGCTTCCGCTATTCTGCACAAGAGTTCATCCGAGCCCCATTGCCTCCCCTTCCACAGTCCGTCTCTGCAGAACCCATTGCCCCTTCCACATTCGTCTCTGCCATTATTCTTCTGTGTATCCGAAAACTCGCACCTGCGTCTGGCACCTGCGTTCTCTTCAGGTACGTGTGTCGCTGTTGTATTCTCCATTTTCTACCAGCTTTTGTATACCGTCCTTCCCTTTTTGTTTGGAGTATTTCTTTGTCATAACAAGTCCAAAGGGGTAGTTTTCGAGCAAGCTTATTGGATACTTGGATGTTTTTTTATTCAATTCGAATGAGGGAGAAAATATCTTTGATACTAACAAATTGGATGTCTGCCGAACTCAATTAATTAATAAGAATGTTTATGTTTATGCTCATAAACTCTCCACAATCGCCGAGTCTTTCACCGCCGGCGGTTAATTTGTTGTTCCTGTGCATTTGTAATTTTTGTTGGTTTTGAGATATTTGATGCTTATGCTTGCTGTGAATTGTTGTTACTTCTGGTGATAGATGATTTGCACTATTATTTTGATTTATTTGGATGTTGGTGTGCCGCATCTGTGTTGATTGAGGTTATTTTTGTGGATTAGTTGAGATGTAATGAAGTTTATTGCTAATAGTTTGTGCATTCTATGTTAAAATGGTTTGGTTATGTGCGGAGACATGAGGAAATTTGGTCAGTATAATTGATGAATCTGGAAACTGACCGATTATATCAATTGAATTAGATATATTAATCCTCCAAAATCTGTAGAGACTAGAGTAGTTTTCATGTGGATCAGTAAATTGCAAACTGTGTTTTAAGTAGAATAAAAGTTTTGCTCATATCTGTTATCCTCGTTTTTAGGGAGTATACTGCAAATGATTTCCTAGTATATATCTGCTAATCTGCATAATTATCAAATTACTTTTAGACGAAAGTGAAAGCATGGAAACTGTGTTATTCTGTTGACACTTCTTATGTCCAAAGTATATAGACTCATCTTTTGAATTTTGTGTTTAGTCATGTTACACACCATAAGGCCTGGTATTATGGGTGCTTATTAAAAGTTTTATAATTGTTATAATTGATTAATCATCTTGTTATTGGCGTTCTTAATAGCCATTTTACAGATTTTTTGGTTCTCTTCATGAAACAGATTACTTTGTAGTTTGTACTTCCTAAGGCGAATCAAGATTCTTCAGTTTAGGGCAATATAGTTGTTTAATTGTTGGGTGAGTATTTTTATTCTTGTTTAGACTAAAAAACCATGTTTGACTCATGATTGAATGTTTACTTGTTGGTTTCATATAATTCAGAACATTCATTTTTAGTATCCTTGTTTGAGGATTTGGAGATCACACCCAGTTGCTAACTGCTCTCCTGTTATACACAACCCGGAGACGATCAGACTTCACAAGAATGGACTAATAACAGAGATGCTCTTGCTGATGAAATGTTTAATGATTGGAATGCTAGGCATACCAATAATAGCTTGTTTTGTAGACATTTTTATATGTATTTTTCCTTATTACATTTGTTCTTTTTATTATAGAACCAACAATTTTATTTATATGCAGTTTTTTTTTAAAAAAAAATTGGATTTGTGTTTATTATTGAAGACTGGATTAGAATGGAGTATCGTCTTCTGTTGCTGTTGATGTTGCTGTGATGTTGTTTCTTGACTCAGCTTCTTGTGTGTTGTGCGCTGATTTCATATTGCTGCTACTGTGACCTATTAAATTGGTGGCTGATCCTGGTGCAACATGGCGCCGATCTGTGCTCTGTTGTTGCTGTACTATTGAGAGTTTGTGTGTTTGCTCGAGGTTTTCTTTTGCTGAGTGCCATTGATTGCTCATAGCTATCTGCGTGAATGGCAGGTAGATGGTGTGTATGGTGGGATATTGTTGTTAATTTTGTATGGTTTTTGATGGTGTGAATAAAGAAATTGTTCCTAAAAAATATATTATGTAATTTTTTATATTTAACTTACCCATTTTTATTTAAAAAGTAAAGTATAGTTGAGAAAAATAAGTTTGAAATAAAATTATTTCAATTCTCTATCTATCGAACCAAACAAGAGAATTGATTCTCTGCTCTATTTCTCTGTTTAATTCTCTGTGTTACCAAATAGGAGAATGAATTCTCTTTCTCTAATCCAATTCTCTTTCTCTGCAATTCCATTCTCTGATATCAATTCTCTGCAATTCCATTCTCTGTACCAAACGCACCCTTATATTATTACGATGGACGGAGAAATAATGTAATAAACCCTCACCCTATGGATTATCATTACAATAATTTTTTGTTATAACAGCTGAAAAAATTTGATAAAATTTACTTAATTACAAATTCTCTTGGAAGTGAAATCACTAATTCTTTGCATTCTGGGTTTAGTTCCTCTAGTTGTTCGTCAATATCTTGGGGATGATTCAATCCAGCAATTTTCAATAAATTTTTATTTTACGTATAATGTTTTGTTTTTTCATGCAAATTATGGCATGTAAAGTCCTATTTTTAGGGTGCATGGGGAACTCCAAAATATTTGTGTATAGTAATAATTATTCATTGAGTAACTTTAATCAAATTTTTTAACATAGTCAAGTGAGATCTTGTTAGATTCGTCTAATCACGTAATTATAGAAAAATCAAATTTTTATAATTTTTATATATATACAATATGAGTTATTATTAGTTAACAATATTTATTGAATTACGTAAAATGCAGAAATTGTACAGTTATTAAAGAACATTTGTAAGCAGTGGCGAAACTAGGAATTTCAGTAAGCGGGGGCCAATTTCACTTAAAAAAAATTACAACCACAGCCATTTGTTCCCTTATTGAAGTATAGATTAAGCTTTAATTTGGTATAAGTGGGCAAAGAACTATTGGATTATAAGCTATTATGGGAAAAAACCAACGTAGGTTTAAAATATATAGTAAAAATAGTTCAAAATCATATACTCCTATATAGCCGCTTAACATTATTACTCAAACATTTTAACTTCTAAATTCTAAACTCTGAACGCGTATCTCCCCATCGTTTAACTTTTCAAATCCCCAACTCTAAATTCTCATTTTTAAGGGTATGTTTGGGAAATAATTAGAGTTTTGCGTCTGAAGTTTGGAGTTTAGCGTCTGAAGTTTGAAATTAATTGTGAAAAATAGTTTTAAATTTGAATAATGGTGTTTCGTAATGCAATTATAAATTAGAGTTTAGAGTCTGGAGTTTGAAAACTAAACGCTGGGGAAGATGGGCGTTCAGAGTTTAGTGATTAGAGATTAAAATTTGGTGGTTGCTGTAATTAGTGTTTACTATATATATAGGATTTTATGCTATTTTTAGTATGTATTTTAACGCTAATCGATAGTGTTTTTTCCCCAAACGCAACCTAACTCTATCACCAAACATTATTACTCAAAACTATCTCAATTTAAAATTATTTTTCACCACTAGTTTCAAACTCCAAACTCTAAACTTTAATTATTTCTCCAACATAACCTAAATAATTTGGGCTTCTTAAAATTAAAAAAAAAAACAAAAAAAAAAAAAAACAAAATAATTAACTAAGGAGAGTCATACTAATATAATATTTGACTATATCTAACATATGTTTAATACTACTATATACTATAGACATTTTGGCAAAAGTTATGGGGGGCCTAGGCCATTCCAAGGCCTAGTGTAGTTTCGCCCCTGTTTGTAAGTATATGAATAATTAATATACTTACATATATGACATATCTCAAATTACTCAACTTTCCCAAAAAACTTTAAGTAGAGTGCTATATGTCTACGGAGTTACGTACGTTGACAAGGGTATATATACTTGCCGTACGTAATTGCGTACTTGGTAGATGTTCCCCCTCCCTAGGGTGTTAATGAGCCATGGTAGTTCACGAACAGTTCGAGCTCGGTTCGGTCAAAGTTCGGTCAAAATTCGACTCGAATAGGCTCGACTCGAGTTCGAGTTCGACTCGAATAATTTACAAACCAAGCCGAACACCTTTGAGTTCGGCTCGAAAAGCTCGCGAACAGGCTCGTGTTCTATTAACTTATAATACAAATCTCATACAATACATGTCTTTTGAAATGTATTGTACTAATACTATATTTGTTTAGACTTTAAAATAAATAAAATAAATTTAGAGTCTATGACTATTTTTCCGACATGTCTACCCTAAGCAATTAATGCATCTCCTTTTAAAAGAATGTGAAATGAAAGTATTTATTTATTAGTAAATATATTTATTTTTATACATATATATATTTATTAGCAAATATAGAGGTTATATAAAACATTAAAAATTAAAGTGTGTCTGGATCAAATATGACATAATTTATTGGGATAGATGGAATAATTTTTAAATTATAAATATATTTTTAAAATTATTTAAATATATAGATTAAATAAAATATACATAATTTATATGCAATATATATTAAATATAATTTTTTTTATAAATTATGTGAAAATGAAAAATGAGACTGTTCGAGCTCGGCTCGATTTCGTCAAAGCTCGGTCAACGCTCGACTCGAAGTAGCTCGGTCAATGCTCGGCTCGGTCAAAGCTCGGCTCGAATTCTTACGAGCTCAAGCTGAGCTCACCAGTGTTCGGTCTCAGTTCGGCTCGTTAACACACACACCCCTCCCTATAAATCTAGCTATTACATTAACGTTTGAAGGAGAAATAATGCAATAAGGCCTCACTCCATGAGTATTACTATAAGAATTTTCTGTTATAGTTGGCCGAAAAAGTTTGATAAAATTTAATTACTAAAAAGATTAACGATCGCAATTTGTTAAAGATCGAATCCAGAATTTTTCTAATAGTATATTGACGACTTGTTCCGTCACATATAAAAACATAAAGTTTGAATATATGTAAAACATACAATTATATGATCCTTGGAAATTCACCATATAGAGGGGCAATATTAGTGCAATATAAATGTTGAGATTTGTGGCTTAGCTTAATGTGTTTATTAACCCTAAAAATAACGTAGCTAAATTTTAATTAACCAGGCCACTCAAACATGGATTTTGACTTTTGATCTAAAGAATTACAGTGATATATATTTTCAAAAAAAACTTGTTACAATATATAGTGTTTGCTTTGGACATTTATACTATATTTTTTTAATATTACGATTTTAACTCAAGTTATTCCTAAACACTTAGTATTATCAAACAATTTAGTTGAAAAAAATAAAAATAAAAATTTATAAATTAACATGCAATTTAAATTATTGAAATTATGCCTTTAAGTATTATTTATTGTGAAATCGAGGGAATGATTGATAACCGACCAATGTCCAAAAAAAAAAAAAAAAAAAAAAAAAAAAAAAAAAAAAAAAACGTATAAACTTGTGGACTGCAAATTGAAGTCAAAATTAGATCTTGATTGCATATAGTACAGTTGTAAGATAGTCGTCGAGATCCAATTAATGCATTCATCAGGGGTTGCTGACTTGGATGAATGTGACTCATGAATTTAATTAATTTTATTAGGGTAATTATATTTTATATTATGTAGTAATTAATTAGTGTTACACCACTTGAGTAGATTTATAATCCCACCATTTATGATAGCAGACACTAATTAATCATGAGTTTATTCCTATAAAGTGAACTAGAATTACCCGCCCGCGCAATGCGCGGAAAAAATTGTTTCTAAAATATTATTTTTTTTTTAAATATCTAAAGATTCAACAAAAGAATAAATTGTCATCACAATTGAATTAAAGAAAATGTAAAAGATAAATAATTGATGATCGAAGCAAAAAATAAGAAATTGATCACGATTAACGGAATAAAAGTTTTGACTGTAAAACTGACGTTTAATTGTCAAGGTTGAAGAAATATCAAAGTTTCCGTATTTGTTTTCTTGCCCGGGCTTTTCTAAAAAAATAATTTATACATGCGTAAAAGTAATAAAGATGACAAAACAAATTTAAAAAAAAAGAAAAAAAACATTATAATAAACATCCTACATTCCTTTCCCATAATATTTCTAAAAATATTGAATTGCTTGACAATTTCATGTTTGTATAAATTAATTAATAAATCATACTAATATAGAATGATTTATTCAAAAAAATTACATATTCTAAAATTTAGTTTCCATTTTATAATTTAATATTGTGTTTCCAAAATTTTCTTCATTGATCAATTCAAAATCCATTGATTTTTCTTCCTGATTTTTTTCCCAATTCAGAAGTAATCTTATCCGATAATTCCTCTACATTAAGTAATCATTTGAATTAATAAAATAGGAAGATCCTATATAATTGTAGGACGATCCTTATACAATTGTAATTGATATGTGTAACTTAATTAATAAATCTTACTAATACAGAATGATTTATTTAAACAAAATACATATTATAATATTTAGTTTCCATTTTATGATTTAATATTGTTTTTTCCAAAATACGGGTAAATTTATGTGGAAAGATTTTGTTGCCAAGACAAACAAAAATTATTTTATAAAATTGTAATAAATATGTACAAATTAATAAATTATATTAATGATATTAACATGCTATATATAGAATGGATTTTTGGGAGGGAAATTAGACATAACAGATTTTCATTTAATGTCAATCACTCATTGGAGGCATTAATTGAGAATATAACTAATTTACCATTTTGTGATTAGTGAGTAAAATTGAGGATAGATAAATTACATTAATTATTGATTATTTATGGGATAATTTATTTTTATCCATTGATTAATCGAGAATAGACTTTTTTGGAATTATTGTCTAAAAATAAGGGATTAATTGCGATTATCATTCCGAATAGAATAATATTACCATTTTGGGATTATTTTTATTCATATTTTTATTGTACTTTGATAATTCCTCCACATTAATTAAAGTAATCACCTGAATTAATAAAAATATAGGAAGATCCTTATATAATTAGGAAGATGCTTATATAATTCTAACAGAAAATGAGTAAATTAATTAATAAATCATACTAATATAGAATGGTCTATTAGAAAAAATACATATTCTAAAATTTAGTTTCCATTTTATAATTTAAT
This sequence comes from Hygrophila difformis, assembly GCA_030278955.1. Taxonomy (NCBI): domain Eukaryota; kingdom Viridiplantae; phylum Streptophyta; class Magnoliopsida; order Lamiales; family Acanthaceae; genus Hygrophila; species Hygrophila difformis. The sequence continues at coordinate 1,292,898 of JAOANR010000014.1, read as the reverse complement.
ATTGTATTTCCAAAATTTTCCTCATTGATCAATTAAAAAATCCATTGATTTTTCTTCCCGATTTTCTTCCCAATTCAAAAGTAATCTTATCATTTCCTAGCCTCTTGTAGGCTGTCGAGCCAAAAAAAAAAAAGTAATCTTATCCGATAATTCCTCCACATTAATTAAAGTAATCATTTGAATTAATAAAAATATAGGAAGATCCTTATATAATTGTAATAGATATGTATACATTAATTAATAAATCATACTAATATAGAATGATTTATTTAAAAATATACATATTATAATATTTAGTTTCCATTTTATAATTTAATATTGTATTTCCAAAATACCGGTAAATTTATGTGGAAAGATTTAGTTGCCAAGACAAATAAAAATCATTTGATAAAATTGTAATAAATATGTATAAATTAATAAATTATATTAATGATATTAAAATGTTATATATAGAAGGGATCTTTGGGAGGAAAATTAGACATAACAGATTTTCATTTAATGTCAATCAATCATTGGAGGGATTAATTGCGAATATAATTAATTTACCATTTTGGGATTAGTGACAAAAAATTGAGAATAGCTAAATTACATTAATTATCGATTATTTAAGAGATAATTTATTTATATCCATTTATTAATCGAGAATAGAAATAATTTACCTTTTTGGAATTATTGTCTAAAAATTAGGGATTGATTGCGATAATCATTCCGAATAGAATTGCATTACCGTTTTGGGATTACCTTTATTCATATTTTTATTATACTTTGATAATTCCTCCACATTAATTAAAGTAATCACTTGAATTAAGAAAAATACAGGAAGATACTTATATAATGGTAGGAAGATGCTTATATAATTCTAATAGATATGTATAAATTAACTAATAAATCATACTAATATAGAATGATTTATTCAAAAAAAAAAAGACTTATTCTAAAATTTAGTTTCCATTTTATAATTTAATATTGTGTTTCCAAAATTTTCTTCATTGATCAATTCAAAAATTCATTGATTTTTCTTCCTGATTTTCTTCCCAATTCAAAAGTAATATTATCCGATAATTCATCCACATTAATTAAAGTAATCATTTGAATTAATAAAAATATAGGAAGATCATTATATAATTGTAGGAAGATCCTTATATAATTGTAATAGATATGTACAAACTAATTAATAAATCATACTAATATAGAATGATTAATTTAAAAATACATATTCTAATATTTAGTTTCTATTTTATAATATAATATTGTGTTTCCAAAATATAGATAAATTATGTGGAAATATTTAATTGCCAAGACAAATTAAAATCATTTGACAAAATTATAATAAATATTTATATATTAATAAATTATATTAATTATATTAAAATGGTATATATAGAAAGGATCTTTGGGAGGGAAATTAGACATAATATATCTTCATTTAATGTCAATCAATCTTTGAAGGGATTAGTTGAGAATATAATTAATTTACCATTTTGGGATTAGTGACTAAAAATTGAGAATAGCTAAATTAAATTAATTATCGATTATTTATGATAATTTATCTATATGCATTGATTGATTGAGAATATAAATAATTTACCTTTTTGAAATTATTGTCTAAAAATTAGAGATTGATTGCGATAATCATTCCGAATAGAATTATATTACCGTTTTGGGATTACTTTTATTCATATTTTATTATACTTTGATAATTCCTCCATATTAATTAAAGTAATCACTTGAATTAATAAAAAAATAGGAAGATCCTTATATAATGGTAGGAAGATGCTTATATAATTCTAATAGATATGTATAAATTAATTAATTATAAATCATACTAATATAGAATGATTTATTCAAAAAAAATATTCTAAAATTTAGTTTACATTTTATAATTTAATATTGTGTTTCCAAAATTTTCTTCATTGATCAATTCAAAAATCCATTGATTTTTCTTCCCGATTTTTTCTTCCCAATTCAAAAGTAATCTTATCCAATAATTCCTCCACATTAAATAAAGTAATCAATTGAATAAATAAAAATATAGTAAGATCATTATATAATGGTAGGAAGATCCTTATATAATTCTAATAGATATGTATAAATTAATTAATAAATCATACTAACATAGAATGATTTATTCGAAAAAAAAAATACATATTCTAAAATTTAGTTTCCATTTTATAATTTAATATTGTGTTTCCAAAATTTTCTTCATTGATCAATTCAAAAATCCATTGATTTTTCTTCCCGATTTTCTTCCCAATTCAAAAGTAATATTATCCGGTAATTCCTCTACATTAATTAAAGTAATAATTTGAATTAATAAAAATGTAGGAAGATCATTATATAATTGTAGGAAGATTCTTATATAATTGTAATAGATATGTATAAACTAATTAATAAATCATACTAATATAGAATGATTTATTTATAAATACATATTCTAATATTTAGTTTCCATTTTATAATATAATATTGTGTTTCCAAAATATAGATAAATTTATGTGGAATGATTTAATTGCCAAGACAAATAAAAATCATTTGACAAAATTGTAATAAATATTTATATATTAATAAATTATATTAATGATATTAAAATGTTATATATAGAAAGGATCTTTGGGAGGGAAATTAGACATAATAGATTTTCATTTAATGTCAATCAATCATTGAAGGGATTAGTTGAGAATATAATTAATTTACCATTTTGGGATTAGTGACTAAAAATTGAGAATAGCTAAATTAAATTAATTATCGATTATTTATGGGATTTAGTTTTCATTTTATAATATATAATATTGTGTTTCCAAAATATGGATAAATTTATGTGGAAAGATTTAGTTGCCAATACAAATAAAATCATTTGATAAAATTGTAATAAATATGTATAAATTAATAAATTATATTAATGATATTAAAATGTTATATATAGAAGGGATCTTTGGGAGGGAAATTAGACATAATAGATTTTCATTTAATGTCAATCAATCATTGGAGGGATTAATTGAGAATATAATTAATTTACCATTGTGGGATTAGTGACTAAAAATTGAGAATAGCTAAATTACATTAATTATCGATTATTTATCTGATAATTTATTTATATCCATTGATTAATCGAGAATATAAACAATTTACCTTTTTGGAATTATTGTCTAAAAATTAGGGATTAATTGCGATAATTATTGAGAATAGAATTATATTCCCCGTTTGGGATTATAATCATCTCATTTCATGTTAATCAATTATTGAATATAATCACTTATCGGATAAGATTATTGGGTAAAAAATTATTATAATCATTATACAACCAAATAAAAATATTATCTTACACAAAATATAGATTTTGCTGGGTATTGTGTAAATTTTTATACACTACACAGTTGAATGAAATACAAAAGATTGCGAGAAACAAATGGATAAAAACGATATGGATAAATTTCAGACTATCTCTTATTGAATGAAATACAAAAGATTGTGAGAAACTAATGGTACAACAAATAAAATCATCCAATTATTTACACTTGGTGGAACAAATCTCTCCACAAAAACAATAGCGAAACAAATCTTCCCCCAAAAGATGAAGTGAAATGCGAAGTCGCCGATTATTTCACATCAAAAAAGATGTCGCAACAATTGATTTATTCTTGTATGGTTATGAATAGTCCTTATCTCTTCATCTCTTCTGAATGCTCTTCGTCATTTGAGTTTGTACTCTCGTTTCCCAATAACTGTGACCAAAACAATAACAAAAGAGAAAAAAAATATTAGCAAAATAGGGAGAAAGAAACATGAATTTGAATAATAAAAGCTAGAAAATGGTGGGGAGATGTATTTGTTAAATGGAACATTGGGAGAAATATTAAATGAAGATGTAAGGATATGATTTGGAGGAGATTATAATACACACATATTTATAGGAGAATGAGATAAATAAGATTTAGGGATTGTTGGAGCACGGTCCGGGGTAACTTTGTAATAATCAGGAAGGTGGAGCACGGTCCAGTGGCAGTGCAGTAAATATTTCAGTGTGTGTGAGAGAGTGTTAAAAAGTGATTTTTGTGAGGGGGAAAAATTTGGGCGGGAATGTGTGTGTGTGTAAGACTATTTTGTTTTAGATTATATATAGATAAGGCATCGGATAACGTTTGTTTTTTTTTTATTTTTTTATTTTTATTTTTTATTTTTATGGAGGAGCCATTAAATGTCTGAGAAAAGAGTGGTGGGAACACAGGGTTTTTTTTTTCTTTTTTCTTTTCCATAGATTAGTCTTAATTTCTTCACTTTTTGGTTCAATATTTTTATATATTTTTAATTTAATTCCCCTGATTTTTTGCCCACTATTTTATGTCCTGCCGCCATCAAAATCAACCATATATTAGGATTATTAGGATTAGAGTTGTTAAAATAAATGAGCTAGTTCGGACTTGACTTTATTTAATTCATGGGATAGGCTCGAGTTCGGCACGTTTATTTAATAAACAAACTAAATTCAAATGTATTTACTATTTAGTACTCGAGAAATAAATGAGTTAATTTGGCTTAGCACGTTAAGCTCAATAAAAATTTGATAATTTTATTAGATATTTGTTGAAGTTTCTTAAAAGTTTAATTATTACTAGAAAGTTTTAAACTTTGAGCTTTGGTGTAGCTCATTAAGAACTCGAGTTCGGCTCGTTCGATTGAACTTAATGAGTCAAGTCAAGCTCCTTTGATTGTACAATAAAATCATCTTAAATTAACTAAATATATATATGGATAGATCAGGCCTAGTGGTCAAATCTTTCACCACCTTCCCAATGGTTCGTTTTCATTACTTTGGGCAGTGGTTGATAAACATTTGACTATTTTTATTATATTTATTTAGGTAGACTGACCTTTATTATAAATTATTTTATCAAAGTTAATTAAATATTTACTTTAAATAATTACGATCTTTAATTAATTAAGAAACCATTATAATTATGTTATAGTAATGAAGAAATAATTACATCATCATTTTTATCATTAATTAATCAATATATCCCTTAAAGTAAATACCCCTAACAATAACATATAGTCTACCCGATTTTTGTAAATATGAGTATAATGTTAGTGTAGATTATGTAGAATATAATTATACTTACAAAAATACTTCAAAATTACATAACTATATCAATTTCAAAATTACATAAACCTATCAAAAGAAACTCTCGATGTTCACCCCAAAAAAAGAAAAAAAAAAAAAGAAACTGTCGACAGCATTAAACATCCAAACAATATTAAAGTATTAAGGTAACATTTTAAAATAAAATTTAGAAATTTTTAGTCACAAATGATAAGTATTAAAAAAAAAAACAGGAAAAAAAAAGAAAAAGAAAAAGAAAAAGAAAAAGAAAAAAAAAAAAAGCCTATAAACTGTAGTACATACCCAAGTAGTACTACGTATAGGCCAGCCAGCCCATTTGCATTTCATAAATGGGACGGTGTCGTGCCGAGATAAAGGACGTCATTTTGGTATTAGTTAGAAAAAATCCATAATAAAAGAAGTGGAGAGACACGGGCTTATCTGCATTGCAACTTGCAAGTTGCAAACCCCTGAATGGATGTCCAATTTCAGTAATAGTGTCGTTTAACCAACAATTTGACCCTAGAAAAATTAATTTGAATAAAACTTAAAACTAATTAAAATGTAGGAGGGATGATGACTTAGTCCAAGTGTTAAGTCTCTTGACTTACAACAGACATCCGACCGGCCCATTATCCATCCCTTTTATTTTCTTTGTAATTTATGTGATATGAGCTCCCACCACCCATTTTTCAAGCCTTCAGTGGCTCATTAAAAAAAATTAAAATGTAGGACACAAAATTCAATTCTTGTAAAATGTTGTTTTAGAAGTTCGATATGACCCTTCTACATATGAATTGATATTTCATTTCGTACGTCTGGATCTCTGGATTGGCCTTCCTACATTCAATATGATAGTTTAGCTTATTTAGAAGTACTTTATGTATGAAATGAATAGCAGTACAATTTTTTTTTGATTAATTTAAAATGCATTTTAAAACTTTTTATATAATCTCGCAAACTTTTAGTGCCTATGATTATATTTGGTCACATAAATGGTACTCCCTCCGTTTCTCATAAATTGAAACGTTGAGAAATTTGATACTATTCACACATTCACTTTAACTTAAAGTTTTATCATAGTTATACAAGTTAAAATATATGCAAGTGAGATCTTGTTAGATTCGTCCCGTCGAATAGTTTTTAAATATCCAACTTTTAAAGTTTTTACTTATACCGAATTTGAGTTATTAATGATTTAAAATGTGCATTGGATTGTGTGAACTGTGGGTCCGTTTCAATTTTTTGAAAACAGATAGTATTTTATAACATCTATAATTGCCGTTCATGTATTTGAAATATCATTTCACGTGTTCGGTATGACTCATACATTTGAATGGGTAAAGTAAAACCATTCTTTTGAACATTTCATATACTATTTAAAATGGTAGTATGTCATTACTCATCGAATTGAATTTTTATACCTTTTAAATGGGAATTAGCTTCTAATATTATCATTTTGTACTTATAAAACAACTATTTTCATCTAATATATTTGATATTTAAAAGTTTTTCAAGTGTTTAAATTGATAAATGTGCTTATTACATGCTCTTCTTTTTAATCAGTAATTATTGAAATAAATATTTGAAAATTTATAAACCAATCATTATTTATTAACTACACTAGACTAGATTGTCGCTCAAAAAACGATTCCTATCCCAAATTTTTGGCTCCGGACCGGTACTCTACTGAAATTAAGGATTGTCAACATTGCTATTTTTTTTTTAAAAAAAAACTAGAACTACCCGCCCGCGCAATGCGCGGGAAGAAATGTTCCTAAAACATTAATGAATTTTAATTACTTAAAGATTCAACAAAAGAATAAATTGTCATCACGATTGAAAGAAAAAAAATATAAAATAGTACTGCCCGCCGGCACGATGCGCCGGGCTCGGATTAGTTATTAATATATTTCATGAAAAAGTATTATGACATTCTCATTGTGGAAACATATGTATATAAAGGAACTAACATAACAACACTAAAAAAAATAACATCACATTTTATTTTATTTGTTTATAACAAAAAAAATATTTTAAAATTATCTATGTCGTGAAAGAAAAGAATTTTTGTACTATATATTATAAATTTTTTATGTATACAATATTTAATTTATATAATCTTTACTATGATAGGTTGCTCTAAATGGGTCAAGTCAGATTACCAAATTTTTTATGTATACAATATTTAATTTATATAAACTTTTGTTAGTGCGAATATTTATTGAAGGAATTAATCATAATTTTGTTTAATCTTAATCAATCATTGATGTGATTACTTTACATTATATATGTTTCCATTTTATAATTTAATATTTTGTTTCCAAAATTTTCTTCATTGATCAATTCAAAAATCCATTGATTTTTCTTCTCGATTTTTTCCCATTTCAAAAGTAATCTTATCCGATAATTCCTCCACATTAAGTAAAGTAATCAATTGGATTAATAAAATATAGGAAGAACCTTATATAATTGTAGGAATATCCTTAAATAATTATAATAAATATGTATAAATTAATTAATAACAAATCATACTAATATAGAATGGTTTATTTAAAATAAAAATACATATTCTAAAATATAATTTCCATTAATTCAATATTTTGTTCCCAAAATTTTCTTCATTAATCAATTAAAAATCCATTGATATTTCTTCCCGATTTTAATAATTTAACACAATTTTATTTATTATGTTTCCATTGTCTTCCAACATTTTCTTCATTGATATTTAGTTTCAATAAGTTGGGAAACTAAATATTCAATGAACTAAATATAACGTAATCTTATCCGATAATAATTCCTCCACATTAGTAATTATATTTCTTCATTGGATAATTGATGTAATCCCTAATGTTTTTCCCGATTTTATTCAATAATCATTATTTAATATACATTGATCATTACAATGAATATTTAATATCCATTGATCATTACATTAATTGTGTATATAATATATTTATGTTAATGCGAATAATTATTAAAGAAATTAATCATAATTTTAATTTAATCTTAATCAATCATTGATGTGATTACTTTACATTATATATGTTTCCATTTTATAATTTAATATTTTGTTTCCAAAATTTTCTTCATTGATCAATTCAAAAATCCATTGATTTTTCTTCTCGATTTTTTCCCATTTCAAAAGTAATCTTATCCGATAATTCCTCCACATTAAGTAAAGTAATCAATTGGATTAATAAAATATAGGAAGAACCTTATATAATTGTAGGAATATCCTTAAATAATTATAATAGATATGTATAAATTAATTAATAACAAATCATACTAATATAGAATGGTTTATTTAAAATAAAAATACATACTCTAAAATTTAATTTCCATTAATTCAATATTTTGTTCCCAAAATTTTCTTCATTAATCAATTAAAAATCCATTGATATTTCTTCCGATTTTCTTCCCGATTTTAATAATTTAACACAATTTTATTTATTATGTTTCCATTGTCTTCCAAAATTTTCTTCATTGATATTTAGTTTCAATAGTTGGGAAACTAAATATTCAATGAACTAAATATAACGTAATCTTATCCGATAATAATTCCTCCACATTAGTAATTATATTTCTTCATTGAATAATTGATGTAATCCCTAATGTTTTTCCCGGTTTTATTCAATAATCATTATTTAATATATATTGATCATTACAATAAATATTTAATATCCATTGATCATTACATTAATTGTGTATATAATATATTTATGTTAATGCGAATAATTATTAAAGAAATTAATCATAATTTTATTTAATCTTAATCAATCATTGATGTGATTACTTTACATTATATATGTTTCCATTTTATAATTTAATATTTTGTTTCCAAAATTTTCTTCATTGATCAATTCAAAAATCCATTGATTTTTCTTCTCGATTTTTTCCCATTTCAAAAGTAATCTTATCCGATAATTCCTCCACATTAAATAAAGTAATCAATTGGATTAATAAAATATAGGAAGAACCTTATATAATTGTAGGAATATCCTTAAATAATTATAATAGATATGTATAAATTAATTAATAACAAATCATACTAATATAGAATGGTTTATTTAAAATAAAAATACATATTCTAAAATTTAGTTTCCATTAATTTAATATTTTATTTCCAGAATTGTCTTCATTAATCAATTAAAAAATCCATTGATTTTTCTTCCGATTGCACTTCCCGATTTTAATAATTTAACACAATTTTATTTATTATGTTTCCATTGTCTTCCAAAATTTTCTTCATTGATATTTAGTTTCAATAAGTTGGAAACTAAATATTCAATGAACTAAATATAAAGTAATCTTATTCGATAATAATTCCTCCACATTAGTAATTATATTTCTTCATTTAATAATTCATGTAATCCCTAATTTTTTTCCCGATTTTATTCAATAATCATTATTTAATATCCATTGATTATTACAATAAATATTTAATATCCATTGATCATTACATTAATTGTGTATATAATATATTTATGTTAGTGCGAATATTTATTGAAGGAATTAATCATAATTTTGTTTAATCTTAATCAATCATTGATGTGATTACTTTACATTATATTTTTATACCTTTTTTGGATTGTTGACTAAAAATTAGGGATTAATTGAGATAATAATCAAGATTATAAATAATTCAACCTTTTGGAATTATTTACTAAAAATTATGTATTTAAAAAAAATACATGTTCTAGTTTCCATTTTATAATTTAATATTTTGTTTCCAAAATTTTCTTCATTGATCAATTCAAAAATCCATTGATTTTTCTTCTCGATTTTTTCCCATTTCAAAAGTAATCCTATCCGATAATTACTCCACATTAAGTAAAGTAAATCAATTGGATTAATAAAATATAGGAAGAAACTTACATAATTGTAGGAATATCCTTAAATAATTATAATAGATATGTATAAATTAATTAATAACAAATCGTACTATTTTATAAATTAATTAATAGATATGTTCTAGTTTCCATTTTATGATTTAATATTTTATTTCCAAATTTTTCTTCATTGATCAATTCAAAAATTCATTGATTTTTCTTCTCGATTTTTTCCCATTTCAAAAGTAATCATATCCGATAATTACCCCACATTAAGTAAAGTAATCAATTGAATTAATAAAATATAGGAAGAACCTTATATAATTGTAGGAATATACTTAAATAATTATAATAGATATATATAAATTAATTAATAACAAATCATACAAATATAGAATGGTCTAATTAAAATAAAAATACATATTCTAAAATTTAGTTTCCATTAATTTAATATTGTGTTTCCAGAATTTTCTTCATTCATCAATTAAAAAATCCATTGATTTTTCTTCCCGATTTTCTTCCCGATTTTAATAATTTAACACATTTTATTTATTATGTTTCCATTTTCTTCCAAAATTTTCTGGTAAATAAATAATAAGATCCTTATCAAATTGTAATAAATATGTATAAATTAATAAATTATTCAAGTGATATTAAATTGTTATATATAGAAGAGATTTTTGGGAGGGAAATTAAACATAAGAGATTTATATTTAATGTGAAACAATAATTGGAGGGATTAATTGAGAATATAATTAATTTACCATTTTGGGATCAGTGACTAAAAATTGAGAACAACTTAATTACATTAATTATCGATTACTTAAGGGATAATTTATTAATATCCATTGATTAATCGAGAATAGAAATAATTTAAATTTATTAAAAATGATTTCATTATGATTTCAACAATGTGATTTCAATATAATTTCAATGATGTGTTCTTCAATTCAAATTAAAAACTTATCTTACACAAAATATAGATCTTGCTAGGCATTGTGTTAAACTTGTATACAATTCTCAATTGAATGAAATACAAAATATTGCGAGAAATAAATGGATAAAAATGATATAAACAAATTTCATACTATCTCTTAATGAATGTAACACCAAATTTTGTGATAAACAAATCACAAAAAATAATATAGACAAATTTCAGACTATCTCTTATTGAATGAAACACAAAAGATTGTGAGAACCTAATGCTACAACAACTAAATTTATCCAATTATTTACAATTGGTGGAACAATCTCTCCACAAAAACAATAGCCAAATCAATCTTTCCCCAAAATTGATTTATTCTTGTATGGTTATGAATAAGCCTTATCTCTTCATCCCTTCAAAATGCTCTTCGTCATTTGAATGGGTACTGCCATTTTTCCAATAACTGTCACCAAAACAACAACAAAAGAGAACAAAAATTTTAGCAAAATAGGGAGAAATAAACATGAATTTGAATAATAAAAGATACAAAATGGTGAGGAGATGTATTTGTAAAATGGAACATTGAGAGAAATGTTAAATGAATATGTAAGGTTATGAATAATCCTTATCTCTTCATCCCTTCAAAATGCTCTTCGTCATTTTCCCAATAACTGTCACAAAAACAACAACAAAAGTGAACAAAAATATTAGCAAAATAGGGATAAATAAACATGAATGTGAATAATAAAAGATAGAAAATGGTGAGGAGATGTATTTGTTAAATGGAATATTGAGAGAAATGGTACATGAAGATGTAAGGATATGATTTTGAGAGGATTATAATACACACATATTTATAAGAGAATGAGATGAATGAGATATAGGGATTGTTGGAGCACGGTCCGGGACAATTTTGTAATTATCAGCGAGGTGGAGCACGGTCCAGTGGCAGTGCGGTAAATATTCCAGTGTGTGTGAGAGAGTGTAAAAAAATGGTTTTTGTGAGGGGGAAAAATTTGGGCGGGAATGTGTGTGTGTGTGGGACTATTTTGTTTTAGATTATATATAGATAAACTTTAGGAATAATAATTTCCAATTTTTTAAACAAAAACTAAATGGCCTGTGAAAGGGACAGATGAGCAATGGAAATCATGTCGAAATCAGTGTGGACATAAAAAGGAAGTTTAAACCATAGAAATCCGACACGTCCTACTGCCACTGCCAGCCATTATTCAAAAGGCCGATTTCGTGAAATCAAAATTTCTGTCGTGTATTCGCATTGCCGTTTGTTGATTTCCTCATAGTACAACTTATCGACACCTCACATTTTTTCGTGGGGATTACGATCGGTGGGGAATAGGAAAAATTACTGCTTTGAGTTTCACAGATAGAAAGGCTACGAGTCGCTAATCGGTGGAGCCCGGGTGAAAATATCTTGTCTTTTCCACCGGATATTCAATATTGGACAAGGTTAGCGAGTCTCAGTGGGAAGCGAAATCATTTACGGGCTTATTTTGTCATTTCCTTGCTCATTATGTTTTCCTGTATTATGTGTCGCAATCATAATAATTACTACTACTATTTATCAATGCCACATGGCTGCTGCTGGTTAACGTAAGGACTAGGAATTACTGATAAACTTGTTGGATAGGACCCCTTTTAAATCACTCCTCCGTGTTTTTGAAATATCAGGTTCTTTGTAGCACTAGGTTTCCTCTTTGAGAGCGGAGATGGTTCAGGGCAATGAGGAAATTGAGGTGATACACATGTGGTGTTCGCCCAGGTCTGTGAGCACTAGTCTGTTGTACTCCTTTTCTCAGGTATGAACTTTGATGTCGGTAACAATCGTATTTTGGCGTGTATCTGCATTTTTTATTTATTTATTTATTTTTTTTACGGAGGTTTGTTTTCGGAAAATATGTCATGGAATGTGTTGTACATCTTTTGCCCATTTTGATTATGAATGCGAGGTTTGAATGAAAATGTGGTGGTTTACAGTTCTTCCCAAAATGAGGTTTGCAGGGGCAACTTTTTTTGGTATGTCTGGGAAGGCCATGTCTAAGTTTTTTGATCCTCCCTCTCTCATTAAATGTTAATGGACTACTAAAAGTGGCCAAGTTTGACTCACCTTAGATTTAATTTGATAGCAGTGATGTAAGAAGGAAAAAATAGTCGAGATTTGTTAGAATTGTGTGATTTTGTAGGGTAGTTTTAGAATATACTACATTTTATATAATTTTTACTCTACCCATTTTGAGATAAAACGTTAAAACAAGTGGCTTTTAATGGGACATACAGGGAGTATATACTAGAATATTGATTTTTTGATTTGATCATCTCTGACTCTCTGAGTCTGCATGCTTGCAGAGTGGTTGAATAGGACATTGTTGGAATATTGTGGTATGTAATTGGAGCACCAATATCAGTTAAAAATCTCATCTTTATGATATTGTTGACCATAGGATGGAAGAGGATCCTCTTTCTGAGCATTCAGGAGGAAATGTCCAGTTTAATCAATCGTAGTTTTTTGTTTTTTAAAATTTATACGTATAGTATAATTTTTTTGACTAGATTTTTATAAACTACGAGTTAAAGATTCTGCAAAAAATTGTACTGAATTTCTGTTGCAACACACACTCGTATTTTAATCCTGCACCAGACACACTTAAGCATTTTTGGCTGCACTGTTGCTACACTTTCCCTGTGGTGTTATCTTCTTAAGTAGAGGTCTTAAGTTCAATTGCTTTAATTGGAAGTTCAATATCATATGAAATTTTGACTGTTCATACAACCATGTTTGTTCTTCCATATCTTTACTGTTTGTTTTATAGCTGCACTTCCGGGTGATCATTACATCCAAGTATATGCAAGTTTCCCCCATATTTTCTGTATAAGTCTTTTAAGTTGTAGGATTTAATTAATTGAACGTAAGTCTTTTAAAATTACAAGTATTTGACTAATATTTCCAAAATACCCACAGTCTCCCTACATTTGTAGACTTGATTCATTGGAAATAAAATAAATGCAGGGAGGTAGATTTTGACGTATCATATTTCTCTTAATAGTTATGTTCAATTATTGTGATGATTTGCAGCCAGATTTGCCTGTATGTGGCACTATTGCAATACTTCCATGCGTGCTTACCTTTTCCTTTTCAATCACAATTGACTTGTTTTCTTGAAGTTTTAGGAAATTTCCAACTGGCTGAAGTTCAACATACCAGTATATATAATGCACTTGTTTTTAAATACATGAGTCTTCTTTTATAGATTCTTGTGATCATGCCTCTATGTTATGCCGGTTCAACCCAGATTTCTCATACATGCAAATTCTGCTCAACATTGCTGCAATCAATTCGTCTATAATCAATGCCATCATGAAAAGATGATTATTAAAAGGAAAAAAAGGAAAAAGATCAAATGAAACCTATCTTGAAGTTGCAATATTTGCAGAATTAGGCCTACTTGATGATGGAATGAACTTACAGTTTTAGATTTTGACAGAGAGATGATATGGAGGTGCTTGATGAACCGCTTTATCCAAATTTTTTGAGAGTGACTGGAGCTGATAGACCTTATACTGAATATGTCCTCTCAAACATGGTAAGCTGAGTGAAATGTCTTCTCACTTGAATTTATATTTTCTGTTTATCCACCATTATTATCCTTATTTTTTTCTTGTGCATCCTTCACTACTACTATTTACTGTGAATTCTAATCTAGGTAAACTTTAGTAACAAGGATTCGCTATAAAAAATTTATGAGTGCCAAATGCTTGAGAGAGTCAAAATTTATGTTTTTTTTTTTTTTTTTTTTTTTGAAGAATCTATATTGCTATATTCAATTGGGTTACATTTATTATCTATACATGCTACTACTGAGTTTATGTAATTTTCCTTATCGTTTATTGCTTTGGTGTCATAATTGCAAGTGGATCTAAACATGCTACTGAGTTTTGCTCGCAAGTTCAAGATATGATTAGTATTAACAAGTTAAATACGGCATACTATGCAGTTATTTTGTGTTCAACCCTAAGCGACTGCTAGACATCTCTAGAAGTTAAAAAGTAAAAATGTGTTTTTTTTTAAAAAAAAATAATTTTATTTTTATATAGCATCATTTTACCTTTATGCTATAAGGAACACCAAGTGAGACATTTCTGGGACAGTGATGTTGTTGCATTAACTACATTATTTAACCTTCTTAATGTTTCATGAAATGCCCAGGAGTCAGATGGAACTAAGGTTGTGAAAGAGATCATTTTTGGCCCTGGAAAAAAGAAGTATAGATTTGTTAAGGTAAAATCTATTGTTTTATTCTTCAAGAAGTGATTATTTCACTTTTTTTTTTTTTTGGTTTACTTCTACACATTACGCCACAGCTTTTCTAATGTTAAATTTTCTCTGTCCTATTTAACTAGTAATGGTAAAAATTAAAGTTAGAAACATTGTGTGAAAATGTGCTTAGAAATAAAGAAAACAAAATATAAGACAAAAACATCCCAGAAAGGGAACCAACCAAGGATAGCAGTTCTCTTGTATTTTCCTTCTCTCCGGTATTGTATTTGTACATGCCTTTCATTTTCAGTTGAAGACCCTGAAATAGGTGCTGCACAATAAGCCTCTTGTTTTCTTTACTTTTAGTTGTTGTTGTAACAATTATAACAAATCCATAAATGACCAGCTCCTAATTATGCTGTTCTCTGATTCTTATTCTTGGAATATAGAGTTATTCGTTATGCATTAAACATGTGAAATCTCATTTGTTTGTAGTTATCTGAAATGTGTTAAAGAAGTTAGGATGGACACAACATATTTATGTTTAGGTTAGTCTTATATTCAGATATTTGAAAATTGGATTAGACAAATATTAAATGGTTTATTGTCTATTTTCTCCAGCACATGGCTAGTCAACTGCTGCCTGGTCTACCAGAAGAGTTAACGAGGAAAGGAAAGCACTTCATATTGATACGGAACCCCATTGATGTGTTGGTAAATCATGAATTCATCACCTCCTCCTCAATACATATGTTTTATGTCTGACTTTCCAAATGCATGTTTTTTTTGTTTTTTTTTTTTGTTTTTTTGCTGACTTTACAAAGTGGTTGAAGGCTTAGATGATGATGATGATCCATAAGCATTTGTTAATAGTTCAGTCTCCTAGATTTTCTATAACATTTAACTTATAGAATGCACTTTTTCTATTCTGTGTTCCAGTTGGTGATTGGCCATCTCTCTAATAAAATAACTAAGGTGGTGTAAGTGTAACCATAGGGGAGGGCCTAGCTCAATTCTTGACATCTGTACTAATTATTTTCATCTTTCTGAAACTATATCCAAAGGTGTTAGAACAATTTATGAGAACACTGCAGATAAAAGGTTTGTAATTTCATTGATGCTATTTATCTGTTGTGCCAGGCATCCTATGACAAGGTTATTCCTCCATTTTTTATGGATATGGGGTATGATATCATGCTTTCCATCTATACCCAGCTGAGTGATGAAGGGAGGCCGCCTCCTGTTATTGAATCAGATTTGTTGCGGCAAGATCCAGAGGTTTTGAAACGATTTTATGCTTAAGAATTGTGCTCCTAGTCTCCCTTATCTGAAATCGAGTAATCTTGGATTACGTTTCCTCATTTGCATTTGCTGAAAATTTGCATTTTTCCATATTAGATATGTAAACAGAATTCAATCTTTTATTTCTAGTAAATTCACTACTTCCAGAATCATGTAGTTTCATTTCTTCAACCTATATCACATATATTGGGGGATTATCTGCAATATGTTTTCTATGAAAAATCCAGAAGTTATCTGATTGATTTATAACTTCATGTTCAATGTTTGCTCATTAGTTTCCAAAAGTCTTACCTAATACAACTTTTTCTCAAGGATACTTTTCATTCTAGGTGATTTGCACGCCATTTTTTTTTAGTCATGGAAGCATATAATGCATATAGATGGTTAGAATATATTAAAACACGTGTTGATTGATAAGCAGTCTATTAGGATTGATTGAACTTGTTGAAATAGGACCCCCAGTTATTGTGTGTGTGTATATGTGTATATATATATATATAATAATAATAATAATAATAATAATAATAATACCCTCAATTTTCTCTTCAAAATATCCTTTGTTTACAGTCTTCATTTGTAGAGCCTTTAGTTGAGTTGGGCTGAACTACATTTTCAGTTTCTATTCCATGTTATTAGAGTAATTGGCCTTGTCTTTATTCACTTGCAGGGTACTTTACGTGGTCTATGTGATGATCTTGGTATTTCATTTCAACCTGCAATGCTCAAGTAAGGTTCAACTTTTTATGGTAT
This sequence comes from Hygrophila difformis, assembly GCA_030278955.1. NCBI lineage: Eukaryota > Viridiplantae > Streptophyta > Magnoliopsida > Lamiales > Acanthaceae > Hygrophila > Hygrophila difformis. The sequence goes on along the minus strand of JAOANR010000014.1, from coordinate 1,275,715 downwards.
AACTGACTGTCATCTATGCTAAATGAAATTCCTTTATTTTGAACTCTGCCAAAGAAGCTTCTGTTGAAAATGAAGCACTGTCTGTCTTGTGACACTTTGATGTGCATTGAGCTTATAGATGTGGTGGGGGGAGACACTTGTGAGGATACCAAAAGTTTTTATAAAGCCCAAGCTTGATGTTTGGTTGTATTTTTTTTATGTGTTTTGGGTGGTGTTTCTGTTAATTTTTAGAGAGCCAAAAGGATGTTTTATTAGGAATGGCATATAGGCCTCGTGGAAAAATATGGTCGAAAGAAAAATGTTCAAGAATACAACCAAATATGGCCAAGGTTATTTGATAGTGATTGGTCTGATTCATGGAAACAAAAAATCTAAAAAACACGGAAATGGAATACTAAAGTCCCAGTACATCATGGGTGTCCAGTGGTCTAAAACAGCCCGCTCAATAGAAAGTAAAAGTTGAAATGCCAATTTGTAGGTAGCCTTTGCTTTACTTGTGATTGAAATGTGAAGACATGGATACTGATTATCCTAAAAATAAGGGCATGGATGGTGTACAGTCCAGTGGAAAGTAAAAGTTGAAATGCCAATTTGCAGAAAGTGACTGCTTTACTTGTGATAAATCTGTAGGCATGCATGACAACTATCCTAAAGATAAGTGCATGGGATAGCATTAGAGTTAGTAGGGTCCAGTTTTCCCTATTGCCAATTACCTTTATTTCAATTCTTTTTTTCTTTTTTCTTTTCATGGAGTAAGTAGACCACTAATGTGGTGCTGGGTAGGGTTTTAAATAAAAAAAAATGGTATTCATGACCTTTGCCAGGAATGTGGGGTGGCTAATATTTATCCATACTTTGTTAGGGTAATAAATGAATAATACACGAACACATGTAGTGTTAATTTATCAAACAAAAAAGAGTTTGATCATCTCTTCAGTCTTCTTTGTTTATCTGTTTTTGAACATGGGTCATTTATATATAGTATGAATAGATCTGTATATAAAATGTAGTACTAAAATATATGAATAATATATTGACTAAACATCATTTTTTTTTCTGACAATTTTCATTACTTGATACATGTAGAGTACTCAATTTTGAGTACATACAGTCATCCAAAATTTCCCTTTCATACTTTTTCAAATTCAAAATCTGTTATTCATTAAATGATTAATTATCTTTGCTATTTAAGCTATTTTTTAAAAAATATAATTATATAAGCTATATTAAATTTTTACTATTGGTTTATGTTTTACTTGGTTGTTTAAACAGTAGTATTTATTAACTATCCCTTTATAATTCATTGTTTGAAATTTAAATAGTGTTTGTTTATTCATGAACAAATAAACGGTACACAAACTTAAATTTAAAATTTTTTAGGTGAACTTAATGAGCAACCTTGAGAGTTGTGATCTTTAATTAGTTCATGTTCATTTACAGCCTTGTTATATCAGTTGCTTTTCATTCAATAATTTCCAATTCATTTGGTGGTTCAACAAATATTTCCATAGAACTCTATCAAATAAATAAACGAAAGAATCTGCTTGATAAGAGTATTTGAGGACAACGTCCTTATATCCTTCAAAGTTAGTTATCTGGGACACTGGGACTACACCAGTAATTATACAGGATAAATGTGATTAAGTATTTCTCCATAAGGGGACCAGCCAAGATATGTTGGCCTACTATGCTTGGATTTATCATGCTGCTATGTTTTGATAATTTATTTAAGCTGAAATGTTGCTAAACCTGTTTTCCAAACATAGTTGTAAGGTAACCTGTCGTGCATACTTCTTTTTCAGATGGGAGGCTGGACCAAGACCATTTGATGGGTTGTGGGCCTCTCATTGGTATAAGAATACACATAAATCAACTTGTTTTGAACCACCTAAGAAGTATCCATCGGTACGTACTATATAGCACTCATTTGTTCTGCTTTGATTTTTAAATTCTTTTGTTAGATCTGATTGATTATCTTCAACTGTATTGAACAGGTTGTAGATATCTTATTTGATGAATACAGTATTTGATTGTTTTATTCCCAAGTCATGCATAGCAAAAGTGTGATGTCTTGGTGTGAATAGATAATGTATGTACTTTCGGTTCGTTTGTCTGGTAATTGGTTGGCCACTTTAAAAGCCAAATACATGAATTAATATATTTACAAATAATACGCTGGATTCAAATCTATTTTTGAGACCAATTTTCAATTTAAACAAAATGCCCTCTTAGTGGGAGAAAAGGGGAACACATTGTAGTACCAGTGCAATCATTTTTCCTTATGAGTTGGTTGTAAGAGTTCGAGGAGCAAATCTAGTTAATACTCTCTCTCTCTCTCTCTCTCTCACACATTGTGCTTGATTGTTGGTAAGTTAATTTCAAAGCAAATGTTTTGCATACGCAGCATAGTGCTGCATGTTCAGTTTGCAAGCAAGAATTTTAGATTCACAAATTTTTAATCCAACGTTTTTTTTAGTTATTTATATATTTTTATTTTATTTTTGGTAAGTTAATTTCAAATCCAATTTTTTTCACAATCAGAAATTTTCATGTTTTTGCACCTCCATATTAGAAATTGATGATTCACGAAAATGGGATTTTCATTCCATATAAGAGACTTAACAGCATAATTGGAATGTATTTATTTTGCAGCCATTTCCGCCATCTTTGTACAACTTGCTTGAGCAAAGTTTACCTTTCTACAATTTGCTTAAGCAACATGTGAAGCAGATCACTAATGAGTCCCTCCATCCTAAGCTTCCGATTTCTGCTAATGAGAAGTTGCTTATATGGGTTGGTGATCAGGTTGTGCCTCGTGAAAATGCTAAGGTAACATTTTCATTATCCACAAGATAGAAAACTGGTCAAAGTAATATGAAAAGCAGCTAGCTCTTACTCTCTTAGTTCATATTTTTATTTGCTCTAATGTAATTCCCTTGTGTTTTGGCTTGTGAAATTGTAGGTTTCAGTGTTTGACTCAGCTGTGCAAGGTGGTGATGGCGTTTGGGAGGGCCTTCGTGTTTATAATGGGAAGATCTTTAAACTTGAAGAGCATTTGGACAGGTAACTGGAATGGGGTTGGAAATATGTTGCTGTTTTGTTTCATTGATTTGATCTTAATTTCTTTATGTGAGTAGAAAGTGAGTAACAAACATTATGTAAGATTGCTTTGTGCAAGGCTCAACCATGGATTAGGGCTAGTCTATGTTAGTAAAGAGATTAGCAATTGATAGATGATATTGTCAAGACTAATTACACGTTCACTTGAATTGTGAATATATGGAATGTTTAATCGTAACATCTGAGTAGGATGCATTTATCCTGGATTGATTAATTGGTCAATACCTTTAACCATCGTAGCCAGTAAGCATGCTTTGGTGGGCATCAGGGCGGACCTAGGATTAATGGTGGTGTTGAATTGCGGGGTGGAAAACTAGTTCTTAGGCACTTATTGATGATTTGGTGTGTTCCAGTGCATGCCCTGAGAAAAACCCCTTTTTTTAAAAAAAAATTGGTGAATAACAATCTTTTTTGAACCTATTGAATGTATATAATATAAATTTATATATATATATATATAAGCATGGGATTCATTTATATATATAATCTGTTCATAATAGTATGTTTTTTGTTATTTTTTTCTCTTCTCGATCTGACAGCTATTTTTTGTAACGGACAATTACAAATGCAAATGCTAGAATTATTTTAAATATATAAAATGCATACATTATTTTGCAATTTTAAATTTTTTTTTATAACTTCAATTATATTGAAAAAATTTACTAAATTAAAGAACATTTGTAACTTTAATTAGTATTACTACAAACAATCTAGACGAACAATGTGTACATAGTATACAATACATTTACACACATTTGGACACTAGTATATAACATAAAAGACAGTAAAAGAATAATAATAATAAGAGTAAACTATTAAACTTTATTTTTTAAACATGATAAATATAAATTTCATCAGTTTAGCAAGGAAAAATGTCGTGAACGTCATAAATCGTTGACGTTCAATGGAAAAGCATAAAATATTAGAACCCTTGCACACAAAGACCTATCAACCTTTACTTTGAATAAACGAGACATACTCTTATTTCTAAGCAAAATAATACATTTTACACTTCAATGTTAAGCATGCTAGCGTTGGATTACTTCTAGGATGGGTGACCTCCTAGGAAGTCTCTCAAGGTGTGTGTGCATGAGCGAGGCCAAAAGGCATTGGAAAAAGCTCATATTGGTATTTTTGGTTAGTCTTTATGTGTGGGCCAGCCTTTTACAGCTGAGCCTGCTAACCAATAACACTCTGTCTCTCGGGGTATTACACTATTGTTATGGGTTAGGTTTTAAATGCTAATGCACGTGGGTTCGATTCGTCTTTGTATTTTATTTATAAATAAATATGAGGTAAATAAATCTTTTTGAGGCTGTAACCATGTTTCCAATTTCTAGGTTGTTTGACTCAGCAAAAGCTCTAGCTTTCAGCAATTTGCCAACCCGTGAAAAGGTGAACTTCTGTCAATTCCTTACTCATGCCCTTTTTAATTTCTAGGCACTGGAAGTCTATATAAAATGGATACAGTTCCACTAGCTATCTCATGGCAGTATTTAATCATTTGACTCATGCTATGCTTTCACCCTCTGACCAATATTACAGGTGAAAGACGCCATATTTGCAACTCTCATACGCAATGGAATGTTCAATAATGCGCATGTTAGATTGATTTTATCTCGTGGAGAAAAGGTACAACTATATTTGCCTTTTCTCGTTTTTGTTTTCCTAAATAATGATGTATATAAGCAAGTGAAATGTTTATGTATTTCCTGGAAAATGCATCTTCTACATGCTCTAAGCCCATCTAATGTATGTTTAAGTAATGCATAAACGCTACGCAACAATTAACAACTAGGTGCTTGTGGCCACATAATGTCTGGAAAATTAGGGCTGGGTTCTGACTGAGTTTGCCAGGAATCTGACAGATGTATTTTTGTTTGATTTATGTTTATAAGGTCTTTGAGATTTTACATTGATGAATGGCATTGTTCATTTCATTATCTATTTTGTAGGTGACTTCAGGAATGACCCCAAAATTCAACCTCTATGGATGTACTTTGATTGGTAAGAAGACATTTAACATTGTTGATTTTTTTGAGAATGTGAGTATGGCTGCTGAACGTTACTGTAGCCATCATATCTGTATCTTGGTATTATGGGGGTCAATTGACTTGGCATGGATGAAATCATTACAAAAAGCAACACTCTGAAAAATCTAACATGCTGCAGAGTTAATGGAACTTGGTTTAAAATGTTTAAATCAAATGTAGATTTCATATTCATATAATTTTGGTCTCAATTTTATTCCTAGAGCTGCATTTTTAAAGTGGGAACTGGTTCTGTGGTAGGAGTTTTGATCCAATAAACCATATTTCACCTTAGGAAACTTACCATTTATTAAGAACCTGGTTTTCTCCTCATGAAGTGCCAAATGCAAAATGACTTTTTTAGGTGTATCTATGTGTGACAAGCACAGGTTAGGTCACCTCGTCGGATGAAGAACTTTGGAATATTTTCAATTTAGTTAAATGTTATTTTATGTTTGGGATTCTTCAGGTACATGAAGCAGTTCTTTCCTTGTCAAAGCTTGCTCTGGTTTGTATGCTTGCTGCTTATATTTTTTGTAATTTTGTATTTGTACCAAAAATTCTAAGATCCATAATATTCTCAGAGGTTTTCTGTTTAATCCCTAATCTAGTGATCAGAGAATCAGCAACATTTTCATAAATTGCATATACAGATATACCTTTTAAAGTACAAAGCACCTGTGTGGGAACGGGGTTTGAATTTAATTACAAAGCATCTAAGAAGTGATTTGATTTGGTTATTAGACATAATAGTTAGGTGAAGTTCCTACCCAAATGCAAAAGAAATGAATTCACTTCTGAATCCAAGCTTGATTTCTTAGTTGAACCAAATGTCTCATAAATTCATTCCAGATTTTGTCTTGTAATTCTTAGTGATTGCTGAATGGAAGCCACCCGTTTATGACAACGCAAGAGGGATAATGTTAGTGACTGCAAGCACGCGGCGTAATTCACCCAATGTATGTGCTCATTTTATATATCATATTGTCCAATTATTTTACTTCGTGTTTCTTATGCTGTAATGTTTCATGATTTTTCTCTGTTGCCTTTTCAGCTTTGGTTTTAAGATATTGAAATTATTCATAATTGTGCTCTGTGGGCACACAGCAAAAACATTGAAAATAGCTTTGCGTTATTTTATTAAGTATAAGTTCACCGTGCTTGTACTCAATGAAAGAAGAGGAGATACTTGAGGTGGCGGATGTTGGAAAAATGAAATTTGTATTTCCAATTATACTCTATTTAACATATAATGTAAACAAGATATATATATCTATATATCATATAATCGAAAACAGTAGGAACAAAATTCTACAATTAAATTACTCATCCCTGCTCAGGTTTGTCTCTGTACGACTGTGTGTGCCTTCTTTTCTCCTTGATTTAACCTTAAAACATTGATCACATATTAGTATATATTTTGCTCAATAAATACATGAAAGTAATGCATGCAACTTGTATTATTAATGAATAATGAATTACCAAAAAAAAAAAAATCCTAATTAGTAAAAAAGACATGAATTCAATCTAGTATTATGCAGAAAATTTCTCGCTTTGGCAACACATCAGATCCTCATTCGCATAATGTCTTATGCATCACGTTCTCCATAACTTCCTCATATGCTTTTGCATTGCTTCCAATTACTGGGCCAATTGGTAATTTTTGGCTTCTTGATGGTGTTTGTGTCATTTTGGAACTTGATGCCTTTAATAATTGATTGATATTTTCATTAAATGCTTGATGTTCTGTTGTATTTTTTCAGTTCTGATACTTTCTCATTCGTCAAGTCATTAAATCATTAATTCCCTTGCATTTTGTATTTTAATGATTATCAAATAACATTTGTAGTTTTTTTCATTTTGCAGAATTTAGATTCAAAAATCCACCACTGCAACCTGCTTAACAATATTCTTGCAAAGGTAATGTTTACAGTCTGAATTAACAATGTTCATCCCATCAATTGCTGCTACACACACACACACACCAAAAAAAAAAAAAAAGAACAGAAAAAAAAAAAAATAAAATCATCATATCCCTATGTTGAGAAAAAGGAGTGCTTTATACTTTATTCTGCTGGATAACTTACATATCTCACATTAGATGCCTTACAAATTTGACTCGTATATTACCTTTAGTATATATAGTACATTACTTGATCATGAATATATTAAACCATGAATAAGAGGTAACCCAAAACCAATTGGCAATGGGTGGAATAACTTCTATCTATTAAATAGGAGGGAGCCCCACACATTATCTAAAGTGGGATCTCAACAGAATACATTGGTGTAATTGGACTATCCAATATAATTTTAAGTTGCCCATCTCAGAAGTATTTATTTCTATTTCTATTGTTTTCTTTTAAAACTGGTGCAGATAGAAGGGAATAATTCATGTGCTGATGATGCCATCATGCTTGATAAAGATGGCTATGTCTCAGAAACGAATGCAACAAATATTGTAAGTCACATGCTTATTTTACAAATCTTGTAGTCCCCACATGTACATCTTCTGGAGATGAGCTGGAGTTACACTGTTACAGTCTGGATTCGTAAAAATGGAGAAAGCTGATAATATCCATTCATTTCTCATAAGAAGTATATCTTTTTCTGCTGTTTTATAGTAATATAGAATGTGAAGAGTTGTGAGTTGTAATTGAAATTGGAACCTTACTTTGATCTTGGCATTAATTTGTTGAATTTTGAAATTCTACATACTTTAATTTATATGAAAATTTGGTGAACAATTCAGTGGCTCAGTGGCCTTTGGATTTGGTTATGTTAATTTTCTTATGGAAACCACCCTATTAGAAAATTCACGCTGTTTATGTGCGCTATTGATACTTGACATAGGGTACATTTTTTGATTCATTTATTATGATGTTAGTATAAAACTATTACAATTGATTATATTTGGTGAGTGTACTTTTATATATTTTGATTGTGACGACGTCTGAATTTGAATTTGGGTACGGGTAACTATGAAGTTTATACCTTTCTATTTATATGCAAGAGTTCAAGACAAGAAAAGCGTTAAATTTTAGTTCCATTATTTTGCAGTTTTTGGTGAGGAAAGGCCGTGTAGCAACTCCCCATAGTGATTACTGTCTTCCAGGCGTAACTCGTGCCACTGTAAGATTCATTACGTTCTTATGTATGTGAAACAATTTGTAGTTACAATTGCATAAAATAGTTGTTTTAATATACTTTTTCATAGAGTTGAAATATTTTTCTTCTTTTTCAGTAATATAATCATCTTTTTCCCCATCAGACTAGATAATGTTGACCTAATAAATTATCTGATTGTACATCCTGTGAGATATCCTTTTGTTGATGGCGTTTTAAATTTTCAGTTGCGCAGAAAATAGATTGGGAATGCTGAAATGCTTTCCCTTGACTAAACTGTACTGAAAAACGATGGTTTGATATTTGAACTCTAGTATATTAAAATGGATACCATTGAGAAGTTTAAAAAGATCTAACAGAGATATTCTGTCTTAAAACATAAAAATAAAAGAGAAATACTATTCATGAATTTTGTGCCATCTTTATCTCACCCGCTTTCAATCTTTTAATATTTATGTGTGTATCTTTAACAAAAATTTGTTATCTTGGCACTAAAGAGAAAAAGGCTCCATGTTTGTAGGTGATGGACCTTGCAACCAAGGAGGAGTTGGATGTAATAGAACGACGTATTAGTATATCTGAGTTCTATACTGCAGATGAGGTAAGTCTTCTTGTGTTATTCAATCTGACAGGGAGAACCATAATTATTGTCCACTAGAGGCACATCTGCTATAATGTGGGTTCTCTCATCTTTAAATTCAAGGAAGTCACAGAAAGTGATGAACTAGATTGCCATGTCCAATGCTGAATCAGAGAACTCCATTTTGGCTAGAGAATTTAAGAACACTTACTTATTAAGCCACCTATAAAAAAATGACAACTGAATTGGTTCATTATGTTATGATGTAGAGCAAGGATTTATAGTTATAGGAATAGTTCAGGTGGACAAAAGGATATTCTCTTTTGTATGATTTCCAAGTCATAGCAAACAGTCATGTACCAGTATGGTGAGTACCTTCCTAGTAGGAAAATTGGTATTTCTGCAGCAGATATACCATTCCGTTTGTATTGGTGTGTAGCATCTCTCTAATGATACAATACCTACGGATTCTTAGATTCAGAAGAAAAAAAAAAAAAAAAAAAAAAACCCTTGATGGTGGGTCATTTTGAATATTAAATGGTTAAAGTATCTTTTAGTTGAAAACATTGGTTTTGAGCAGGGCGATGCATCATTCACAATGTATCTGCATCGTCACTTGTAGCCTGTCATTATCTTTCTTTTGTGATAAATTATCCTTCAGCTTGATCCTCATCTCTATTTCTAAGTTTAGAAATTAATTGCCTTTTTACAGGTGTTCACTACAGGAACAATGGGTGAACTTAGTCCAGTAAGTCGTTTTACTAAAGAAGCATTATGATTTTAACTTGCTGCCATATTATGAGTGAGTTGTCATGCTATGAGTTCCTTTCATAAATACCATTCTTTAGCTAATGGTAACTTTCTTTTGGCCTAATAAAATTCAAAACAAGAGCTATGTTCTAAACACTGAATGTGGTGTAGGTTGAAATCCTCACTGTCTAAGATTCATGTCATAGTGATTTGGTAAGATGTTCATCTTCCATAGATTCTATGAATTTCACATCTGAATGTGATGATCATAATTATTAAGGATGATTTACAGGGAAAAAAGAAATTATATGTGGATCTTAGTGGATGATAACTAATATATTTAAGTTCGAAGGCTTCCGGCTTCGGCTACGCCAAAAAAAAAAAAAAAAAAAAAAGTTCGAAGGACAGTGATCTTGTAGTTTCATCATGTTTACTAGTTTTCTGAGTCTATTATTATTTCTCCACTTGTGGTAGCTCTCACTGATTGGGAACCAAAAGGAGGGAATAAAGAGGAGGGATAGAGGGTCGGATGGGGGATCGAACCTCCAACCCCAACCGAGGGGACTTGACCACTTGGGCAAGTCCTCGTCCCCCTTTTCAATTATAAGTATTGTTCTCAAATGACTAATCAACCTAGTAATATTATTAATTCATTCTTTATGGTGGCGACACCACCTTCTTACTGGTGACCAAAACATTTACTTTTCAAAGAGCAGTTCCACTGCAACTTTTCCATTTTGAGCTGTATCTGCATGCCTGAGTGTTGAGCCATAGATTTTTTTATTTTTTCAAAAATAAAATTGACTATTTAAACAAAGTAAATATTTCCAGATGAAGTCCAGAGAAAAACTGAGATTCTATCTTTTAGATCTCTCATCAATAGTGTTAAAGCATTTTAAATATCTTTGATATCATAAATGTTCAATCTAATGGTAAACAGTTTACTGGTTCTCAATGTGTGGTTAAATTTTACATGTGATGTGACTTGTGACTATCTTAAATGCATCATGATATGAATATATTTATTCATAACTGTATTAGGTCATTAAGATCGATGGACGCACAGTGGGTGATGGTAAAGTTGGATCGGTGACTCAAAAATTGCAAAAAGCTTATGCAAAACTAAGCGCAGAGTCGGGGGTGCCTATTCCCACTTATAAGCATCCTTGACTGGACAATTTGAAGGTACTACCAATCACTTCCTGCTAGTTTTGTTTTACTTTCATATTGGCATTTTCCTAGATTTGGTACTTCATACTTAAACTGACTTGGAACCAATTTTCCTCCGAGTTAACATGCCTGAGAATGAAAAATAACCAAGTCTACAGCTTACGGAATTTGACCAATCAGGGTAGATTGTTGTAGTCTATGTTCTTTGGATGTGGTCTTTCGAAGATGAGAAATCGCAAATAGCGTCCAAGTTCTTCACCTGTGGTACTTGTAATAACTTATAATAGAGAAATAAATGAAAGGATCCATTGTTAGATTGTACTAAACCGAGGAATGGACTCAAATGTTCTAAGGTGTCTTCATAGACAGCTTGGTATGATGGGCATTCTATTTCCTGGTGATACTATTTATCGAATAGTCTGAATCTTTGGTTCCTTTCTGAAAGGATAATACGGGCCATGCTCATATAATTTAGCATCATCATGCCAATGCTAATGGACATAGACAGGCGATATAACAATAAAGAAATCCGGTAGCTTTCGTTGACACCTCATTAACTTAGCGAGCCATTATATGTTCATAAAGGATAACCAAAAGCACTGGCTTCGTGCTCCTCGACATACCAAGTCAATGAAGTGTTTCAACAAAAAATAAAAGATAAAATTTGATGGCGCAGACTAACACATGCCCAAAATAATTTGATTGGTTAACCTAAGCATATGGTTTCTTGAATTTCTGTTCTCTCTTGATGGTGATAGAACAGAATGCATCTATCATCTAATATTCCATCCAGAATCAAATAGACATTTTTAAGCATGTGTCATGCACGGTTATTCCTCTTGATTGGGACCTTTATAATAGATAACCTGCAGATCATGTTACCAGTATATTTCATTCTCTTTAACTTGTACCCTTGTTGTCCTGTTAAGTGTTAAAGACCCAAGGATGAAGCGAAGGATGTGCCTTCCATCTCTGGGAAAGGTGATGCATCAAAGTTTTTCCGTATTCCCCACCGAACTGTGACTCCATTGCCACAAGTGATCTGGATGGCAATTTAACTGACTTGCCTTGTTTGTCTGATGATTTTCAGGAGTTAAAAGCAGCCTGACTCCCCTTGTGTTTTTCCAAACACAAATCTGGAATTTCAGAATAAAGCATGAACTCTTACTAGAGATTCATGTGTTGTCTTAGCTTGTTGAACTTTGGGATAAATAATATGGAACCAGGAATTAGGCAGGCCATCAATGACTATGGTTTGTTGTTTGGTCTGCTACTATTATGTACATGCCTGGATTTAATAATATAAACTCTTTTGCTGAGAGAGGATGAAGACCAACCATCATGTTTATGGAGCATATATTGCTGTATTATGCTATTTTCAATTTCTTCTTTTTCTTTACTTGTTTAAAGGTTGAAAGGTTGGCATGTACAGACCTACCAGCAATACAAAAATAACAATAACTAGTATATAAATGGTCATATATCTTTACAAATTATCCTTCTACTTAATAAGAATTTGGAGTGTTGGAGATCTACTTATACTAAATGGTAATGGTTTTCAAATGAATTACCATAACACAAGTTTTACATGTTTCTGTTTTGTTTTTATAACTTCTATAAATTTACATTCATTTTTTGTAACGTAGTGTATTATGTAATTTAAACGTTACAAGTTTATATAAATTATTAAGTATAATACTCTATTTTTAATAATTTCTAATATATTCTCAATTTTTTAAAATAATTATACAAAGGGATGAGTACTTACCCAATATTGGAGGTTCGATTTTCCACTCGGCTCCCTATCCCTCCCCTTATCCCTTTATTAAAAAAATAATACTAATAATTATACGAAACATTCACCTAGTAAATATGATATGAAGTAGTATATATTTTCTTTTGTACTACCAAATTGATGACATAAAAATTTGTATAATAATTATTAATATGAATATACTCAATTTATTATTTTATACACGTAAAAAATGCCTAATATTTACTAACTCGTATACAATAATGTGTTAGTTGTGTCACCAAAATAATGTGTTAGTTGTAATTGAAAAAATAATTTGCATTTTTTTCTTTTTTTCTTTTTTATTTTTTAAAAAATTGACCCTCCTAAATCAATTTCGATTTTATGGCCTATGGGCATTGGAATCGAAGTTTTTATAGGACTTTTTTTATGAAAGGTGACGCACAGTATCCGCAAAAATAAATTAATGAAATCAGCAGAAAGGGGAGGAATCAAAATTCTTTTTTTGTGAAAGAACGGACAAGGCGTTGGTAAAAGCGGAAAACTAAGAGAAAAAAAACTACAGAAAGAGGAAATCAACGTTGACTTGAATGAATACGAGGGTTAATTACCTAAACAAAATTTTGATTTTCAACTGTTGTAAATATAAAAAAAATTACTCCATTCTGAAATCTTCTTGATTGAAAAAAGAAAATAAATGGCATTGGGTTAAGAAATGGAGCGGCCCAAAATATGAATGAGCACGTAGGGTTTGTAATTGTAAAGTCTAAGTAAACGGGTAATTGGACATTCAGCCGCCCCTACCCTTAATTACCTCACTCCGTCTCTTTGCTCTTCGGCCTTTGGGTAATCCTCTGTATTTTGCGTTTCGAAACCGTCTCGCTCTCGCAACTCGTAATTTTTGTGTTTATGTTCCAAAATACTGCGATTTTACGAAGGTTTTGAATTGGGCTTTATTAAGGTGTTTCCTAGTGTTACTATAATTCTTCATAACGAAGCTTTGATCTTGGGCACTATTTTACCATAATCATGTAGTATTGGTTTCCTCTGTAATTGCTTTATTTTGTGTTCAATTTCTCTTCTTGGTGCACAAGTGCATTCAATCTGAAGCAGTAATTGATGCACAATGATGGTGAATGTGGATAATTTTTCTTGTTCCAATTTCTCAAGTTTTGATTTTGATTTGGTTTAGGTGTTATTTTGTGAGCTAAGAGCTTTAGGGGAAAATGCAAAATGAGGAGGGACAAAACATGGATCTCTACATTCCGAGGAAGTGGTGTGCATAATCAACCTTATAGTATTTTTATGTTCATTACTTCAACATATGGCTTTAAGGGAAAAGTTGATTCATTCATAACGTAGGCCTTTATCTGAATTCGACTGTCGTTTTTCCCTGATGATGCAGCTCCGCCACTAATAGGCTGATCACTTCTAAGGATCATGCTTCGGTGCAGATCAATGTAGGGCATTTGGATGAGAATGGCCGGTACACTGGCCAATTCTCGACCTTTGCTCTTTGTGGGTTCATCCGTGCCCAGGTAGGACAGGATTTCAGTCCTCCTTTCGTTTTGTAAAGTTACTTGCTACTGCCATCTGCTAGGTCTAAATTAATATGCTATGTGATTGCTTTGAATGAATTGGGATTTGCACTTGAGATTGAAATGCTGCGTCATAGCAGAACTGATTCGCTCATTTACATATATGCTGCTGCTGTCAGAAAATTTTTGATTTTTCATAGAATTTATTGACATTCTTTTCTGATTCCACATGTTGCTTTGAAAATCATTTTTCGCAGGGCGATGCTGACAGTGCACTTGATAGGCTCTGGCAAAAAAAGAAAGCTGAAGCACGGCAACTGTGATCATCCGGATCCTGAGCATGTTCTTGAGGTGTCACATTTTTTCGTGTACCATTTTGGTTTATTTTAGCATTTTGAAAAGCAACGTGGTGCATTTGTAGTTTAGTTTTGCAATTTGAAGTTTTGCAAAGTAATGGTACAACCATTCTTTGTGGGGATATCATATATGATGATCACACCTTTATGACAAATAATTTCAGTTTGGTGAAGGCAATATCCATATTGTTTACTACTTACTATTTACTTGTGTTTTGGGTGATTTTGGCTTTCTCCCGCTGCATACGATGAACAATATTTTGCCCAAATGGACAAAACAATGTAGCACCCTCCCATTTGATAGGGTGCAATGCAGGGTCGGTTGGAGAACCTCACTCTGCCCCCACCCTGCATAAATGGAGAATTGGTTGGGGTTGGAGATGATTTTAGGCCTTTCTTTCTCCACTAAACTAATTTCTTCTACTTTGCTTCTTTGTACTGTGTGGCTTTTCAAGCTATGGATTTATTAGGCACAAAATAAATTAGAATAGCTTGAGACTTGAGTTATCTACAAATGTACATGAATAATTTGAAATCTACTCAATAAATTTACTCAAAAAACAGTCGATCATCACACATACTCTTGTATATGTAGCATCCTTAAGTGATAATATTTGAGAATGGTAAAAAGAAATAATTACTAGGTTGTAAATACATTACACATAAAGTTGGCCCGACGAGTAGAAGTAAAAATCTGAGTTGAGAATCATCCAAATGAAATAAAAATAACTCACAAGATCAAATTCGATAAAAGCAAAAACATATAGCAATACAATTCATTATTTTACGACAGCATCAGAAACTACTACACTTATTGTTGGACAATGAAAGGAAAATTTTACTACAAGTACATTCACTCAAACCAATTCGTTCTGCAAATAGCTCCAACAATACTGCAAAAGTGTTTAAATCGTGCGTGCAAAGGTTGAAGGCCAACATAGTCCTCAGCCGGGAGATCGATGAAAGGCTTCTCACAAATATCAATATGGTTCAATGCAAATTGAGTATAACTCATAGTTGATGCACAATTACCATCTCTCATAAACAGTTTTGCATGTTTTAGATATTTCATTGCTTCATCGTAATGCATAACACATGTTTTATATTTTTCATATCTCATCATCGTATCAACGCTTAACTTACCTTTAGTATTTGCAGCCTTGCGAACATTCCTGCTAGTCGATTGTAGATTCGAATGAGCAAAATCTAATGCTTTCAGGAGGAGGGTAGAAATGGATGTTTGGGTGTTACTTGACGAACAAAATTTCCGCCACAATGGAGTTTTTGGGCAGCTCTTGGTAAGAGGTCTCCCTATGAATTCTTTTAACAGGGCTTCACATAAGAGAGTGTCTGATGACTGTGAGCAGATGCGGGAAATCAGATATTGGGTCACAAATATTTGGGACTTCTCAGCATCTGTTAAAAGGAAAATTTTTGACTGTTGGTGTTTGATATTGTAGAAAATATTCAAGGATAAATTAGTGGAATGAAATTGCATTTTTGGTTAATCTGTTCGATTCATATGATATGAAATTCAAGCCTCCCATCTCAATATATCAATCATATACTTCCTTTGGTCCAACGTTTCATCTAATAACGTATGAAAATATGCACTTTTCATAATATTTACTTATACACAATTTGAATTATTAAACGTTTAAAATATGTATTGGATGATGTGAAAAGTAAGACATTAAAAGAAATATATTAAAACTACCTGTTTGTTTGGACTTTTTTTTCTTGGTTTTTAACTTCTCCTTCTAGTAGTAGTTCATTTTTCTTTTCTTCTTTTGGACAGTTTGTTAATTTGTTTGCATTGATAAAAGGAGAATTATGTTTAAAAATTAAAATTTGACTTTTAAAGATAAATGAGTCTAGGGATGCAGGAGAGAACTAAATTTAAATGACATATTACAAAAATATCCTTAAAACATTATCTAAATTATACCTTACGTTATACGTACAGTCATTATCAATGGCGGTCAATATCGATGACAGTGGCGGATCCAGAAACTTTTATTTGATAGGTCAAATATCATCAAGAGCTAGCAGCTAACATTAGGAAGATGTATTCAATTAAAATTTTGTTACATTTTTTAAACTTATAAAAATCGTTATATTTAGAAAAGTTATAGACTTCACTAGAGTTTGTTGACTTTGTATGTTAAACAGAATCCAAAGAAACCTTTTTTGAAAAAAATTATATAACTATATTTTTTTTTGAAGAAAATCCATTGAAATTAATAGAGTCTAAGTCATTAGGGTGTTGAATGCCTAAAAAATTCCTAATTATATCAAAATATTAGTACTAATATTTTATTTTTTTGGTGGGTCAATTGACCCACCTTGTCCCTTAATAAATACGCCACTGATCAATGACAGTCATTATCGTATCGACAACAGTCATTATCGATAAATACCTTATTACTTTATCATTTCTAATAAATTCTATCAATATGATAGTAGTATCGCAGTAGAAAATCACTACAAGAAAAAGTCAGTTTAGCGACCGAAATTCGCGACCGAAAATTTTTCGTCGCTATTACCGACCGCATTAGCGACCGAATTTTTCTGTCGCTACTTTGCCGACCGAAATAGCGACCGCAACGCATTTGGTGGCTACCTGGCGACTGAAATCCAATCCGCGACCGAAACTTTCGGTCGCTAATCCAATTTCCAATTTTTTTTATTTTTTCTAAAAAAAATCTTTTCAAATATACGTTTACCGACCGAATTAGCGACCGAAAATATTCAGTCACAAACTAGCGACCGAATTCGCGACCGAAAATTCGGTCGCAAATCTTTTTACATAATTTTTTTATTTTATTTTAATTATTTGTTTATCTTTTTAATTTTAATTATTTTTCCTGAATTAAATTTTCTTTTAATTTATATTATATTTATATATTAAATTTTATTTTAAATATTTAATTTAATTAATGTTGGATTTAATATGTAATTTTTAATTTTAATTATTGAATTTAATATTTTTATAATTAAAAGTTTTTAGTTTAATTAATATATAATAATATTGATTTCAGGTTTTTTGAATTTTATTAGTGATTTAATTAATTTGATCCATTTAATTTAATTTTATATTTTATTTATTTAATCAATTATTCAATTATTATATTTAACTAATATAATTTTTTTATTTTATTATTTTAGTTATTAATTTACACATTTATACAAATATATATTATATATATAACACATTGCATAAAATGATATGAAATTGTGAGTAGCCTGATGGCAGGCGCGCGCTTGGGAGGTCAATAGGACCTTGGTTCGAATCCCCTCTTCAACACACTTGGGGAGGAATTAAAATATATCACATGTGGCAGGATTTCATTGGTGATTTGGAGGGTTGGTAAAGGTGGTTAGGGCTGGGGATGATGATGATGAGGTTGTGGGCTCGAGCCCTCCTGGGAACAATTTTTCTCAAATTTGGGACTTATTTAGCGACCG
The DNA here is from genome assembly GCA_030278955.1 of Hygrophila difformis. Lineage (NCBI taxonomy): Eukaryota > Viridiplantae > Streptophyta > Magnoliopsida > Lamiales > Acanthaceae > Hygrophila > Hygrophila difformis. The sequence goes on along the minus strand of JAOANR010000014.1, from coordinate 1,257,824 downwards.
AAATATGCGGTCGCTAAAATAAAAATTAATAAAATAAAAAATTTAAATTTTCGGTCGTGGAAATTACCGACCGAAAAATGCGGTCGCAGTTTCGGTCGCGAAAATCCGACCGAAAATTTTTTTAGTCGGTAGAAGTTTTTCGACAAAGCTTTTACCGACCGAAAAAATTCGGTCGCGAATTCGGTCGCTAACCCTGTTAGCGACCGAATTTTGGGACTTAGCGACCGAATTTTTCGGTCGCTAAACTGGATTTTTCTTGTTGTGAATTCTATATAAATAAGACACGATCCTTCATTATCAATTCTCTCTAAATGCAATCACTGCTTCCTCCCTCCTTATTCTACTTTCTCCTCTTTGTTTATTATCATAATTATTACTTTCATTTTATGTATTAATTAATTATTATAAATAGTAAGTAATTATTGTTTTATATAAACGGATTAGTATTACGAATACTACATACATATAATACAAATATAACACAGCACCTTAAACTATTAGTATATTTCATAATCAGAGTAAAATAGTTTTTATATCATCAATCCAAACAACATTTTATGATTTTTTGCTTTTGACTTTTCTCCTTTCTCTCCTCATTTTTTCCAAAGTTCAACAAACAGATCCTAATTCCATCCCACCACTTTTTGTGAAGAATATAGTAATAATAATACCAATTATTTAATTTATGCAATTTAATCCTTTAAAGTGGACACTCCATGTATATAGTAGTCTAATTACGAGTTAGTAAATATTTCAATTATAAAGTGTTGAGTTGTGAATAAAAAATGCGCAAGGTATATAATGCTATAATATGTGAAATTAAATTTGTGTACTTACAAGCATCGGGAGCAAAAACAACCAAGAGAATGGTGGGGAAGAAAATGAATTGTTGTATGGTAGACAAAGCCATTATATATATTTATATAAAGAATTTATGAAACTTTTTGAAATGATAATTATGGTTCTCTAGTATGAGAACATTTTGTGCTAATGTGATTATTTATAGGCATCCATGGATCATAATCATGGAAGGTAAAATAAGAGCAAAATGATGTATTTACTATTTACTATATGTGTTATATAAGGAAATTGTAATTAATGATTATGCATGTATGATTTTTTTTTAGAAGAAAAATAATAATTAAATAATGTCCCTTACAAATTTATGGTTCCATTGGCATGAGATGATGGATTTACATTGAAGAATAAAATAAACGATATTTAAAATTGATTCTCGTGATTAATATCCACTAATAATAATGCTTGTATAGGCTGTGTAGCAAATATATATATATATATATCCACTAATACAACCAAACGCAGTTAACTTGAGTGGTATGGGGCTCTGGCACCTTAAGCAAAGGTTTCGGGTTTGAGCCTTTGTGTATGGAAAATTCTGCTTTGGGAGAGGCAACCCTTCAATGGCTACCAGATACTTGAGAGATTAGTCTAGGATCCAATGTGACATAGGGATACCCTGTATATGCAAAAAAATATCCACTAATCTATATAATAAATTTTGAATACTTTTTGGTCTGTGTAAACTCTATTATTCTTATTAATTTAATTCATCATTCTCAATTATAATATTAATATTTTTAAAATATTGTGTATATACAATCAAATAATTTATATATATAGTTGTAATCAATTATATTTTTTTAAAATATATATAAAATTTTCTCAAGATTTTGTTATATTAATAGATATATTTAATATTGTTGTAATCAATTATATTTTTTAAAAAAATATATATGAAGATTTTCTCAAGATTTTGTTATATTAATAGATAGATTTATTTTATTAATATAAATATTGATGATGTGGAAGATGATTTGGAATTAGCCAGCGAGTACCTGTGAACTCAGTCTGTCTACGTGTTTTAATATGAGCAGTTGATCTAAAAATGAGCGTATAATGACTGATGAACCCCTTAAAATTAAGAACGATAAATTAAAATTAATAAGAGCAATAGAGTCTGCACAGACAAAAAAATATTTATGATTTATTATATAGAAGATAGATATATATTAATATAATAAAATCTTGAGAAAATCTTTTTTGCCTGTAAAATATACGTAGAGTATTATAAATAGTGCTGTAAATTCATATTTTGTGAATAAACTCAAAATCCAAGCACGTGTTTGGTAAAACAGCTAAATTGAATAAACTCATTTATGATACATTGTGAGACAAAATAGCTTTTTTAAGGAGACAAAATCACTTAAAACAATGTTTAATCAACTCTTTTCTAATCCGTTGCAACGAGTAGCATTTTAGATTTAAGTTTATTGTAGATTAATTTTAAAATTGTCAAACAATTAATTTTAAATAATTTATTAGTTACATAATCACTTAACACCTAATTGCGAGGTCCTAAGTAAAATTGAAATGTAAAACTGATGCCGTAAACAATTGTATTTAACGGACAAGTACACACCACTACTATATGACATCTCATGAAGTAAAAAAGAAATGGTACAAATATAAATGTCTTTAAATGATAAATCTTGTTAAGAGACTGATAAATACTCCCTCCGTCCCACTTGAAGTGCTCAAAACTTTTGGGCACGGTATTTTATGTGGAAATAATTAATTTATGATGTAGGGGTAGGTTAGTGTTTAAAGTAAGGGTAAATTAGGAATTTGTGTGATGTGATTGTAATGAGTTTGAATTTTTTATTAATTTATTTATGTATGATGTGATGATTGTGAGTTTGAATTTATTAATGGTAGTGGATTTGAAATTATAATATACTACCTCCGTTCCTTTTTAAACGCACGTTTTGACTTTTGGTACTGTTCATTGAGTAGCTTTGACTTGGCTTTTTAATACAATTATATAAGATAATATAAAGTCAAGTGGGATCTTGTTGGATTCGTCTAATCGCATAGATTTAGAATATTAATTTTTCATAAATTTTACTTGTATGCGATTTGAGTTATGAAGCATTAAAGATGTGTATTGGATTGCGTGAAATGTGGGTCCGTAGCATTTAAAAAGGAACGGAGGAAGTATTTATTTATTGATATGATGTGATAGATAGGTTGGTGATTAAATATTAAATATTTCCTAAAAAGGAAATGAGACAAAGTGTTGGGACGGACAAAAAAAAAAGTGAGACACTTCAAATGAAACAGAAGAGTAGTATAGTCCACGATTCTTCTTATGTTAGCGGGTTGTCAGTTCATCTGACTTTTATAAAATCAAGTTATTGGGTTGACTTTAATCCAAATTTGTTTGACTTGTTTGTTTGATCATTTCAAGTGTTTCAACTTTCAAGTCAAATGTTCAACCATATCTATCAGTACTAAATCTTAAAAATTTGTCATGTCACCGATATATTCCATATCATGAACTAACAATATTTCCTTATATATTATAGTATTATTATATATATTTTCGTGTTCAGATAATTTTTTTTTTTCGATTAGCCGAAGCCGGAAAACAACAAGGAAAAGAAAAATACAAAAGATCGAGACAGCCGAAGCATAAAGGAAGGAAAAAGGCAGGTACAAACTAAAGGCGTAGGAACCTAGCGCTGGACACATCCGTGGACAAGTGTCTGAGAACGAAATCCAGAGGAAAGACCCACGTGGTGAAAATGTCTTCAATTGAAGCCCTATATTTGGCCAAGCAATCCGCGATACTATTTCCCTCCCAAACATGTCTCGAAGGAAGAACACATGGCTTGGATGGAGAAAACAGTCCAGAGAGGGGATGGAAAGGAGGACAAGATTTCACTAAGTCAATGACCTGTTGTGAATCTGTGTAGCAGCAAAGATTTTTAACTCCCATATTGGCTACAAACATAAGTCCCTTAGCAAGCGCCGTGAGTTCAGCATGGTTACTGGAATGTCTTCCGAGATAACCACAGCCGCCTCCTAGCAAAGATCCCTCCTTATTGCGAACCACAAATCCGAAACCCGCCCTTGAAGGATTTCCCATTGTGCTTCAATCAACGTGAGTATAGTTCCATCTAGGGGTGGAAATAGGCTAGGCCGGGCTAGGCCTAGGCTTGAACGGCCTAGGTCTGTGTCGATTTTTCAAGGCCCGAGCCTGGCCTATTACCTATGATAGGCCTATCTTATAGGCCTAAGCCTGGCCTATTTATTAAATAGGCCAATTTATAAGCCTTTTAAAAGCCCGATTAAGCCTATTTTAAAATTAAGTAAAAATTCTTTTAAATATGTCCTAATGTAATCATAAGGTTCAAAGACAAATTTGTGCATTTGGGCAAGTCGACATCCACAAATATCTAAAAACTTATAAATATTTTAAGAACCTATAGAAGATCAAATTAATAATTACTTCTATATAAAATAATAACAGTTATACCTCACAGACTAATAACAATGATAAATAGGCTAGCCTGATAGGCTTGATAGGCTTTTTATAAAGTCTGGCCTGAGCCTATTTAGCAAAATAGGCTTTCAAAATAGCCCGAGCCTGTCCTGTTTATGAAAAAAGCCTGGCCTGGCCTGACCTTCGGTAGGCTAGGCCATAGGCCCTGTCGGGTAGCCTGGCCTATTCCCAGTACCCTAGTTCCATCCACCTCCTTATCATTCCAATGCACCTAATGTTGCACCAAAATTTATGAACAAGAAGCCAAACAATCGATCATAACCAAAGTCTCAACTTTTTTGCCTGAAGTTGAACGTTGCTTGGTTTTTTGTGGTCGCCACGCATCTCCACGGTCGCTTTATTGCTTCACTTCAATTCTTTCCATCTCTCTCTCTCTCTCAATTCATTTTCAATACTTCTCCCGTTCCTAAATAGTTGTATATTTCAGCTCTATTTCAATAATCAAGGTTCGCATTAATTAACTCATAAATTTATATTTTTACCCTTCAACTAAACTCATTCTTAATAAATGTCAATAAATAGCATTTATATAAAATAAAGGCCAATAAAGTAAAAACATAACATAACTACCTAAAAATGACAACTATTGTGGAACACTTTTTAATCTCTAAAAAGACAACTAAAAATGAATGGAGGGAGTATTCAGTTTTGCTGCCAACAAGGAATTTTTAATTCCCATACTAATTGTGGGACGGAGGGAGTATTTCATTTCTAACCGAATTGAAGTTCGTTGAAAAAATAAAATAAAATTATAAGTCTGCTAAAAGTTCTTACCTTGTCGTCCGATCCATCATCTTGATTATTGGGGCAACAAAAAGTTATATATAATAGCTGGTAGCCTGGTACTCACCCCGTTTGCTCCCTTACCCCAATTTCTTTTGTTGTGTTAGTATTTAATTAGTTGCTGATCAATAATGTAATTTTCAATTTGAAGCGGCTTAGTGCAAAATATTTAGAAAAATATACATATTTTTTCAATTTTATAGGCATATGTAACAAAATCCAATATATAGTACCCTGTAATAATTAATGAAAATGTACTGTAATATCAAAAAAAAAAAAAATGTAGACTGAATTTTTGGGGTGGATTCAGTAGTTGTGTCGTGTCTGTGACAAGGACATAAAAATGGTCAAAAACCTAAACACTAAGTTCCAACTTTTGATAAAAAAAAAGAGTGGGTACTACATAAAATAAAATATAATAAGGCAGAATTGGCTTTATAAAAGGAGACACCAAATCCAAGGTGTCAAAGCATCCACACCACTCCATATATCCCTATCACCACAAATCTTTAATTGCATTTGCTGTATTTCACAATCATACATACTTTACACTTCACACAATAAAAACCAATTGTAACACAAATACTTGCTACCTAGGGTTTTCTCAAAGGCAAACCAATTAATTTGTTAAATGGAAATCATTTCCAATTTGCAATAATTGCTAGAGAAAAAAAAAGTAAATACTATACGTACGTGTTGGTTCCTTCATTGTCTCATCCCACCACCTAAAGCATATTAATTCATCATCCATTTTCTTTTCTCTTACCTTTCATGTTCCTTCAATTAATATCATATATAATCTCTATCATTATATTAAATTCGTTCCTGGGATGAGGACCTAGCCCAAGTGGTTAAGTCCCCGATTTTCAACGGAAGATTGGAAGTTCGATTCCCTACCGGTCTTCTATCCCTCTCTTATTCCCCTTTGTAATTTGTGTGGTATGAGCTTCCACCACCAATTTCCTAACTTGTATAGGCTGTTCAACAAAATAAAAAAAAAATGTATCTTAAATACTTCCTTCGTTCTTTTATAAGTGATACGGAGGGAGTTTTGTCACTGTTCATTGAGTAACTTTGATTCAAGTTTTTAATACAATTATATAAAATAAAATATAGTCAAGTGAGATATTGTTGGATTCGTTTAATCGCATTGATTTAGAATATCAAATTTTCATAATTTTTACTTGTATGTAATTTGCATTATTAAGAATTAAAAATGTGTATTAAATTACGTAAATATGAGTCCGTGACACTTAAAAAAAGAATGGAGGTAAGTATTAATTAGCTGAGACATGCATGATACTTTGCAATAAACATTAATTCTAATATATGCTTGCTAGCTATGAAGTTTTGCGAAGTAGTTATAAGTGAATTACCCTATGGAAGTAAAATAACATAAAATTAATTAAACTATAAAATTAATTAAACTATTCGCAAAATAAAGATTAAAGAGATATAAATCAAACACCTCAGAAAGTAGAGAACATTTTAGCAGAAGAAAATACTAATTGATTCTCATACAAGCAGTATAAGCAAACTAGTAGTAGTAGTAGTAGTACAACATATTCCTAGCAAAAGTCGTTATTTAACTGTCACATTACAAAACACCCGTTTGGATTTTCATCACTGAATATTTCGAAAGAATCCAACGGTTGCCGCGGAATATTCAGCCCCGAATCCGACGGTCGTCGTTGCTGATCAGTTTCGTGTCCGGGATGCATATACGCATAGGAATGTGAATTTGGAGGATACGGCGTGTAGTACGCCGCCGTGTAACTAGTCGAAGGATACGCCGTATTGTAGCTCACGACATACGATGATGGTTGTGCTTGTGCGGGTGGGTCCACGCTATTGGTGTGTGCATTTACAAATGGACCTGAATAGTAATGATGTGGGGGCGGATACTGTGACTGTGGATGGTGGTACGGAGGAGGAATTTGATTGGTTGGAGGCGGTGGACCTGGACCGGGAACCCGATTCTCTGCCTCTACCGGTGGCGCCGCCGCCGCTGCCTCGGTATTAGTGGAAGGGTTTCCACTTTGCCCTTTCTTTGTCCTCTTTTTACTAGACGTGCCACTGCTTTTACGGCTGGTGCTTGTCTCCACCGCCTCGTTTTTCTCCGCCATCTGCGGCGGCTGTCCCGGGGATGTGCGTCTCGCCTCGTCGCTTTTCTTTTCTTCTTTATTCGTTTCTTCACCACCTGCTGATGCGTTGCCGGCCGCCTTCGTCGAAGCAACTTCTTCAGAACTTCCTCCTTGATCAGGTGTGGCGGCGCCGTTATTATCTCCGTCGCCGTTAACGTTTTTATTAGCCGCGGGTGGTTTTGCTTGTTTGGTTGATGGATGATTGGGTTGTTTAGGGTTTGTGTTACCGGAAGTAGGGTTTACCTGTTGGTGATCAATTTGAACACTCTTGGATTCATTGATCTTCTTCTTGTCCTTATTACCGACGACGACGACGTTATTCTTGTCGATTTTGGGAGGGTTTTGATGAGGCCATAGCTGGGCGTGCTTGCCGGACTTGGCCAATTTCTTGATGAGAGTATCGGCATCGACGGTGCCAATCACTGTGACTTTTTGTTGCTTGGTATCGACTTCTACAGATTCCACTCCTGCGATAATTTTTTGGTAAAGGTTATTAGGACATGAAATTAACAAAGTACTTAGCTAGCATGATTAAACAAACACACATGATTAATACTAATGTTTATTAGTTAGGTAGGTACCTTGAACTTGGTTAAGAATTTTCTTGACTTTTCTTTTGCAGCCTTCGCAGTGGATGGAAGCCTTGAGAACAGAGCGAATAGCCTGGAATTGATGAATTGATCAAGGGCATTATTAAAGGTTAATGCTTTAATTTGAAGAAAACATAGTCAGTATAATTAAGAATTAGAACATACTCCTATATATGTACCTTGTTGTTGTGTTGGAGGGGATCTGGTGCAGGTTCCGCCATGACGATATGGATGTATGTGTTGAGAGGCCGGGGGAGGTAGAAGCGGACAAGCTGCAGGGTGAGTAATGGTGTGGTTGGTAAAGCTAGGAGAGAAATGATGGGAGCTAGGGACTTCAAATAAAGAGAAGAAAATTAAAGGCGAAACAATTAAGTGCTTATCAGAGGTGGAAATAAATCAAACTTTCAGATCCCCATTCATCATTATTTTATTAGGAGTATTTATTATTACTATTTACTAGTATTAGTAACTAGTAATGTTATTGTTGAAGTGTTTAAAAGCGTAGCAAGAGTCTACTAGCTAGTATTGGATGAAGGAGCATTACACTTTGCACACCTGATTTTGGATGAATTAATTTTTGGGCCTCTGTCCAATGGCCATCTTGGATTGGGCCTTTGTCCGGCTCTGATTTGTGCGACACGTGGAATCAAGTTATCAGTCATTGATATACGTGTCGTTTTACAGAATTAGATGATTTTTTTTGGATGAGCTAATTTTTTTTTCTTGATGAGCAATAGAATTAGATGATTGACAACGGAAAACACATTACTTACAGCCTTACAAAACTTAAGCTACTGATTTATGAGCAAACATGTGTAATTGTAACCAAAGGTGAATTTATTATATGTAGACATGATGCATTAACTAATGTTACTACTGTTGAGGTAAATTGGTTCATTTATTCTAGTTTCGTGCGTGTTCTATTCATCCAATTCTATTAACAAACTGCAAAGTGAAAACTGAAAAGTGCCTTGGTCGCGTCACTTTTAAAAAAACGAGCTCAATCAAGAAGCTCAATTGGGGATTTGGATTGGTGTTGTGTGTTTATTCTAACGAGGAGATAATTAAGCTTAAAGTAGGGTGGCTATGAGTGAGCATCTTATCACTAATTATAGTATTATATATGCTTTTAATTTGGCTTCATCTCTAAGCAATGGTACAGACACAAAAAAGATGCTGCTACATATATATCTTCATCTCTAAGCAATGGTACCCAACAACACTTGTAATCCAAGATCAATTAGCTAATGGAGACAACTTGATCAGTTTGAAACGAACTCGATCTTGTGTTGGTTTTGAATTCAATATAAAACAAAATAAATTTATGCAGCCATTCCATTATTAAAATATATAGTGTACGCACCTGTCCATACAAACCTTCCTCTACATTTCTGTCTTCCTAAGATTACAAAATAACATCAAACTATGAAAATAAATAAATATTCCGATCCGTACTACTTAGGAAGAAGAAAATAAAAAGGAGGAAGAAAAAAAAAAAGGCCTAAAAATCGAAGTCGCCGCCCATATCATCCATGGCGTCGCCATATCCATCGGCGTAAGCCGCCGCATCCCCGACGTCCGACGCCATTTCTCCCAGCAGCAATCCCCCGAGCAATCCGGCCCCCAATCCCAACCCCATCCCGCCGCCCATCCCCATCTTACCCTTCCTCGGCGGTCCCTGCGCCGCGTACCCATACCCGGCTGCAGCTGGAGGGGGAGGTTGGTGGTATCCGTACCCGTATCCGTACCCACTAGCCTGCGGAGGATACGCCCCCATCGGCATCGGCGGCTGAGCGTGATGGTTATAAAAACCCGGATTCGGTGCCGCCGCAGCCGGATACGCCGTCACCGGCTCGTCATGGCGGTTCTGTTGCTTGACCTGATCGGGCTGGTGCGTGAATTTGTCGCCGAAGCGGTATGAGAATTTGAGGGAGCCCTTGGGCTTGCCGGAGGCGGTGTAGACGGGGTAATCGACGGTTTTATCGCTGGCGGAGTCGGGGTTGGATTGGAAGAGCTCGTTTATGGGGACGGTGACGGTGCCAATGGTCTTGTCGCTGGTGATGGTGCTCTCGGCCATGAGCTGAAAGAAGAGGGACATGCCCCCCGGGCGGGTGAGGTAGGGCTCGTCGACGATGAATTCCATGCGGAAATTATTCCAGGAGGGTTTGGTGCCGGCGTTCTTGTTAGGTGGTGCTCGTGGGTGGTAGGTGGGGGCAGATGACCTCTCCCACATCGAAAGTCCCAAGGCCACCTCCTGTATTTTTCCTATAAATACCACCTTCACCTATTGAAGGAAAACACACCAAGCAGCAGAAGCAAAAGCAATCCTGAGGCTTTTTCTTCTGTCTGCTAAATTTAGTGGGGAAATTTGCCCCAGAGAGTCTTATGGTGTTTTGGTAGGCTTTTTCTTTTGTGAGGAGTCTACATAAATTGAGTGGGTTTTGTGGGTCCGGAAATTATTGTCCAAACCCTTTTGTAATATTTTCCCTCATAGTAAAATTTGTTTCTCCTTTGCCTGTGGATGTAGGTCGATTTGACCGAACCACGTAAATCCTCTGTGTCTATTTATTTTGCTGCATTTGGCTAATTTGGGTACACTTCCGTAACAAACTGGTATCAGAGCCCTGATTGCGTAGTATGCTCTGTGGTCGCAGTTAATCTGATCTTCCACATCAGAAACGCATCTCGGTTAAGCTACCCTTTTGTGAGATTTGTTTGTGCCTCTTGTTAGCAAAATGTCGGCCATAAATATTAAGGTTGATAAGTTCACGGGGAGGAATAGTTTTAGCCTATGGCAAATCAAAATGCGGGCTTTGTTAAAGCAACAAGGCATGTGGGCTCCATTAAAAGAAAAGGTAGATCCAGATAATGCTGAGATGGTGAGCCTAGAGGAGAAGGCTCATTCAACCATCTTACTGTGCTTGGCAGATGATGTCATTACCGAAGTTGCGACGGAAACAAAGGCGTCTGGTTTGTGGTTAAAACTAGAAAGTCTTTACATGACTAAGTCGTTAACCAACAAGTTGCTATTAAAGCAACGTTTGTTCAGCCTACGGATGCAGGAAGGTACATCTCTTCGAGACCATCTCGATAGATTAAACACTATCTTGCTGGAGTTGCGTAATATTGATGTCGTTATCGAGGACGAAGATGCTGCATTAATATTATTAGTATCTTTACCACTATCATTTGAAAATTTTGTACAATCATTTATAGTTGGTAAAGATACTGTCAGTTTAGAAGATGTACGTGCTGCTCTGCACAGTAGGGAATTGCGCCATAAGGCATCTTCGAGTAATGTAGAAGATCAGGCTGCTGGGCTCGTTGTTAGCAGTGGCAAGGGACATGGAAAATTTGTAAAACAAAAGAAGAAAAAGTCTTTTGTTAAAGGTCCCAAGCCAGGTGATGTCTGCAATTATTGTAAAGAGAAAGGACATTGGAAGACCCAGTGTCCCAAGATGATGAAGAAGCAACAACAGGGAACGCAACAGGAGTCTGTCTCTGTTGCGGTCAACGGCGATACAGATCCAGAGGATCATTTGGCTTTGGTCACAAGCGTGCAACCATCGCAAGATGATGTATGGGTTCTTGATTCTGGAGCATCATACCACATGTGTCCTAACAAAGAGTGGTTTTCGAGCTACGAACCAGTCGATGGAGGAAATGTTTTTATGGCAAATGATTCTGTCTGTAAGACAGCTGGGATTGGTTCTATCAAGCTTAGAACACATGCCGGTGAAATTGCAACTCTGCACGATGTCAGACATGTTCCAAAGCTGAAGAAGAATCTGATATCCTTAAGAGTCCTTGACAATAAGGGTTTCAGATACGAAGGGGAGCATGGAGAACTCTACATCATGAAGGGATCGTCCGTAGTTTTGAAAGGAGTCTTGCATGGATCTCTGTATGTTGTGCAGGGATCTACTGTAGTAGATTCTGTAGCTGCTGTTGCTGAAACTTCTGATATGTCCAAGCTATGGCATATTAGACTTGGGCATATGAGTCAGAGGGGAATGCAGATCCTGTCAAGCCGTGGTCTTCTTGAAGGTCACAAGTTAGCTGAGTTCGGGTTCTGTGAGCACTGCACATTTGGTAAATTACATCGTACCAAATTTGGAAAGGCAACTCACAGAACAAAATCGACGTTGGATTACATTCATTCTGACTGTTGGGGTCCTTCACGAGTTGAGTCGCTTGGGGGCAGCAGATACTTCTTATCCATTATCGATGATTATTCAAGGATGACTTGGGTAATCATGATGAAGGAAAAGGGCGAAGCTTTCTTGAAATTCAAGCAGTGGAAGGCGTTGGTAGAAAACCAGACAAACAAGAAGATTAAAAGGCTTCGAACTGATAATGGTCTGGAATTTTGTTCGAGGGAATTCAATGAGTTCTGCAAGAACAATGGAATTGCACGACATCACACAGTCAGGAACACTCCACAGCAAAATGGAGTGGCAGAGCGTATGAATCAGACGCTTTTGGAGAGGGCACGCTGCATGCTCTCAAATTCTGGATTGCCAAGGAGCTTTTGGGCAGAAGCAGTTAACACTGCTTGCTTTCTGATCAATCGGGGACCTCATACTGGAATTGATTGTCGGATTCCTTATGAGGTTTGGTCGGGTAATTCCTATGATTACTCGAATTTGAAATCTTTTGGATGTGCGGCTTATTATCACGTAAGCGAGGGAAAACTGGAGCCCAGAGCAAAGAAGGGCGTTTTCGTAGGATATGGAGATGGAGTTAAGGGATTCAGAATTTGGTCACCTTCTGAGAAAAGAGTTATCTTGAGCAGAAGTGTGGTGTTTGACGAGAATTCTATCCTCAGTATGCCTACGAAGGTGGTGAATGTCTCAGAAAATTCGGGTGCTGACAGTAAGGTGGAGCTTCAACTTTCACCTGATGATTCAGATGAACAACGAGAGCTTGAGCAAGAGCAGGAAGTGCACTTGGATTCAAATCAATCAACTGAAGTTGAGCCACCCGAAATCAACCGACCATCTAGTTCAGCTGATGTGCAGAAGCAAGGAATTGCTTATGATCGTGCTAGAAGGGTGGGTGTCCAACCTCCTAGCAGATATCGAGATTTTGTCTGCTATGCTCTACAAACAGCTGAAGATTTGAATTATTCTGAGCCCTCCACTTGCAAAGAAGCTGTATCATGTGGCGAGTCTGTACAGTGGCTTGCTGCAATGGGAGATGAAATGGAGTCGTTACATAAAAACGACACTTGGGAGCTAGTCAAACAACCACCTGAAAGGAAGATTGTTACTTGCAAATGGATATTCAAAAGAAAGGAAGGTGTTTCACCAGCTGAGGGCATACGATACAAGGCCCGACTAGTTGCTAGAGGATTTTCTCAGAGGGAAGGAGTTGATTACAACGAGATTTTCTCACCTGTGGTCAGACACACTTCCATTCGTGTCCTGTTGGCTATGGTAGCGCATCAGGATCTGGAGCTCGAACAACTAGATGTGAAGACAGCCTTTCTTCATGGGGAATTGGAGGAGGAGATCTATATGTCTCAGCCTGAAGGTTTTCTTGTACCAGGAAAAGAAAACCATGTTTGCAAATTGAAGAGACCATTATATGGTCTGAAGCAATCTCCGAGACAGTGGTATAAAAGATTTGATAGCTATATGGTTGAGCTTGGCTACAACAGAAGTCCATATGATTGTTGTGTATATCACAACAAGTTAGAAGATGGTTCGAACATCTACTTGCTTCTGTATGTAGATGACATGCTCATTGCTGCACGGAACAAGGCCGATATTCAGAAATTGAAGGGTCTACTGAGTGCAGAGTTCGACATGAAGGATTTGGGTGCAGCGCAGAAAATTCTGGGGATGGAGATCTATCGAGATAGAGATCAGAAGAAGCTTTTCTTGTCACAGAAAAGCTACATCCAGAAGATTCTATCAAAATTTGGAATGTCTTCGGCGAAACCTTTGAATACTCCATGTGCTACTAATACACAACTCTCAGCTACCTTTGCACCTAAATCTGAAGCTGAGAAGGAGTATATGGCAAAGGTTCCATATTCTAGTGCAGTGGGCAGCTTGATGTATGCCATGGTGTGCACTAGACCTGATTTGGCACAGGCAGTCAGCGTGGTTAGCCGATTCATGGCGAACCCAGGAAAAGAGCATTGGCTCGCTGTGAAGCGAATTTTTCGCTATTTGAGAGGTACATCTGATGTTGGTCTCATCTATGGAGGCGACTTGCAGTGTTCGGTGGTTGGGTATTCTGATTCTGATTATGCTGGAGATGTGGATAGCAGGAGATCAATGACTGGTTATGTTTTCACTCTTGGAGGCTCTGTCGTTAGTTGGAAAGCAACTTTGCAGGCTACAGTAACACTGTCTACTACGGAGGCAGAATACATGGCATTGACAGAGGCTGCCAAAGAGGGAATTTGGTTAAAAGGACTGGTTGGCGATCTTGGTCTACATCAAGATCAAGCAGTTGTGTTTTGCGATAACCTCAGCGCAATATGTTTGGCTAAGGATCATGTTCATCATGAGAGAACCAAACACATTGACGTGAGATATCATTTTCTGAGATCAGAATCGAGGATCAAAGTGCAGAAGATTGCTACGGCAGATAATCCTGCAGATATGTTCACTAAACCTGTACCTCATAGCAAGTTTCGACATTGCTTGGACTTGCTAAATGTTTTGAGCTGTTGACTGCCTCTTCGAGGCATTTTGTTTTCCCATGGTGGGAAATTTGGAGGCAAAAGAAGAGTTGTAGTACCGTTTGGCACATACGTGTGCATGGTACATTTGTTTTCGGGGAGAGTTTGAGATCAAGGTGGAGCCTACTCATTTTTCAACGATGCTTGAGTCGCACCAAGGTGGAGATTTGTTAGGTGGTGCTCGTGGGTGGTAGGTGGGGGCAGATGACCTCTCCCACATCGAAAGTCCCAAGGCCACCTCCTGTATTTTTCCTATAAATACCACCTTCACCTATTGAAGGAAAACACACCAAGCAGCAGAAGCAAAAGCAATCCTGAGGCTTTTTCTTCTGTCTGCTAAATTTAGTGGGGAAATTTGCCCCAGAGAGTCTTATGGTGTTTTGGTAGGCTTTTTCTTTTGTGAGGAGTCTACATTTGTTGAGTGGGTTTTGTGGGTCCGGAAATTATTGTCCAAACCCTTTTGTAATATTTTCCCTCATAGTAAAATTTGTTTCTCCTTTGCCTGTGGATGTAGGTCGATTTGACCGAACCACGTAAATCCTCTGTGTCTATTTATTTTGCTGCATTTGGCTAATTTGGGTACACTTCCGTAACAGTTCTTGTGGACGAAGGTGCGCTTCCTGGACTGGGGGTAGCCGGCGATGGAGACGTCGACGTAGACGTCCATCTTGGAAAGAAGCTTAACGTCCTTGATGCCGTCGGCGGAGATGAGGGTGATATTCAAGGGCCGAAACTCCATTGTTGGCGTAATTATTAACTGCTGGCTGCTGATTGGTGAATTAATGAACTGGTATTGCAATTGATGATGATGACGACGACGACGATGATGGAAAAAAGCAATTAGGAGTATTGTGAAATTGCTGGATGAATAGATGAACAGCGTGTGGTGTGGGGGAGGGAAGATTTATAGGGTGGAAAACTAGAGGCGGCGTAGGTAAGGAAGGAAGGGAAGGGAAGGAAGGAAGAGGAAAGGAATAGGAAAAGGGATCGATGCGCGGGTAAGATTCGGATGATGAATTAATGAAACCGACATTAACGATATGTGCGCAATTTGTTTGGGGTATGTACTACTAGAAGAAAGAATCGCCGCTTTTTTCTCTCTCCGCGTTCCCCCCGGATTGGAAATAGATCAATAGATGCCTCTCGAATTTTATGCATTTTCCTGGAACCAGCCAACCACGTCCACGTCACCAAAACTATATTAGGGACTTACTTGGGCCTCGCCCTTACTCATATCCTGGCCCAATACAAACATCTTCAGAAATACTACAAGGGCAGGCCTATTTTCAAATTACCATAAGGGCACATTTTGGGGCATACTGCTGACTACTCAGATCACTCCATCTTTTTCCTTTTTATTTTTTTTAACATTTACACTCACTCATGTATCGACAAATGTGTGTGGGAACTCAAACCACATAAATTATATAAAGAAAATAAAAGAGAGATATAGGAGGCCAGTAAAAATCAAACCTCCAACCGAAGTGAGGAGAAATGGTCACCAGACCAAGTACCCACTCCATCTTCAACATTCAACAAAGCAACTTAATTTATTAAATTAAATAGATAAAAGGCAAAATATGAAAAATATGCACTACTTGGTCCGAATGTGATTTCCTGAAATATACTACCTCCATTCTCGAATGTTTTTTGACGTTTGATAATGAGTTACTATTCACACACAGACTTTCATTTAAAGTTTTATCATATTTATACAAGTTAAAATATAGTCAAATGGAATCTTGTTCGTGTAGTTTTAAATATCAAATTTTTAGAATTTTTACTTGTACCGAAGTTGAGTTATTAATGGTTTAAAATATGCATTGAACTGCGTGAAAAGTGGGTCCGTTAAAAACATTCAAGAACGGAGTAAGTACATATTTTCTTCCCATAAAAGACAAAAATAAACAGGAATAAGTTCAGGGAAATGCAAAACCAACAGCAGGCAGGCCTCATTTCGTAATTTGGATTTAAGAAAAGGAAGGAAAAGTATAAGAGAATAAAATAAAACTGTGAAACATATGAAATTTGAAACAAGTTTAGTTATTATACTTATCTTTTAGACAAACACAAAATTATAATTTCACTAAAGCAAAAAAATAAAATTATAATTTGTCCCAAATTTTCTCTCGTCTATCCATCCTCTATTCCATCAACCAAAATTGAAGTTGACTTAAGTAGTCGGGGTTCATAGAGATAATTGCGCAACATGAATCATGGTAGGGGTCAAGTGGCAACTTTCTTCTTTGACGATACTTTTCGACAAATGAGTACTTACTTGTTCAGACATCAAATACATATCATTTCAAATAAATGAGTTGGGATCTTTTATTAGCATAACAAATAAAGAAGTAGAAATTTGCATAATGCGTGTATATATGATTTGCCAAATTTCTGTTATCGAACAAAGTTAATAGATTAAAATGGTGTTAAAATATAGTACTACATCGCTTACTCAATTACTCCCTCCGTTCCTTTTTAGTTGTCTTTTTAGAGAGTAAAAAGTGTTCCAAAATAGTCATCATTTTTAGGTAGTTATGCTATATTTTTACTATATTGACCTTCACTTTAACATAAATGCTATTTGTTGACATTTATTAAGAATGAGTATAGTTGAAGGGTAAAAATATAAATTTATGTGTTAATTAATGCAAACATTGGTTATTGAAATTGAGCTGAAAGAGACAATTAAAAATGAACGGAGGAGGGAGTAATTAACAGTAGTTGACTAAAATCATGCATGCAGTTAATCACACTTCTTACATTCCCAAAGTTTTGATGCAGGTAGAATAGAAAGAAGGAATTTCCATATGTTTCCCGTCAGTCAAAGAATTGGCAATTATTGGGCACACATGTTTTTGCTTATTCACAGTCGTCACCTACAGCGCTATTCTAATTTGTAAACGAATGAAAGCGAAGATGCGAAATCAATTAAATAGTAGTAGTACTCCAGTAGTAAGAGGAATTGAAATCTCCATCGTCGGTCGTCATCGTCTTCATATGTATGCAGCATATACTTGATGATGAGTGATAGATGTAACCGAGATCCCCCATTAAAGAACACTGAAATTTTAGCATAACTTGAGGTAGGTAGCTAGGCAGTACCATGTACTGGCTGAAAATGGCTTTGTATAAATTTCCGGCCCCATTGTCTGAACACATTCACGTGCCCTTGCCGATTTCTTCCCCTCTCTCTCATCGCCATCATATCATATTCATAATAATAATACATTGGATTCGAATTTCCCCAATGCATATCTTCCAAAATTACTTTGCTCGTATTTCATTATAATAATCCATCCATTTCTGCTTACAGCCTATCTACTGCGCACCCCACGTGTGCTCACGCCTCTCATTTCTTCCCCATTACATATATATATATATTTATTTCCTGCCATACAGGACAAAACTGTTCTTAGCAGGAGTATTAATTAAAAGCATTTCCTGTCCTCATTTTTTTTTTCTTTCTCCAATTTAGCCACTAATTCGTGATGGGAGATGTATTCGGCGCTGTTTTTCTTTATTTTAATTTGTCTTTGGGGTTTTTAATTTGCTTTCATTCTTGAAATGAAAGATTACATCTTGATATCACAGAAGGTAAGGTGGGCAGCGAGGGTTTATTTGGTTCGAGGGTTTTGAGTGCACAAGAGATAATTAGTAAGATGCTAAGAGAGGAAAAATCTGAACCATGTTTGATGGAATTGGAATGTGCAGTAGTGATCATGACTACTTGAGCCAATTCATTAATGCTTCAAGATCATCATCATCATCATTTCTAACCTCCATTCCTCCCCTTGATGATCACATTCACTGCAACCCTTGTTTTGAGTCTCCCCTCTCTTCTTCTCTTGAAAATGGCATCACCCTAATTGGCGGCCTAGAGGGACTGCAGGGTGATGAAGGGGAGAGATCTGTGGTTCCTTGGTCCAATGAAGAAGTTGGTGAGCTGTTTAGGTTCAGATCCAGCATGGAGAGCTCTACTTCTTCCCTGCCAGAATTGATCAGCTGGGGACATGTCTCGAGGTGACTCTAGTTTTACTAGTTTATTGATAATTTAATGAATTGAATTTGCTTTTTTTGAGTTGAGTTTCTTTGCAATTGTCTCTTCTCTACAAGGAGATCTGTCCAAGTCATGAAAGTTAGGGAGGTTTTATGATTATTTAGTGCCGCCAATAAAGTGCAAGTTACTTTTTGGAATCTTGGAGGGCTATCTATCTCGAGACATAATATGCTTCTTTTTCTTACACTTGTTGTTTCTTTTACCTTTTACTGTCGAGAATCTCTCTCTATTCTTTTGCTTTTTTGGTTCTTTTAATGGCCGGCGCGCAGCCCTATCTGGCGAAACTTAGCTTGAATATATAATTTTGAGTTATTTGTTTATTTAATTTAGTGCATCCATCTCTACATATGTGTATTGTCCAGGAAACTCGCTGAGATTGGGTTCAAGAGAAGCGCAGTGGAGTGCAAGGAAAAATTCGAACAAGGCAAGGACTTCAACAATGTAATAAGCTACAACAAGAACAGCAGGCAGGTTTGCAATGAGTTTGACAAATTCTATCTCGATGATCATCCAGAAGAAATTCAGGTTCCAGCCGCTAATTGTGATCCGATTATGGAAAGAAAGGACAATCCAGCAGTGTATCATCAGGACAGTACAGATAAAGACGTGGGTAAAGTATCCGAGAATAATAAGGAAGCGATCAACAAGACTTGCCAAGAAGAGGACGACAGTGACGAACAATTGGCGAGATATAAAGGGAAGTCGAAAAGGAAGAGGAAATCAGGCGACCTAGATACATTCAAGGCCTATTTTGAAGCCATAGTGGATAAGGTAATGGCGCAGCAGGAGGAGCTCCACGAACAGCTGATCGCGAGCATTCTCGAGAGGGATAAAGAGAGGATCGCCCGCGAAGAAGCGTGGAAGATCCAAGAGATGAAACGAAGCAAAACCGCCATGGAAACGAGGGCTAAAGATCAAGCCAATGCTGAAAAAAGACAGGCCACCATAATTGAGTTCCTCAAGAAATTCCAGGATCAGCAGATTGATGGTGACAAGAATATTATTGAAACAGGCGGCGGCTCAGCAGCATCGAAGAGCTTAGTGGTTATCCCTAATTTAAAGACGAACCCATCAGCAGCAGGATCGGCGGTATCGATATCGTCGAGCCGGTGGCCGAGGGAAGAAGTGTTGGCACTCATAAGCATGAGGTGTAAGGCGAGCGGCGGCCACAGCGGTGGTGGTAAACAAGGAGGGCGGACGGCGACGAAGGGACCTCTCTGGGAAAGAATCTCACAAGGGATGTTGGAATTGGGGTACAAGAGGAGTGCGAAGAGGTGCAAGGAGAAATGGGAGAACATAAACAAGTACTTCAGGAAAACCAAGGATGGACATAAGAAGAGGCCTGTTGATGCCAGGACGTGCCCTTATTTTCATGAGCTCAGTTGTTTGTACAGTGGGAGGAGGAGGAGTGTTCATCCTTCTGAAGGAGAAGAACGACAAGTGCAGGCCGATAACTGAATTATTGGAAGTTCCATATATATATATGTATCTCTATGTATCCCTGCAGATTTGAATGTTTATTGTTGTTGAGTATTGGTGTTTTGACAGTTTCTTGTGAGTGAGTATGGTGGCTGCTGATAGATGGATGATGGTGAGAAGGGGAGGGCAGGGGTTAGTTTTGTAATATACAGACTGCAGGAATCGATATGGAATTCAGTGCCGGAAAGACATCATCATAGATTCGTTTCGATCTGCCCTTTTTCATTATTCTCGTGGAATTAATTTATTAGTATATATTGCTCGATCGTGTGGATTTCGAATATTGTTTACTGTCTTCTTGTCTTTCAAAAGTGCCTACCCCCCAAAAGTAAATTGTTCAATAGGAAAGACTTTTTTTTTTTTTAATGGATGGACAAGTTGATCCAAAAGTATAAAAAGTAGTTTGATGCGAAGAAAATATCAATGTTACTGAAAAACATCATCTTCAACATTAACCAAAGAGGTTATTTTTGCCATGCATGGTAGTTCATTATTACAAGAATAGTACATGTTTTTCCCCAAGGATTTTTACATTGAATTAAAAATCCATTGAGTGAATTATTCAAAAATGTATGTTACATCATATTGTTAACCCAATAATTTGGGCCCAATAAATTAATTTATTAGGCCCAGTAAAATTAGCCCAATCCATTTTTCAAAGTTCGGTCCAATTCAAGATTTACCCGGATAATGACCAAAGAGAAGCTAGGCGATAGCCGACAGGGAAGTGATGAGAACCATCAACCCTCTCCCAAGCTGTCAATCTTCAAGCCGCCATCATCCTGCACGAGCGCCGTAGGTGTCATCAGAAGTCAAAGAAGATTGCGTCTCGGCGGCCACATTAATGAAAGACAGCGCCGTCACCTAATCAATGAATCCCGCAATCAAAGGGATCGCTACAACGGAGGGTGTCCTCCCACCCTCTATAAAAGGATGAAGAAACACGCTCCAGAGATCATCACAAACCCCCCAACAGGAATCGCATTATTATCTTTACTTTCTGCCATTTCCTTTCTGCAAGTTTTCTTTCGTATTTTTCAATTCCGCATTTTAAATCCTTTACAGCTTTTTTATTTCCGTGTAATTCCTTTCTGCAATTTTGGTAATCCTTTTGATACTCATCAATAAAAAAAAAGAGGTTTCTCCTTCAAAGAAATTCTTGGTTAACAAATTGGCACGCCCAGTGGGACACGAAGTGGAAACCATATCCGCTTAGAAGTGTATGCTACTTAGATCTGGACGAGTAGTAAGGGACTTAACACAAAGATTTGGAGAAATGTCGCTACATGAAGAAACTCCAGTAAGAACACCGTCTGAGAACGTCGATAATACGGCGACTACCTCCCAACCACCGCAGGGGATGATGCAAGTCCCAACCTTTTCGGAACAAATGCGGCTATCGATGACTGAATCGATGGCTGAATTCATGCCTTTACTTACGAGGCATCTTATGGATGTATTGCGGCCTGCCATGGCCGATCAAACTGACAGGATATGTGGATCCCTACGTACTTCACAAGAGGGATATATCCCTGCAAATGGCATGAATATGTCACCAAGCGTTACAGGACCGTATGGCGGTCTACAAAAGACTTGGGGGACAACTTTTGGCCAGCCATCACTCTCTGAGTTTGGAGCACCACCTCCCATGATGTATGCTCCATCAGGATACTTGAGGGCGTCTAGCGCTGTACCGACACAGCCATTTGGAGTGGCGGCTCCCATCCCACCGGCCGCCATTCCTACTCTAGGTGCTGGAGGAGGACACATGCAACCTCAGGTCGCCAACATGCCTCTGGTTGCCAACATGCCTCAGGCCACCATGCAACATCAGGCCTCCAGCCCACACCTGGCCGCTATGCAGCATCAGGCATCCAGTCCACACCTGGCCGCCATGCAATATCAGGCCTCCAGTCCACACCTGGCCGCCATGCAGCATCAGGCCTCCAGTCCACATCCGGCCGCCATACCGCATCAGGCCGCCAGTCCACACTAGGCCATGCAACATGCCGCGGGTCCACACCTGGCCGCCAGTCCACATCCGGTCGCCATGCAGCATCAATCCGCCAGTTCACATCCTGCCACCATGTAGCATCAGGTCACCAGTTCACATCCTGCCGCCATGCAGCATCAGGCCGCTAGTCCATACCCGGCCGCCATGCAGCATCAGGCCACCAACCCTTTCCCAGCCGCCATGCCTCCTATACAGGTGCACGTGGTGTCACCCGAGTTGTTGGCAGATATGATGCAACAGCACTTCGGGATTCAATTAAGGCCGATGGAACGACCCACATACAGGAAACCATACCCTGAATGGGTGGACACTATGCAGCCTTACCCTAGAGGCTTCAAAATGCCCGAGTTCACCACATTTTCGGGAGACGACGGCAAATCCACAGTAGAACATGTGGGCAGGTTTACTGCTCAATGTGGCGAAGCAGCGGCCAACAATTGGCTGAACCTAAGACTGTTCAGCTCATCTCTGACTGGACCCGCATTTGCTTGGTTTGCTTCCTTGCGGCCTAATTCAATTCAGAATTGGGCTGATCTCGAGCGGGCGTTTCATGACAGGTTCTACACTCCCCTGTCACAGGTTAGTCTTGCAGATCTCACTAACGCTAAACAATTTGCCGATGAGACAGCAAGTGCTTTTATTAACAGATTGCAACGCCTTAAAGGCCGATGTACTATGGCAATTCCGGATAAATAAATAGCCAATATAGCAGTGGCTAACATGTTACCGAAACTAAAAGAAGATTTAATTGTGCAGGAGGCAACTGACCTTGCCCAGCTGGCCGAGAGAGCGGCCCGCTTGGAAAAGTTCTTTGAGGAACAAGATGAGAAGCGTCTACCTATACACGGGACTCGTTTTGAGAAATTGAAACACGAGGACGACGAACCAAGGGTGGTGGCCAATGCAGTAACCTTGGGTGATAAAAACCCTGGGTAGTGGTCCTGGAACGCAGTCGACAGCGGCCTTGGAGGCCGAGTCGTCGGTGACTGAGGACGACGCTCGGGGATGGCGGCCCTCCGGAAGAAAGGGATGGCGGCCTCGTGCGCAAGGGATGGCGGCCTTCCGAGTGGCGGCCAAGGCAAGTGAATGGCGGCCTCCTCCAAGAGCAAGGCAGTGGCGGCCTCAGCAGCAAGGGAGATGGCGGCGGCCATCAGGAACAGGGTGGCGGCCTCTCGAGCAATGGCGGCCTCCGGAGACTGAATCCGCATGGCGGCCTCCCGAAGCAGATGATGGCGGGCTCCCGAACTCGATGTTGGCGGCCCTTGGTCAAGACAGTAGCGGCGGCCTCCCTATCTCACAAGAAGGTGGCAACGGCCTTGAAATGAGATGGATGGCGGCTTGATTTTTTTTTTTTTTAAAAAAAAAGTCATGCAAAGTGGCGGCCATTGCCACAAAGTGAGTGGCGGCCTTGCCACAAAGTGAGTGGCGGCCATGCAATGCTAATAATTTAAATAAAAAAAACAAATATTGGTAGTGGCGTCCAAGTAAAAAAAAAAAGAAAAATTTGATGGTAGTGGCGGCCATAATAAAAAAAAGAAAAAAGAAAAAAAAAGAAAAAAAAGGAAGAGGTTGCCGACGGCGGCATTAACAAAATATATGCGCATTTTCAGTCTTAGTTCCATCGACTAAAAGCGCAAGGGGGGCATCTGTTAACCCAATAATTTGGGCCCAATAAATTAATTTATTAGGCCCAGTAAAATTAGCCCAATCTATTTTTCAAGGCTCGGTCCAATTCAAGATTTACCCGGATAATGACCAAAGAGAAGCTAGGCGACAGGGAAGTGATGAGAACCATCAACCCTCTCCCAAGCTGTCAATCTTCAAGCCGCCATCCTCCTGCACGAGCGCCGTAGGTGTCATCAGAAGTCAAAGAAGATTGCATCTCGGCGGCCACATTAATGAAAGACAGCGCCGTCACCTAATCAATGAATTCCGCAATCAAAGGGATCGCTACAACGGAGGGTGTCCTCCCACCCTCTATAAAAGGATGAAGAAACACGCTCCAGAGATCATCACAAACTCCCCCAAGAGGAATCGCATTATTATCTTTACTTTCTGCCATTTCCTTTCTGCAAGTTTTCTTTCGTATTTTTCAATTCCGCATTTTAAATCCTTTACAGCTTTCTTATTTCCGTGTAATTCCTTTCTGCAATTTTGGTAATCCTTTTGATACTAATCAATCAAAAAAAAGAGATTTCTCCCTCAAAGAAATTCTTGGTTAACACATATATAAGGATCGCATTTTATATATGAAGTATTCCTATAGTTTATTTGTGTGTCTACTGATGATAGCTGGATGTCCTCACATTAATTAATAATTAAACCCCTAAAATAAAATTCAAGAAATTTACGGGAAGACGACAAAAAACAAGATGAATATCATCGCCTCGTATACCAGGTGAAGAACAGAAGACAAAATCATTCCATCACCTCTTCCAAATTTTTTTTTTCCAATTTTTTTTTTTTTTTTGAAGAAATTTGCATACGTAATGGCTTCAAAGACGAGCATACATTACTGATCAAGCATAAATCTTTCATTTGACATCACCTGCTGCAATTATTTATTTATTTATTTTTCAATGCAACCAGATTGTTGGCCAGTTCCATCAGTAGGAATTTAGATGCTCACATGATAGTTGGCTAAAAATCCAGAATATATATAGCTAGCAGTATAACATAAAGGAGCTTCAAACCAGACAAAGTGTAATTAACGATCGATGGCAGCAGCTGGTATTAATTAATTCGGTAGTAGTTGCAACAACAGAAAGGTGATCAGTGCCATAATTAAAAAGGATTTCTCTTCTCTTACAGTACAATACAGTGGCGGCGAACACCGGCAATTAAAGTAGCTAGCTAGTGGCATACTCATACTCATACACACAGACAAAACATGCAAATATCTTAAAATTATTCCAAACCAACCAACAAAATTAACATGAGAGTGAAGTGAAGTGAAGACAAGAAAGAGGCAAGAATTCCGATCGGATATCCACTAGAGATCATAAGGAGGACGAGGGCTCCGTGGTCCAACTCCACTCGCCTTCTCAAACGCAAATGATGATGATCCTGCCGCCGCCGCCGACGACTTTCGCCTGAACCGAAATGCCGCCGCCTCTTTTCCCGACCCTCCTCCTGCATCATCCATCATATCGATCACTTCTTAATAATTATTTTATCATGGAAGAATAGCTAGCTAGCTACGTTAATAATTATGCGTTTCAACACTATATATATATATATATATATATATATATATATATCGTCTAATTTCAACGTTGTCGCTCTCCCTGCCGTGTCGTCGTCTACCTCTCAGAGTTATCGCCGCCTTGCTGTATTTCCCGTTGACAATTTGGCACTCATTCATAACCATATATTCAGCCTTTATGAAATGACTTATATACCCATAATTAACCTCCCTCAGATTAAGTGGTCATTTTCTTGGTCATGGAAAAAGAAATTGGATTTTTATGGAGTAGTTCATTCTTGTAATTACTCTAAACTCTGTACTGTGACCTAATGTAGTATTTGTTTTATAATTATTCAAGCGTGTACAGCGGACGGATCAATCTTACCGGAGAAAGGGGATACCGGAGATGTCCCGCTGGTTAACGGCGAGATCGGAGGTGTGCCGCTGGCCGGGGAAGGCGGCGGCGAGTCCTTGTGGCCCGCGACCGCCAGTGGCGGCTTTACTATCATTATGCTTCTCGTCACTCTCGCGGTTTCCTCCGCCGCAGCCTCGGATCTGCTGTTGCTCCCAATTTCTGGGTCTGATGATACATGTTCAAACCATCAAAATATCAGAAATCAAAACCAAGTGTATCTATCCATTCCGTATGACACAGATTAGAACTAAAGGGCAAAAAAATCACAAAACTTTCTGCAACAAATCGTTGAATTCGACTTGGTTTTCAACCAACATAACATTTTATATACATACGAGTAGTATCATCTATTTTCCGTATAAACAGCACTGCAATTAATTACACACTGTTGATGATAAAAAGTCCCGGCCGGCGTACCCTTGGCGGAAATTGGGCGGCCACTAAACGTGGCGTGTTTGCGGAGTTTCCCGAGGCCGCTGTCGGGACGAGGGCCGGCAAGTGTGTCGTCCCAGAGATGATCAAGCAAACCCATTTAAGGTTGACGATCAGGGCGTGCCAAGAGATAAAGATGCAATTTTTTCCAGTTAGGTTCAGTAGTGGCGATAAGCACCAAGTAGCTAGGCCGGGCCGGGCGGCGATCTTTCCTGAGATGGCGAGCAATGGTGGTAGTGGTATTTAAGAAGGGACAAGTGTTAAACGTCGAACAGATAATTGGGATGAAAGGCAAATGTGGAGCGTTGGATGAGATGTGATTATTAGCGAGTGGAGAGTAGATAAAGAAGATGAGTGTCACAAGTCGTCCTCGATAAATATGGAATTGCCAGGTGTCAGTCGGTATCTATCACTGCTTTCCTTTTTTCATTTTTTTTTATATTATTATTATTATTACTTATATAAAATAAGTACTTCCTCCGTTCCTTAATAAATGCTACGGACCCACATTTCACGCAATCCAATACACATTTTTAATCCATAATAACTCAAATTTCATACAAGTAAAAATTATGAAAATTTGATATTCTAAATCTATGCGATTAGACGAATCTAACAAGATCCCACTTGACTATATTTTATCTTATATAATTGTACTCCCTCCGTCCCACTACACTTGTCCTGTTTGACTTTTTTACACTGTTCATTGTTCAGCTTTGACTCAATTTAATTGCAAGTATTTATTTAACGAAAAATAGTCGAGATGGGTCTTGTTAGAATCGTATGATCACGTAGTTTTATAATATATATTTTGTATAATTTTTCATTGTGTATATTTTGAGATATTAACAGATAAAAAATGCATTGGATTGTGTGCAAAAGTGAAACATAACAAGTTAAATGGGACGGAGGGAGTATTAAAAAGTCGAGTCAAAACTACTTAATGAACAGTAACAAAAGTCAAAATGTGTCATTTAAAAAGGAACGGAGGTAGTACTAAGTATAAATTCCCGTATGATATATAGCAGCCGTCGGCTGCTCTTGTTTATTTGATGTTTCTTCTTCAGTCTGCACTGCACCTGGAGGCTTCGCTTCAACGCAGGCTTGATCTGTAGGCTGTAGCATAATATGATCAATTCAAATCCTCAAGTATCATTACTATATAGTATATAAATAATTTGTGAATCATTAAATTACGTAACTTTATATTTATAACTAGTGGAATCACACTTCTTTTACATTTCTTTGAAAGAAGTAAATATGATCAATTTAATGTTCGGGAGTTAAATTGCTATTGCTAGAAAATATATTGGAAATACCTCGAGTAAGGATTAGGAACAAGAAAATCTTTTTTCTTAGAAAAATATATTGCTAATCAATTTGCCCATTAATGTCAGGAAAACAATGAATTGGTTACTTTTCCCTATTCAACATTAGCCTTACAAATTAATCATTATTAGTGTACCACAATAGTTTATTAGTGCCTTCTCCCAGCTAAAGTCACATTCATATATATGGTGAAAATAACTTATGGGTGTGGCCATCCATAGCCCATAGGGTTATTAACCTTGCACATGTAAAGTCATACTCAAAATTTGGACATTGATATTTGGCGAAAATCTGTTGTGGATGTACCCAATCCATGATCAGTAGTGTTATGATTCAAGTTTTGGAGCCCCCACCAAAATCTCCATCAATACCCATTATTATGATTAGGGTGTGAATGAATGATACACAATCCAACTGGGGTTTGTCATATATCTGTGCACCTATAAAGAACAAAACACAAATGAAAAAGTGTAATCAATCACTGCACTTATTTTGGTGCATGATGATGATAACATTATTTCATATTTGTGGTATTCATGTTTTACACTCAAAATTTGATTATGAATATAATAATAATACTGTGCTTGCAGTGGGGTGGGACCCTGGGAGTGGCTGGGAACTGGGACAGAGACATTATCACCATATCATGTGTCGTTTACCTATAATGGAGCAATTTATTACTCGATCCTACTACTACATTTTGTGTTTGTGATTTAAATATTACAGGTTACAGCACTATAATAAGAGCAGTTCGACAACATTTATATTTTGAAGGATACTCCCTTGTATCCTTCTGACTTCTGAATTAAATCAACTTTTGGTACTGCATTTTGATTGTAAAGGAAAATAAAGGATAGAAAAATTGAAAGCTAATCAATTAACTCTACCCGACAACAAAGGGAAGGGCTTGAACCTTGTTAACTGGGATCTGGTGACGTCCCGGAAAAGTGAGGGTGGCTTGGGACTGCGTAGGGCGCGAGAGATGAATATAGCTCTGCTCGGAAAATTAGGATGGGGGTTCCTTCACACTCCAGGGAAACAGTGGGTGCAGCTGAATGAAGGGAGGATTAGAATGGCTGATTTCCAATCATCCTTGGCCGAAGAGTATAGATCCCCTATTATGAAAACTCTGGCGAAAATTTCACCCTACCTCAGCGAGGGATATACACTCAGACTTGGGTGTGGCAACAGCTCCCTGTGGTTCTCCAAATGGTGGAGGAATTCTCAAATTGGGCCCATGCTTCCTTTTGTGGAGACCAAGGATAGGGATCTCAGGGTTAGAGATGTGATAAAGGATGGTAGATGGGACTGGAGAGGAGTGTATTCTCAGATTCCCCAAAGTCTGCTACATGATATTAGTGCCTCGCCACCCCCAACACTTGATCCCAGGCTTCCAGATATAGTCATTTGGTCAGGCCACAACTCGGGGAGGTATACAGTAGGGTCGGGGTATAACTTCATTCGCAATCATAAGGACGATAACCAGGGCTGGACTTGGATATGGAGGGTGGACATCCCGGAGAAGGTTTGCTTTCTTCTTTGGTTGATATGTCATGATTCCTTACCGGTGAATGCTACTAGATTCAAGAGAAAGCTAGCCACGACCCCCTTATGCATGTTGTGTGGCACGGAGGCTGAGACTTGGAGCCACACTTTCTTTATGTGCCCGTGGACTAGGCCTGTGTGGAGGAAGCTCAATATGAACGTCCCGGAGGACTGTGACAATTTGGAGAAACAGAAGATTAGATTACTCCTCCAGGCTCTTTACCGTGTCTATGGAGTGTGCTTTATTGCCACTTTATGGACCATCTGGCTCGAGAGAAATGCAAGAATTTTCCGGGGTAAAGAGAAACCGCTTTGGGTGATCTTGAAGGATATTCATTGCAGCAGCCTGGACATGAAAAAAGCCAGGAAGAATGGTGGCCAAGCTGCCCGGGAATCAAGACTGGTGCGGTGGAATATGATGGGGAGATCGGGCATCATCCTGAATGTGGACGGGAGCTCTGAGGTGAGCTCTGGCAGATCGGGTTTTGGTTTCGTTCTGAGAGATGAGCAGGGAGCTTGGCTTGGAGGGGGCTGTGGGTACCTGGGGAAGACGACTATTGTTCACGCTGAACTTGCAGCCATTTTTAATGGGCTGAAATTCTGGGAAAACAATGCTTCAGCGGATATTACTTGCTATAGTGACTCTCTCTCGGCTATTGGGCTGATTGAACATGGGCAAGACCATCACCCTCTTGCTCCGATATTTGGCCGGATCCGTGAGCTGCGGGACTCGTTCAGGAGCTGTAGGATTACTCACACCCTGCGAGAAGGAAACAAGGTGGCGGATGTTTTGGCCCGGCATGGTTTGTCTTCGGAGGATTTCTATACCACCTGGGCATTCCCGCCGGATTTTGTCGCTAAGGAGCTCGGAGACGACGCTTCGGGTGTCTCTTTTCTGAGAGCCTAGTTTGGTTGTTCCTTCCTTTGTTTACTGCTTTGTATTTTCTCTTGTTTCTCTGGCCAGCTGTGGCTTTGCAAAAAAAAAATTAACTCTACCCCATTTTCTTAAGGCCCCCACCCCCCACCCAAAAAATAAATAAATAAATAATATTTGAGTAATTTAATACTTCCTATGTTTTTTAAAGATTGCTACGTACTCACTCAGCACGCAGTCCAATACACATTTTAAACTATTAATAACTCAAATTCAGTACATTTAAAAATTCTAAAAGTTGAATATTTAAAAACTACAAGACGAGACGAATCTAACAAAATCTCACTTGGCTATATTTTAACTTGTATAACTATGATAAAACTTTAAGTCTAAGTATGTATATGAACAGTACACATTTGTCAAACGTAGCCAAAAAAAAAAAAAAACGAAGGAAGTATTCATATCTACATGATGTTGATTTTATTTCAGGTAAAACTACCTGAACATTTAGAGTGGCATCACATTAGTCAATAATAATAATAATAATAATAATAAAAGTAATTAAATTGGCGCTGCCAAAAGGTGAGGTTCATATTTAAGCAACATGGCACGCCTATAAATCTAGTCACAATCGCGGGTGTGAGTTAAATATTCTAACCAAAAGAATTTGCAACATCAAAATCGATGGTGTTGAATTTTCTGTTACTGAAATTTAAATTTTAACATTGAGATCATAGAGAGTGTTCCAATTTAGTTTAAAAGTGCATATTTCTTACTGATTCCAAGGGGCCAGAAACAAGTGAAGCCACATTCTTCAGACTTGCAAGGGCAGTAAAAAAAAAAACTTAAAAGAACCATAATTTCAATGGCACCACCCGATAGTTTCATCTCGGCCATGTCCTGGCAACATTTTATAATAGTAAAATGTAGCTCAAGCCTCAAACATACATAAATATGGGTTTAATTTTTTTCAATTTTCAGTCATAGCCATCCTCAAACCGAAATATTCATCACAGTATTACAAGGCAAACACCGTCTATGACCGATTTTGAGAAGGCGTCCTCTCAGATCCATGCCTCGGACGAAAACCGAGGGACCCGCCTGTTGGAGGGTGGAAAGGTCCCCATATTGAATCACGATCGGTCTGGTTCAGGGGGAAGACCCTCTGCTGCTGCTGCTGCTCACGTTCCCAAACAGGGAAACGATCATGAGTATGGGGGTTTTCGGATTCTGGATAGGTTCGACTAGATGAGTTCGGGGAGAAGAAGAAAAAACCATTGGATCGATCCGATGAAGAAGCCATCGATGCAACTTGAGCCAAACCCCTGTGGCTGCTGGATTGTCGCCCCGAGGATGTATGGCTTGTCCGCCCCATTGGGCCACTATTTGGCTGCTGAAGATATCCTTGAAGGGATGATGGGTGGTCGCGGGGCCGGGGGACACCATTGGGGTATAGGGGAAGCGCTGACGAAGCAAGTGAGCCGATAGCTCTACCCAAGGAACTGAAAATAATACATACTGACAATGTGATGGATGGCTCACATGCTTCAGGAAAAACTCACGCTAGTAGCCTAAAACTGACACTACATGAATGCGATATGGAAAAACAAACGAAAAAAGAAACAAAGAATATACAAGAAATGGACTAACCTGTGGCCGATGATAAAAGGGTGCATTCCATGTCTTGGAACATCAGAATTGCTCCGAGCTGCCCTCTGGGTCATAGATGGAATCGGGAGTTGGTCTGCATTACCCATCCGGCTGCTCGAAGCAAAAGGGGATGAATGGTCCCAATAATGGGTGTCCGTTGAAGTGAAACCAAAGGAACTTGGGACTTCACTTGGAACAGAGGGGCTGCTCCAGTGACTATTGAAACTAGATCCATCTTGAATATTCCCGCTAGCTGTTGATGAAGATGGATGAACAGGTCCTAAATATGCGATGTATGGGCATGGATGAGTTGTGGATGATACAGGGTTATGCTCTGCGAATAGAGCATGATGCCCAAGAAGATCGGGATCTGTGAAACAACAAAACGTATGTCATTACTGCACAAGCACAATCTTGATGTGCACGCACATGCATGGATATCAAAGTGTGAAACCTTACACGAATTTGATTGAAATTCTCCTCCACTGAAATATAAATGCAAAAACAAAGCATTATTAGTGAACATGTAATGTATGAAAGAAACAAAAGTAGGAAACGAAGCATTGAAAAAAGGATTGCGTGAGAATAAACAAAAAAACAAACTGATCGGCATAAAGCCTCAAATGCAGCGTCAACCCAAAAGATGGCAAAGCTTAAATGTCGTAGTTGTTTATTCAATTACATGACAAACTTCACCAAGTAAAACTTAACAGTATGTGTTCTCCTAGATGATAAACCTAACCACCAACAAGAATTGACTATGTTGATGGTATCAATGTTCATAATCTCATTTTGGGGGCCTGCATGCTAGGAATTCATGGATAACTGATTATATGTGCACATATAAATAAGAAAAAGGTGTTTTTTTTTTTTATATAAAAGGTCAATCATAGAGGAGCTGGAGAACTACATGATAACCTATCAATACAAATGGAGCCATTATATGAAGATTCATCTATGAAACCAGCATATATACATCGAAGTTAATTAGAAATAAAGCTGTCATTTAGACACATTCAGAGTTCAGATAGAAGGAAATATTGCTAGTATGCATGAGGTCACTTAAACATAAGTTCAAGCTTAATCTTGGATGCTTGATCGGGCTCAAGTATTGCACAACCAACATCAAATCAAGTCAGAGTTCGACTCTAACTCACTCCTACTTCAGAATCTAGACACAAGGAAAGTCTCAACTCTCAACAGCCAATAAACAACCAAGAAAGTATGCAATACCACCTAAATGGTTGCTGCCTTGAAAAAGCTAGGGCAAAACAGTGTGTAATTTACTCATTACACGTGATACGTATTGCCCGACACGGATAAATAACGGGTTTGGAAATTTGTAAAGATATTTACTGGCAACTATCAGATTTATGTTAACATGATGGATATAGAGAGCAAGGAAATAAAAATGCAATAAAAATAAGGTCATGATTGTTTAAGCAAGCTCTGTTCAACAAACAAATATAAATCTCTAGCATGGCATTACAAGAAACAATAATAATGAACCAAAAACTTAAGCCAAGCTGCCAAAATGCAAGGAGCGTATTTTGACTACTGACATGAAAAAATAATCATCTAATCAAGATGTTGTGCGAAAAAAAAAAAAAACACGGTGCACATAGGCAGGGCATTTATATTGAATATCAAAATCAAGTCACTGAATCATTTTTAACTGAGAGTTTATTCAATGTTAAGTAGATGGTGCTTACTCAAATGATGAAGGGAGCCTAGTTAGAGCATTGAAGGGACACCAATGAACTCCGAAGGACTGCAAAATTCATTCACCAGTAAACTTAATTACTAACTGCTAAAAGAGTAGGCTATATATGATGTAGAAATACTTTAAGCATTTGTTAGATCCAACAAAAATAATGTAATAAATTATTTATTTGTGGAGTGCAATGTGAAAAGGAGACTTATAATCTTATAAAGGCAAAATAAGAGAGGCTTGATGGTGGCCAGATAGACCCATGTCCATTCATACAAAAACAATATGGTAACAGCCCCATTATGCTGCAATAAGATAGGAAGGTCTACTTAATGGCCATCGACAATTGTTACCTAACAGAGACATGCAGAAACTATACATGATCCATTTATCATCTGACTATACCTCAATGTCCCCTTTTTTACTGTCCAAAATTGTCTTATTTTCAATGTCAAAAACAAAAAAGTTTAAGGGTGGTTTGATACCATATGGAATCTAGATTCAGTTTCAAAAGGATGACATTGCTAATGTAAGTGTTCCCAAAAATAAGCAACAAACAAGAGCAAAGAACCAAAATGTCACCACTTACAAACAAAAATTTGGGAAAAAAAACACTTTACTCAGTTTGGGATATCATGATGATCACTGTACACTTATAAGGAATGAATAAACTACAATATGACAAAAGAAAAGGACAGGAGTAGAAATGTAATCAGCCTGCATAGCAGGGGAAAGAATTCACAAAGACTCAGAAATATGGTGAAGGGTGAAATGCTTGACTGCTTGACAAACACAAGAGGCATAGAAAGAAAAGACGCAACACAAATTTTGTATTAAAATCATGTAGCCCCAGCAGGGCCAACATAATGCTCCACAATATGAACTCTGAAGGACTCATAAAAATGTTGTAGTGCTTCACGTGCACAAAAGAACAAGACAGAATAGAAGCAACACAAAATTATTTACTTGATATCATGCACACAAGAAATCATGAAACCTCATCAAGCCAACCTTATGCCCCACAAAATGGCTGAAGAAAATAGCAGTAGTAATACCACTTACAACTAATGTTTCAATTTTTTCTCCGTATGAATCTACGGAAAATTAAAGTAAAGTCCGCTAAAATAAAAACTCGAGGAATACCAGGTATTTAACTCCCCTAAATTCAAAAAATAAAATAAATCAAGGCAACAAGAATTGCTCATTGGATCTGTATAAAAGTACCATTTCAGAATAACTTAGATCATAAAAATCATCATCATGGGCCCAATCATCCATGCTAAAATCGGGCAACGAACGGCTCCCGGTTGCATAAAGCCATTGTCCTTTCTCAATTTTCCGACAATTGGGACATTGCATTACACCCTTAACGTTGAATGCTGAACCTATGCAATCTTTTCATTTTACAAGATAAAGCCAAAAAAACAGTAAGGCAATGTGAGTTGCATAAAAGGTAAAGTGAAAAGGAATAGAAGAAAGTCAGAAACTACATCATAACAAGTATAGTTAATTTTGGAACATTTTCCACATAACAATGAAGAAGAAAAGCAGTATTGACAATGTTTTAGTGTTTACACAGAAAAATGCAATGCATCATCTTCTAAATAATACAGAATTACTTCGAGCTCTCACTATAAATCCATAATTATACAGATTTTCCTTCATAATAAGATAGCTTTGCACTTAACAGCTAACGCTACACCCTCAAAATATGTTTGAATGGTACTTCATATGGTGCTGCAACAAATCTGGCCAACAAATTCCAGTTCTGTCCAAGGAAAGGGGAAGTAGATCATCCTTTCATATGCATTTAGGAGAGCAGTAGTTCATAAATAATTGTTGTTTACAAATTTCAAGGTACTTGTTACACTTTGGGATTATTTGATAGGGAATTTTTTTCTAATTTTATAGATTGATTTACTATGTGAAATCTTCTAAATTGACAACTTTTTTTATTAAAAAAAAAACAAAAACAAAAACCGACCCATTGAATTCAATTTCACCGTGCCAATTGCCATCCACTTTCATTGTCTCCACACGTTCACCAATACACCCCAATGGGTATATTTAAGAGACTTACCTAGTATGTGTTCCTATATGATTCTGAGCATATTAATACCCTCATACCTACCAATATCTTCTTACTGCATTTTTCAATGAATGAATACAATATGACATATTGAATAACCCCATTCATGTATCAACATCAAAAGACATAACCCATGTCACAGAAGCCCTTCATTCATCTCGGCTGCATCCATATCAATATGGCATGTGTAATGGACATGGTCAACACATATTCTATGCCTCTATGTGAAATGTTTCTCCCTTCTTTTCAGACTAAAACTACATCAGTAAATAATTATTGTAGTCCCGCTTAAGCATTATGGCAATTTTCAGCCAATAATTTATAAATATTCTGATTCTTATGATAAAATAAAATATGAGTCTTGAATCTACCCATGTTTGATTCTTTGGAAGTATCCCCATATAGTCAACATTCCACCTAAGGCCAAGTCACTTAGGACATAATGTCAGTTGAATCACCACCCCAAGTGCACAAGGCTGATATATATATATATATATATAAGTCAATTGAGCATCTCGTTACAATGAGTGCCCCACTTACAAAACATGCTAATAAGTTCCTGAAGTCAATTGATCATCCTCCATAAAATTTTAAGTTTGTCATTCGAAACCGATATTCCACCAAACTTTCATTCACATAACCACAATATTTCAGAGGACGGGAAAATAAAAATAACACAAAATTAAAGCATGAAAATGTGGGCTAAGCAACACACTAGGTATTCCTTGGCTAGATAAAATGAGTCCCACTACAACTTCTATGGACTCCAATCCAATCTAATTGCAATGAAATAGGCCACAGACAGATCTCAACTACCAACAAAAATGAAAATTACAAGATAGCCAACAACTCACCGAGATGAAATTGGTGGCCACATTGAAGCTTAGCCCAAGATCTATCCCCGTTATCCGTCACCGCATCCAAGCAAATCGAGCACGCCACAGACGAAGTCATGCCCCCGCCACCACCCTCACCGTCATTGAAAGTGCCGAAATCGCCCAAACCCATAATTAAAATTAAAAGAAATTGCCGATTCCAAATCGCATTGCGATCTCCAGCATGAATAATAAAATAGAACAAATTGAAAAGAATCGAAATTGGGTTGAATTATTTGATGAGAAGCCGATTTTCGGGAAAGCGGAGCGCAGAAGAAAAAGAAGAGGAAGAGAGCGGGATGGATTAGGCAAAAACTCCGAACCACTTTTTCCTTATTTCGTTTCTTGCCGTAATCCAAAATTTTCGATTTTATCTTTTCTTTAGGTGGTCAATAATGGTTTGTTTTGGTAGGAAAACAGACGGTTTTTTTTGTAAGAAGCGGTTCAACTACTAGGCTTGCCGTTTGCTGTTGCTTTGAATCACGCGCTTTCAAATGCATCCCACATTTTCGAGAGATTTTAACAGCTACTCCGTCAATTTTGATTTTTTAATACTATTTATTTTTTAACGTTGAGACTATTTATTGTTGTGCATATTTTAAAATATTAACAATTGAAAAAATACATTGAATTATGTGCAAAAATCAAACAAGACATATTAAATGAGACATATGAGATATTTTTTTAACTTAATTATTTTTTAAATTATACTTATCAAAATCTACAACTCTCAATAACTTTAGCTCTCTTAACTTCAGCTTGCCGCTACTATTCGCATCTATAACTAGTTATGCAGAACACTGCCTAATTAATTTTATGGATGCCCATCAAATTAATCAAAAGTAAAATAAAATTTGTTTAGCTAAAACTTTCTTTTTGCCAAAATTTCTATTACTTCTTGAACTTTATAAAAGAATAATAAATTTACAACAAAATAATTTTACAACATGTATTAAAATTTAAGTTGGGGATGAGGACTTAGCCCAAGTGGTTAAGTCCCTTGACTTCTAACCTAAAGTCCGTTTGTAATTTGTGTGGCATGGACTCCCACCATTCTTTTTCTAGCCTGTGTATAGGCTGTTCAGCAAAAAAAAAAGTTACTAAAAAATATTTTCTTAATTTTCTAGTTTTTTTCTTTTTTACCAACAAGCTTGCCCATTTATTAAAAAAAAAAAAAATACCAAAAAAATCTTAGATGATCTTATGTAAATAATTGAGTTAAATGAATAGGGAAAGGGATGAATCAACTTTGTTTTATTATTTTCCTTACTAGTTTTTGTTGGTTGCTCAAAATATATATTTTTTTCCACCAAATTTCCATCTATTCTTCATTTTCTTAGCAATTCCCTTCAACCTAACATAAAACTATTTTATACCTAAGCATAATATTTTATTGTTTTCTCTTTTACTCCTTCATGTTCTCTCTCCAAAACAAATAAAGCATATATGCACTTTTTCCAATTTATTTTAAATAAATATATTACTAATGTCTTGAAGAGGGATACACAAAATTTTCATGAGCAAACAAATAATCCAACTACTGATGAATTGAGATGGTATTTACTATTTAGTGGGGTAGTATTTACTGGCCATTATTACATTCTTTATGTCTCAAGCTGAGACTCAAATTGTGTTCGATTATCCTAAACCCCGCGGGGCTAATTATTAAGGGGCAAGATGCCAAAAGCTAAACATTATTGACTCAAAAATTATAACTTTCAACTGGCAACATCATAATCATATACTACCTCTGTTCTCATATAAGTGCTCCACTTCTGCATTTCACGCAGTTCAATACACATTTTTAAATGTTTATAACTCAAATTGTATATAAGTAAAAATTATAAAAAATTGATATTCTAAAACAACGTGATTAGACGAATCTAACAAGATCTCACTTGACTACATTTTATCTTATAGAACTATGTTAAAAAATTGATCAAAGTTACTCAATGAATAGTTATTACTATGCAAATGGAGCATTTAAATGAGAACGGAGGAAGTATTGGATATATATAGTTTTACTACCCAATCAGAACTTAACACACTTCACCATAAAATAAAAATAAGGGAGTCTGATCTATTTTTATATTAAAACTCGTAAGTAATAAGTACATTAATATTTATATTGACCAATTCGGTTCAGTTTTGACTTTAAACAAAACATTATCACCTAGCCTAGTGCCTAGTGAGTAGTGACATTGCCGAATCACAAAACATTGGTTTTTTGTTTTGTTTTTGTTTTCTTATTTTATTCAAAAATTCGTATAGATTATGAAATGAGTGATAGGAGTGTCTAAAAAAAAAAACTCATGATGTGTTTGGTTGATCTACAAATTTTTACATAATAAAATCAAGGGATTGGCTATATCCATGTTGTTCTTCTACTACTCACATACTATTTACTATCTACTTTAATTTATTTTTTAAAAAAAATATTAATATCTACCATATATAATAACCAAAATACCCTTCAATACTTTCAAGCACTAGTGGATGAGGATTTGGCCGAATGTGTCAAATCCCTGACTTCGGATTTGATTCCGCACCCGACTTCCTATGCGCATCCTTTGTTACTTTATAATTTCTATGTTACGGATTTCCACCACTTATTTCCTTATTTGTATACAAATTGTTCAGCAATAACAAAGAAAAAAAAACTCCAAGCACTAAAACTATTTACTCCATATAAACCAAAACCCTATTTTACTTAATACACATTATTATTCAACAAATACCACCACACAACACCATTCCATCGCAGAGTTGCCCCAAAAAAAAAAAAAGGCGGTTTGACCGCCGGTTTGGCCGGAACCGGCCACAAAATCTTAACCAGAACTAGGCTCAAGCGGTTCGGTTAAGATTCAGGTAATTCTCGAACCGGCGAACTAGCGGTTTGCACGGTTTTTTCTTTTTACAATTTTTATAATTTTTAAGCAAAAACGGTGGTGAACCGCCATTGAACCAGTTAACCGACGCTTCACCGCCGGTTTTTTTTATATTTTTTATTTTTTTATATTTTGACATTTTTAAAATAAAAAAAAATTATGGCCGGTTCACGGGTCCTATTAAAACCAACCTCCAGTTCACGGATAAGAAGAGCAACCTTGAAGAGCATTCATGATTAACTCATTACCAATTAGATTTTCTACCAAAAGTACTACACTTCACTTGGTTGATAACAATTGATACTCTTGAAAGCAAAATGAAACCCAAAAAAAAATACAATAATAATGTTCAAAAAATTAGTAAACATATTTCATGTTCAAAAAATTTTATAATATTCCTAGCCTGGTAAACATTGACCTTTTATGCATCGACAAAGGTGCATGGGAATCCAAACCACACAAGTTATAAAGGGGATAAAAAGGAGGGATAGGGGGCCGGGTGAGAATCGATCCCCAATCATAAGGTTGGAAAATAAGAAATATAACCACTGTGTCAAGTCCTAATTCCCTATTCCTGGCCTTTATTGGTTATCTAAAAAAATATATAAAAATAAAAATAAATTATAACAAAGCCTAGAAGTTTGAACATTTTTCTAAATTATAAAAATGTTTCTAACGTTGGCACTATGCTTAAAAAAATCTTACATTAAAACGATATAGGTTCAACACTTGGGAATTAGCAAATGTTGTTGGCGTGAGTGGTATGGACTTTGACAAATTAAGCAAAGGACTTGGGTTGGATTGTATGTGCCGGAATTCAAATACAAAGAAGTAAATAACTTTTCTTTTTGCCATTTTATAAATCACGCTAGTAAATTTTTGCATTATTTTTTGTATGAACTGAGCCATATTCTGGCCAGTTAGATTAAGGATTTAATGTCAAGATTTTTAAAAAAGAAAAGTCGAAGGAGATATACTACGTGGGGTGAGTTATGTTTTTTTTTTTAAAAAAAAAAAAAGAGAACGGGGTGTGGTGTAGAGTTGGAATTACAATTATATATATGTTTTTTTTTTTTTTGTTTATAATAAAAGAAAAAATTAGAGTATTTTGGATACTTAGAATGAGCAAAATTGTAGTGTACTAAATTTAAATTTATTTATAATACTAAAACGACATGTCTTCCAACACATGGTAATAAAATTACAGAAGAATCAAGGAGAACTGTAAACAACAATATGAGATCCAAGTCATCCAACCATAATTGATTTCCGGCCAATCTCATCTCCCAATCCAAACCCAATTGCACTGTCTTCCCCCAGCCACCACCAAAATAACCAGTTTTGATAACAATCCCGTGCCTTTCAAGCGATTGAATTGAGAATTTCCGTGGGGGAAAAAAAACAAAAGAAAGAAAAAATCATTGAATTCAAAGATGATGTCGATGGAGGGGACGATGGACAAGGCGGTGCTGGATGATATCATACGGCGCCTGTTGGAAGGCAAGGGAGGGAGGCAAGTCCAGCTCTCCGAGGCCGAGATCCGCCAGCTCTGCGTCAACGCCCGCCAAATCTTCCTTTCCGAACCAACTCTCCTCCAGCTCCGTCCCCCCATCAGGATCTGCGGTCTGTAACTTGATTTTTCCTTTCCTCATCAATTGATCTCGTAATTTGAATGCTTGTGCGGTGGCTATGTGTATTTGGGTTATGCAGGATATGCTAGGGTTCTTTTGTTTGGATAAAAATTGGTGCCCATTGACCATGGTTGAACGAATGTGCTTTATATAATTGATAAAACTGGTTTCTTGATAGAGTAATTCGTCGGTATGGGTGCCTTTAGAAGTTAGAATTGTGAAATATTGGAATCTTAGGTGTTTGGTAGTAGTTGTTTGAATTCTTTTCGATGCAAGTCGTATACTTTTTGCTTGCCTGTATATGTTGAGATGAATTTCTTGTTTGTAGGTGTCATATGTATTTTAAATATTGAGGGATACGCTCCATGGTTGCTTATGAGACGATTCTTGAGTAGTGTTTAGCGTGTTCGTATCTTAATTATGTTATAAGGCCCTTACAGAATGTCAGTTCTTTTTTGGAAAACATTGAAAAAGTGGTGCCGATTATTAAAACTCTTAATACGGCCAGTTGTGTTTTGATTTGTCATTTTGTGGAGTCTCCATCAAAAGTAATCCAAATTTGAATCTTCGTGGACGTTAGGAACAGTTATCAATTTCGATAAAATTGACTATTTTCTCTCATATTTTAATTCACCATAGTGCTGAATAAGTGTGATTAGATGCATTTTATAACTGTGATCATGAATACTTACCCAAATAATCTTTGGATTTTATGGATTTCTGAGGATCTCATTGACCTCTTACAGGGTTGGATCCAAAATTTTCATTGAGTACATATTGCTTCTTGGTTTTCTTATCAAAGGTGTAAATGTGTGTTACAGGTGACATACATGGACAATACCAAGACATGTTAAGGCTCTTTGAGTACGGTGGGTATCCACCTTCTGCAAATTACCTTTTCCTCGGAGATTATGTTGATAGAGGAAAGCAGAGTTTAGAAACAATATGTTTGCTATTGGCTTACAAGATAAGATATCCAGATAAAGTTTTCCTTCTGAGGGGAAACCATGAAGATGCCAAAATCAACCGCATATATGGATTTTACGATGAATGTAAAAGGAGATTCAATGTCCGACTATGGAAGATATTCACCGAGTGCTTTAATTGTTTGCCTGTATCAGCCCTGATAGATGAAAAGATACTTTGTATGCATGGAGGACTTTCCCCGGAGTTAAAAACTTTGGATCAGATAAAAGAAATAACTAGGCCTACCGAAGTTCCAGATAACGGTCTTTTATGCGATTTGCTTTGGTCCGATCCTGATCCAAGAATTAAGGGTTGGTCTGACAGTGATAGAGGTGTTTCGTGTGTTTTTGGGCCTGACGCAGTTGCTGAATTCTTAGAAAAAAATGACCTTGACCTCATTTGCCGCGGCCATCAGGTGTGTGTTGCATCCTCTGATGAATATCATTGCATCTTGTTGATACTTAATATCTATTTCTTCTTATGCCTTGTTCACATTTTCTTATTTGGATGTATATTATTTGTGTTGTTTGGCGGAAA
This sequence comes from Hygrophila difformis, assembly GCA_030278955.1. Classification (NCBI taxonomy): domain Eukaryota; kingdom Viridiplantae; phylum Streptophyta; class Magnoliopsida; order Lamiales; family Acanthaceae; genus Hygrophila; species Hygrophila difformis. The sequence continues at coordinate 1,215,562 of JAOANR010000014.1, read as the reverse complement.
CTTTGGGAATTTTTGCTCCAACAATGAAAAATAAACAATGCTTGGCAGTCTTCTCCACTGTTTTCCTGGCCAAAATTTTGTGTGTTGGGGTGCAATTTGTTTATAGAAAATGCTAACACTTGAAATTAATGTTTGGTAGCCTTTTTCCAACAAAGTTGAGGAGCAAACTTTGAGTGTTTATTCTACGAAAAATTGATGAAATAAATTTACACCCTACATGTACTGCAATATTATTATTTTACACTACCTGAATTTAATCTCGATGCTGGAAGTTTCACTTTAGCCTGTGAAATTCTGTATTCATGAGTTCGGAGAAGAATTAGATTTTATCTTTTCTTGCTGCATATTTTCTTCATTTGAGTTACCATATGAAGGAACAATACTAATCCCCTGATATAGGTGGTGGAGGACGGTTATGAGTTCTTTGCAAAACGTAGACTTGTCACAATATTTTCTGCTCCAAATTATGGCGGAGAGTTTGACAATGTTGGTGCACTTTTAAGCGTTGATGAATCACTAGTATGTTCATTTGAGATTTTGAAACCCGTGGGCCGTGGCCACCAGCTCAAAGGTGACTCTGAAAAAGGTACTTAAATCTCTCTCTCTCTCTCTCTCTCTCTCTCTCTCTCTCTCTCTCTCTCTCTCTCTCTACTTGATGGATTGATATGGTTGAGTTTGAAGCATTTATCATCCTTATTCTTTTTCCTATTTGTAATTATTACTATTTTTCATCAATCAACAGCCCCCGAAACTACGAGGCACCTGACATATCAGAAAGCCAATATGTAAGTTTGTTGCATCCGAGAAGGTGAATGTAAAGCTTAACCTAGCTTTTTATCTGTCCATAGCTCTTTGGTAGAAAAAACTACCCCTCAAATGTGCCTTAGGTAATTTGAATATTTTCGACAATCTATCACAATGGAATATCAAGAATAACGATGTGTAAATTGCAGAAGTAAGTCAGTCTTTTAGCATTTTGTGAGTGTGAGGTGTCCCTCTGTATGTAGGTATCTAAGCTGGTTGTTCATTCATAGTTAGCTGCTAGAGTTTATTGCAGATGCTAATATTGTTGCCGCAATTTTTTGTATATCTGTTCTTCTGACCACAGTCTTGTAAATTTTCTTTAATTGTCATCTTTCCTTATGGGTTGTTGGCTGCATTAACTTGGAGAACTACTATATTTACTGTGGTTTGTATGTATTCTTCCTTGCATAGTTTTGTGATTTTGCTCACCTTTTAGTTCGTGTGTGTGTGTCTGTCTGTCTGTCTATCTGTCTATCTATGGCCGGTTGTTTGGCTGATGAGCTTGCAACCTTGACAATGTCAAAAAAGAACATAAACATGGTAATGGAGTCTCCCATAGCGATAATATGCATGCTTTCAATTCGCGCCATATATATAATACTCCTGCGAAAGACTTGTGCGAACATATATGATACCCTGGTGTGCTCATAACAGCACGAGAACAATATGGTGTATATGTATTGGATTTTCCAAGCAAGAATGGAGATTCTCTTGGAAAATGGTAGTGTTCAGCAGTGTGCAGAAGCAGATGGCGCGAGGAACAACGGCTCTTTCTGCAACAAACTTTGATCCAAGTTTGCTTCTGGAGATTGCTGCTGCTTTGATGCGGCGGCCTTGGGGCTTCTGTAAATTGCATAAAGCACTATTTGTACTACTCCCAGTACAAATCCAATGGCGTTTGGTACCTGCAGTGTAACAATAATAGTAGTAATTAATAATAATGACATGCAATGTGTGTAAGTTCAAATGGATCAAACAGGCTTTGTGTGTACCCACCCATTTACTAATTTGTATTTCCTAATTTGTATAGGCTGTTGAGTAAAAAAAAAAATAATAATAATAATGGATCAAACAGGCAATAATAATGGCATGCATGGATGGTGGCAAACAACGTTAGGTAATGAGTTTGAACCTTTAGCAATCATACGAGTTTGGTTGGACATGGGATTTAATCAATGGATGAATAATTACACCTGCCCATATTCAAACGATGCGTTACTAGAAAAATTGTTGATCAACTCCCTTGTTTTAGGATATACTATAACTAATAAAAATAGAAGGATCAAACTGTAAATGACTGACTACTCAGCGTTGGTAGCGTGAGGCAAATATAATTTAGTAGTATTTCATAATGTTTGATCATGCACGTAAGCACACAATGATTACGCAATTGAATTGAATTCCTCTCAATTGGTAATTGTAGATTAGAAAAATGATGATGATGATGATGATGATGATTAGTAGTAGTAGTATTAGTAACATTTAAGTAATAAATAAAGAAATAGTACTAAGTAATCCCTTCGTCTCATTTAACTTGTGTTGTTTGACTTCTGCACATAATGTAATGCATTTTTTCAATCGTTAATATCTCAAAACATATGCAATGAAAAATTATGTAAAATATACTTCATCCGTTTTTTTATAGTTGCTAAGGACCTACAGTGCACGGAGTCTAATGCACATTTTCAACTATTAATAATTCAAGTTCGGTATAAGTAAAAATTTTAGAAGTTTGATATTTAAAAACTAAAAGACAAGACGAATCTAACAAGATCGTATTTAACTATATTTTAACTTGTATAACTATGATATAACTTTAAGTAAAAGTGGTGTGTTTTTTTTTTTTTTGGGTAAGAAGTAAAAATAGGTGTGTGAACACTAACCTTAAACCAAATGTAGCAAAAATTTTAAAACGGAGAAAGTATATTCTAAAACTACATGATCATATGATTCTAATAAGACCTAGCTCGACTATTTTTTTAAAAAAAATATATACTCGTAAGAAAATTGAGTCAAGACTGAACAAGGAACAGTGTCAAAAAGTCAAACAAGACGCATTAACTGGGACGAAGGGAGTAATAAAATGAAAGAGAATGAGGAAGAAGAGAGAAACATACTCCAAGAAAGCAGTCGGGGTGGTGGGGAGGAAGAAGGGCGTAGAGACTCCAAACGCCGCCATTCAACATTACAAACACCGATACGAGAATTGGCATGTATTCCACGCTCTTTCTTCTCACCACTCTTTTCTAAGTATTATTACAAACCATACACAAGCACACATACATCAAATTAATAATTTCATTCATTATAATCATGATCATACCAAGTAATTTCACTTTTTACATTTACTTCATATAGAGTACTATATTATAGTAAACCACGATTTATTATATATTATATTATTTCCAGTGCTTTTTATTTAATCAACATTCAGGTATAGTAGTATATACTTCCTTCGTTTTTTTCAAATGTTACACCTCTCATTTGCACGTATGTCAATGCATATTTTCAACGATTAATAACTCAAATTCGGTACAAGTAAAAATTCTAAAAATTTGATATTTAAAATCTACAAGATGAGACGAATCCAACAAGATCTTACTTGACTATATTTTGTCTTCTATAACTATAACAAAAATAGAAGTCACAGTGCTATAATGAATAATAAAAAAAGTCAAAACGTAACCTAAAAAAAAAAGTAGGGAGGGAGTATATAGTACTTTACTACAATGCAAGAAGTCAACAACTCCAATATTGAAGAAAGAATATTACATATAGCCGGAGCATGGTGATGACGTTGTCCGTACGTTAACATCACAATTCAAAAGAATAATGAGATCGACATATTGCATCCAAATTTGTGCTTTATTTTATATAGCATTTGGGATAAGTTCTTAATTACTAAATTTAAAAACTACAAGTGCATGTATTTTTTCTTTGGGGTTTTGTTGTTTTTTTCTACCAGCAGTATTATTTTGGATTTTATACAAGCTGCATAATTGAATGACGTTATGTCATAAATTATGCATTATATATTATCCTTATATGAATTATTAATTCTTCATTCACAACACGGATAATAAGATATAAATGTTGTTTACCAAAAAAAAAAAAAGATATAAATGTTGAATTCATATTCAGTAGTAGTGTTAACTCTAAAGCCATTCAATTAATCATTCTTTTTCGCTTTCTTTTTCATCAATAACATACTGTAGTATATGCTATCCTGGCTGCTGATACTGTTTTTTTTAGCACTTATAATAATAATAATGACCTAATTAATTACCTAAGCCTATCCCTTGGAACAACTCAACCTGCTTGGCTTTTTTAATTTGTTACCACACATGCACCATGATGAGTGACGACATTCATGTATATCATAATTAAAAATATTAGAAGTATTAAATAATTATATATGTTATTAATCTGTCTTACCAGGGCAGAGAGGGGAGAAGCATACATGATAATATTCAGACCGGAACACATCAACCCCACTGCGTTGATCCTCATTTCTCCATCCAAACCCCAGTATGTGATGAATATTGCTGCCCCACATCCCCCAACATTCAGAATTCCACAATATGCTGCTGTCTTCCTCTGCCAATCCACAAATTGAACATCATCATCAATTAATAATTAATCCCAACAACAATCTAGCTAGGATTGAAAAAAAAAAAGAAAGAAAAAAAAACAAGGGTTAGTAGTAGTTAGTTACCCTTTGGGATGGAGGGGCGAAAGAGAGAAACAAGGCGACATAAACAATCTCAACGACGACACCAAAGGCATTGACAGTGGCGACAAGATAACTCCCGGGCTTAATCAGGCCGTAGTATGTCCACAGAGACGAACTCAGCAGCGTGCAGATGTAAGGAAGGCTTTCAAATTCCTCCGTTGATTGCTTCTTCACTATTCTCACAAATGTCCTCCTGCAATTATTATTATTTACATACTACTATTGTATATGAAACTAGCTCCATTATATACTTTTGGAAATGATGAACACAAGTATGGTATGCGCATACAAACATACCCAGGGGAAAGGAACATGAGAATAGAGATTATGTTACCTGAGGAAAAAAAAAGTACAAGAAGAATGAACCAGAAATTAAAATATATACTGTATTTGCATATAGTATAACATATGATAATACTATTACAAGTAGCTCTATACATACATACCTATGACACCAATAACGAAAAGTAATGTGTCCATTTCAAAAAGAGATGAGCTAGAGAATTGGAAATTATTACAGGGGAATACTGGAATGGAATTCAATGGAAAGTAGTAGAGATCAGAGAATTGAATATATGATGAATGGATGATGATGTATGTCCAAGTCTACTTTTATAAGAAAGCTACAGCCTACAGGGCTATATTTAATTTTAATGCGTTGTTTAATGTTTGCCTTTATAAAACTTAGGTAGGGGAAAGTCCAAATAAGTATGGAGCTGGAATGAAGGATGGTATCCAAATAATTTAATATAATTGTGTTCCCAACTCAATTTTAATTTCATGTTAGAAAGGGATATATCATTATCGTATTACAACTTACTTATGTAAGGGTGTTATACCAAGCAATTTGTGAGAATTATTATGATTCTTATTTATTATGACATATGATGGTAGTATTAGTAGCACTTTTTAAAGTACTATATGTATATATATATATATACTAGTACTCGTCATGTGCGCGCTACGCTGCGCATGTTAGGATGAATTTGATATTTTAGTAGTCATTGTCGCATAGTCAAATGTAGCTACATAGCTCTACGACTCATTTCAACTCATGCAAAATGTCCTGGATCAATGCTTTAAATTGCATAATGTTGCTTCACGGCTCTCCGGCCGAATAGTTGACCGCACCTTACCCCTCCTTTCATTATCAACTTAGAAACAAGCAAACAACAAAATTCGAATTCGGAAACATCAAAATTAACAAGCAATACTTTCCACACGATGGATGGAGCCGTGCTGCAACAAAGACGGCGGAGCCAAGGCCAGTTCGCAATGAATGAATGTGACTGAGCAATATTTAAACGGTAAAATCAAGAATGTGATGCCAAGCACATATGAAATCACACATAATTAATAGATGAGTTATTGCATATTAATAGATGAGTTATTGCAATACAAAACATGATGCAGAAGATCTCACCAAGTTGCAAATCATGATCATCAGCAGATGCATCTGACATGTGAGTGTGTCCCGCACAGCTGCAGTGGATGAAGTACCATCCATAGACATTGGCAGCGCTCGCTGTATCAATGCCTTCTCGTCATCCTGTAAGAAATATAGCATGCATTGTGTATGGTCAATTTGTTAAGTCAACTGAATGGAAGAGGTATCAAATCTTCGAAAAAGAACTAAACCATTTATTCGAACCCATTTATCATTTCATGGGATTGAGAGTTTGAGATGGGAGGATATTCCCCAGCATCGAGCAAAAAAAGTGAAATTAGATCCATACACACAAAAGAAATACACAACCAAATCATGATTGATAATTTAATTTTCTTTCCTTGAATTGCTCAGAATTACAGAGTGACAAAATGTTTCAGAGAGAAGAAAATGATAGTATGATACTTCAATAAACATTTCTTTGGATGAAAAATCTCAATAACAATACTTATAATCCTCTGCCCAGGAATTATCATTGACACACAACATAGTTCAAGCTGATTCTCTTCTCTTCCATCATACCATATCAGGCTAGACTCATCCTAGAAAGTTAGTTCACATTTGCCATTTAGGAAAAGTCTTTAGAAGCATATCGAAACAAGGCTCCATTCATTGTGGATATATGTACAAACAACAGATAGAACATCATCACTCATCAAGTTTACATGATTTAGTGATTTAAAACACCAATAATCAAGCATAACTTATATTCTCTATGATAATTCCCTCTAGCAATTAATCTTATTGACATTGGAAAGATTATTCGACAAGAAAGTAGCATGATCTTAATTGACTAAATGGATTTAAAGCCTCTATCTTTAGTAGTACTTTTAGAAATGCATATTTCAAACTACAGTCTCATTGAACACAGCTTTACTCCTTAATTCATTAAATATCTAATTTTCACATATCAAATGAACTCTTAGCAATGTATAAATCTCGGCTTGAACTCAGAAAGCACTAACCGAAGAAAGCCGAAAGGGGCAAAACTTGGGCTTTCCTCTCCGCCCATACTTCAACAAATGTGCCCCTCTCTTGAGGGCTCTAATGGCGTAAACACAAAAACATCATAAGAACACAATTTCATTCAATGGGGTCAAGAAATTGACAAAGCAAACACGACAAAAAAAACTTCTGGGATCGTCTAAATAGTACATTGAATGATAGAGTTTACCAGCTCAGTGTCTCTTTCCAGGAGACCAAGCCTCTGCATATCAGCCATTCACATTGCAATACAACTTGGTGAATCAAACCAAAACCCATTTGAAGATTATCCAAACTAATGTATTTCCCTCCCTATTCTGCTCCATAAAACACACTTTGTGCCTCAAAAGAATTAAAAATGCAATTTGTTCACTCACCTCATTTCCCTCCTCCAAGAACACATGAGATTTGAAAAGGCTACTGCATACCTTTGCTGTTAAGATCAATCCTCAACTCTAAATCCCCAATTTCTTGATTTAAAAAATTAAAGGCCTAAAAAAAGAGAATAAATTCTTCAGAAGAAAATGGCCCGCCTAAAAGAATGATTACAAATACCCACTTTTGTTTGGAATCCAAAACAGATTCCATGTCCACCGCGAGATAGTGCGAAAGCAGCCTGTTCATCAGGAAATTGTGTGAGGGATTCGCTCAACCTGCAATTGCATTTTAAAGGTAAAATTGACACTTTCTTGCAATGTACACAAAAATAACATAAATAAGGAATGCAGATCTGTTTATTCTCTATTAACATCACTAACCGCTAACTAAATGATAGATTATAGTATTCATAATTTTCGTTCAATAACCAAAATACGAAGACAAACAATTGGTTTGAATTTCTTTGTAAAAATAAGAGAGGATACAAGGTAAACAACTGAAATTGCAGGATCAAAACTGCGTAGGAACGCTTCTTCACTTATAATAAACAATCAAGGATGTTTGGAATGGTGACAAGAACAATAATATAGTCACATCAAATCCAAAACATAAATTTGAGCTAAAACATCAAGGGCCTTTTCAATGTTAAATTTGAACAATAATGCAGATAGTACGTATATATTTAGATATATATTTGCAAATGTATCCATCCTTTTTTTAATAATAATAATAATAATAATAATAATAATAATAATAATAATAATAATAATAATAAAGACCTAAATATTACCATATATTTCTGGTATAGTTTATGTTTGGAGGGATAGTTGAAAAATGTTTAAATATGATAAGCAAGGAATTAGGAATAGAGTAACAAAGGCAAATGAGGACCTAACATAATGTGCGGTGAGCTTTGTCTAGTGGACAACGCCATGGCAAAAAATGATGGACGAACATTGCAGGTGGGAAAATCCGGATGCATCAAAGGCAACCAGAAATTCGCACAACTGTAGCAATTATCTAACAATTACAAGTGGAAATCTAGAAAGTAAATAAACAAGGTGAAACTTTTTTTGGCATCTGAACAAACATATAGAAGGCCATTTAAGACAAACCTAAGTAAACATGTAGTAGACAAATTCTTATCTAGACAAATACCAGGATATCAAAATGACATGGAATTAGATCAATAAGTGTGCAAACAGTTCCAGATACATTCAAGAAAACATGAGTAATTACGATTTAGCAACAATAGGTAAACCAAACAGATCCTCAATTGTTTCAAAAGATACACACAAATAATCTAACTTCCCAAAGCACAGGCAATGGAAAGGGCAAAGGAAAGCATAAACAACCATAACTTTTTTTGCCCATTCATCTAATGAATTGCACAAGCAGGGAGAAACAACAGTGATGGAATAGAAAGACATTTTTTAACAAAATGAGAGGGTTGGAATTCTCTGATTAATAGGAATTGGTTCTTTCACATGCATATAAAAAGAATCAATGTGGAGCAAACTAACACTATGACACTACTATAAAACATTGCTTCGTACAAGCTTAGAAGTCCAGAAATTTTCCAAACTTATAAATGCCTTTTCGGTTCATGTACAGATATATCACGTAAAAAAGCACTAACCAGAATAAATCAGTCGGACTGAACTAAAAAAGTACCAGAACCATAAGATCTTCCTCGTCTTCCACAACCATCTTCCTCCCTGCAACAAAGACGCGTGGGAAAAAATTTCAACTCCAAAGTCGATTATAAACATCGCAACATGTAAAGTTTAAGATGCGTGCCTGGTACTTGAGATTATAGCAATTATAGCGGTATATACAACAATAAATGTAATCAGTGTCGTACCAAAGGACCCCCTTCACGAGATATGCAGCTGCGATTTGGGAACAAGATATTTTCATTACAATCGAAAATACCAAGGCATAATCAGAAGAAAACAAACAAATTTTTAAGCTTCAATACCTTCCCCTTTTCCAGCAAGGATTCAATCTTAATCCTCAAAGACTTGGCAGAGAACCTTGACCGATATTCCCGAGGAAAAATATATAGAACATCTCCTCCATCTGAAACCTAAGTGCAAAAGGAACCACCAACACAATTGACAATTACCTCCAAAGTCAGAAAAATTTATAAGACAAAGCACGAAAGCAAAATCAGCAAACCCAAGCAACAGTGAAGCAAAAGGCTGAGACCCACAAATGAAGCAGAAATTGTACAATCGAAATCGAAAAACAAGATTGAACGGAACCTGACCATGAATCCCCAGCCACTGGCTGAGGCGGCGGCGCTACAGTACCGCAACGGAAAGCTCCTCAGGCTGCAGACGGATGGAAGAAGTCGAATTGAAAGAGAATAAAGAAGTTGACACGGACGACGGTAGAGAGGGCAGCGGCGTTGATGGCCGCTTAGCAACGCGGCCGAGCGTACGTGGGCAGCAAGGCATAAGCCCAACAACCCCCGCCGGGCAGAGACGAAGGCCTGTCGGAGACGAGCCTATGGAGCACGACGGATGAAGCCCTACGAAACACAGGGCCTTCGGATGGAACTAAAACCGGTCCAAGCGGGATCCGTGGCTCCAGAGAAGAAGAGCTGGTACCAGAAAAGGTAAGTAGGGCTGCGATTAAATGGCACGGTTGTAAGACCGGCGGCGTGAAGCAAATTTGCAAACGGCGTGGGCGAGAGCTTGGGTTTCAATCAGTGGCAGATGGGCCAATGGCAAGACGAAATAAAATAAAATTGATGAGGGTAGTATGGTCATACTACGTTACCATGAATAGTGTATGGGAAAAAAAGGTAAAAACGTCCTTTATCTTTCCAAAAATTTCAAATCCGTCCTTTCTCTATTTTATTACCGATTTAGTCCGCTACAAATGCTAATTATGTTCAAATCAGTCCTTTTTTCACTAATTATATTCTAATTGCTGACGTGGCAAGGGTTTTAATTTAAACCTGACACGTGTGCATAATATTAGTCCTTTTTCTTTTATCTTTTGCCAATTCAGTCCTAAACTTTTATTTTGTTTTATTTAGTCCTCTACCCCAATCACTCATTTTTATATTAATTGGCCTCAAACCTTTCAAATTATTTCATTTTAGGCCCAGAACCTTAAATTTTTTATTATTACTAATACATTTATCAAATAAATGCCCAACATACTTCCGTAAATAAAATTAAATACCAAACCTCATACATTGGGTTTGACCGCCTTGTTACCGGGTCTTTGAAGTTCCGAATTTTACGGACTCTCTCTAACCACCCGACCGTAACGATGGTTCATTGGTTCTGGTTTCCTTCAGCAACAATCAGCACAATCATACTTTGTGGACAATAAAATTCAGGCTATTTTTTTAATATTTTTAATAATATTAATATTTTCAATAAAACCAAGGCTTCCTGTATCCATAACCTTCCAAAAATTCAAGTTAAATCATTTACTCAAATATTGCTACATCCTAAGGTAGGACGCAAAGTAAGATTCTGTTGATTGTTACTGAAGGAAACCAAAACCAATGAACAATCGGTTGCGGTCGAGTGGTTATTAGAGAGAGTCCGTAAAATTCGGAACTTCAAAGACCCGGTAACAAGGCGGTCAAACCCAATGTATGAGGTTTGGTATTTAATTTTATTTACGGAAGTATGTTCGGCATTTATTTGATAAATGTATTAGTAATAATAAAAAATTTAAGGTTCTAGGCCTAAAATGAAATAATTTGAAAGGTTTGAGGCCAATTAATATAAAAATGAGTGATTGAGGTAGAGGACTAAATAGAACAAAATAAAAGTTTAGGACTGAATTGGCAAAAGATAAAAGAAAAAGGACTAATATTATGCACACGTGTCAGGTTTAAATTAAAACCCTTGCCACGTCAGCAATTAGAATATAATTAGTGAAAAAAGGACTGATTTGAACATAATTAGCATTTGTAGCGGACTAAATCGGTAATAAAATAGAAAAAGGACGGATTTGAAATTTTTGGAAAGATAAAGGACGTTTTTACCTTTTTTTCCAATAGTGTATGCGTATATATATATTTAGATATATTACTACGATAATAAACTCCACCACTAGAAGCACACTAAATTTCTATTTCTTCCAGAATTCAATGACTACTACTATTATTGGATTTTTCCAAGCCAAGCTAAGTACTTAATGGTTATATGAAATACTATAATAAAGGCTAGCTGTCTTAAATGTATGGCTTATAAGCTTTCGTACAATCATCATCATCATCATTTGATTGCCGTATTTGATGTAATAACGAATAATGGAGTACATAATTTATATACTTGATCCGGTTGATACACTTCCAATCATTTATTTCCTTCCCAGTGTCATTATTTTCATCATTATATATTTCTTTATCAATAATTATATTCTGGTTTAATCCACCATCACCATTATTATTAAAAATAATTATTTAGTACTATGCAATATGAATACCCGGCCCCAATGTCATGATGTTAATTTCCCAATGGAGTAAAAATTAAGCTAGGAGTATTATTTATTTAGAGGACTCTTTACCTGACTTCCGGGGGCTGGAAATTTGACTGTAGCAATAGACGGTATAATGTACCCCCGTTGCCTTCATCCACGTTTCCCGACTGCCGACCATTTCCCATATTTTATGGCCGTCTTAAGTCTGAACATTAATACAGTGGCATGTTGCAGATGAACGAGCGTACTTTACCCCCTTCGAATCGATTCAAACAAATTTTTTGGTAAGAAAATTCCAATTAAAATTCAACATTGAAGTAGAGAATCATTATTACATGAAGTGAAACAGTTGGATGAAATCCTCAATCCGATCCATTGAAGTGGGTCTCAAGTGCAAGTGAAAAACAATTAGTTTTTTTTTTTTTTTTTGGTAAAACATGGAATTCAAAGCCATCTTACAAATACAATGGAAACACACTACTTTTTTTTGATACAGTAGAAAGGAACATGGTACTTATTTGAGAACAGGAGTATTTTAAACAATTCGTATCTACTTAAAAATGGAAATATTCTTGTCTTTCCTAAAACAGAAAATGGCCAAACGACTAAATTAAATGTAGACTTCTGAGTAAACAGTTCAGTTCCTGTTGACATGCACCACCCACACATAACACAATCTTACATAAGAAACTTTATGATTTTGATGCCTGAGAGAGTTTCACGTCAAGATTTGTGTATCCTCTCACATCAGGTTATCAATTGAGATATGCAAAATTGCTGGCTCAGATCAGGACTCGGGAGTGAGGTCCTTCCTCCTGGCCTCATCGGGCATGAATCATTTCTTGGAGAAAGAACGGAAAAAATATCCATGCTCAGAGGGTCACGCTAATAGGTTTAATGCCTTGTGGAACGCAACAGAAGATGATGCCTTTAGCAGCTCCCTTATGGCCATAGTTGCATAACAAGAAGCTGGGAGGGTAAAGCTCATTTTCAGAGCCGTATGGGTTTCCTGCCCCTCAGAGTCAGAGGGACCGACGGGTTCCTGTGTTTGTATATTCTCCTCCAAATCACCCTTCGTCTCCACAGTACCTGAGGGGGACTGAATCTCTCTGTCAAACTTATCCCCCTTTGACATAAAGTTGAAACCTTTACCAAACGTAGCTGCAGGTGAATTGCCAATAAGATCCCAATCTGTCTTTGCCAGTGGCTTGTTCACATCTGTGTAGCTGAGCAATTCCCTGTGGAATAAGTGAAACACACTTTTCAGAATCAAGATAGCCAAAAGCTAAATCATTAGAGGAAAATGTAAGAGACAAAGTGCACCATTCAAAGTCCTTGGGCTTTTGAAACACCCGCCTATATGCTCCAGTCATGTTGGTTAATGAGAATTCCCTACAAGCAGCAATAATGTTAAAAGACGAAGGCGTAGTCACAAAATGGAAGACGGAGCACAGGAGTTAGTGTCAATATAATGGACTTAGGGATTGGATTAACTAGGCATTGAAATTTGAATGCCGCGAGATAAAAAGGCAAGATAATTGAAGGAACTCGGTATTTGCCTTGTAAAGACCAGATAGTATATTATAAGTTTATAACATATTGCTTGCATTTAAAAACCATCACTTCTCCTCTATCCCCATTCCCCACAAAGAAAATTACCGATTGGTGTACAACACCATTATACCAAGACCCGGAACATCCTCATTTAAGAAGACAACCTGAATGTATACACTTTAAGAAACATGGTCCGTACCCCTCACCCCCACCCGAAAACGGAAAAAAAGGAAAAGAAAAAAAAAAGGGCTTTAGAAGGACAATAAAAATCACTCACTTGGATTTATGTGTGCTGCTTGTTAAGCTGATGCCATCCTGAAAGGCAAACAAAACTAAATATGTAAGTGGTCGATTAAATAAAGGATAGAAGGGGCAAGCAGTTAGCATGTTTAAACAAGGCACCAACTCAGATACTGGTAGAAATGAAAAATTCATTATTATTTGGGCTTTTCATCAAGGAGAAATGCTTTTAGCTCGAGCAGAAAAACGACATATTGCACAGTAAAATCCTCAGTAGCATATGCATTTACAAAAGTAGAAACATATGTTAAACAAGTAAAAATGCAATCTCAAGTTTCATGTGTGAAGTCCCAGTAGATCATGAAGGTACCAATCATCGATGAAGGCTTTCCTTTTTTCTTTTTTTTTTGGCCGAGGTTCATATAAGAGGTTAGAATAACAGGGTTTTTAGGTCCCAATTTGGTGTCTAGAATGAGAAACAAGACCACCAGAGAAAGGAGATGGATAAGTGGATAAAAGTTTAACCTTTTCTGCCATTTCTTGATAGATTTTCCCAATATCATTCAACGGATAAGTTATCCTTGACCTGCCAGCACATTTTGTGTTTGTAAAGATAATAGCAGCTAGATAGTACAACACTTTAATCAGGGAACGCATTGAAAAGAGCAGAAAATATATCACTCTGCACTTAAAAATACCCAGGCAATGGAAGGACTATATCGTCAATAGTATATGTACCAGCAGCTACATCCTCCTCATTAATTACCTGCCCATAAGTTAGAAATTAGTACAGAATATGTCATGATAACAAGCAAGACCGACATCCCGTCTACAATATGTCTACACGACATTTGATAACTAAATCAAGTTTTCTATGTAGTTATGCACTTTCCCACATAATGAACCTCATGAGAACCATGCATAATTTGATGTATTCCTTCTAGCTGGCTTTGACTGTAAAGGTTCTCCTATTACCACTATGTCTTCTTGACTTCTTTAATTCAATCACAAGAAAATAATTCACATAAGCTATTAAGCTACACAGAGTATGAGATAGCAACAAGGTAACAGTGATGCTGAACATAATAGAAACCAAACAAATGACCTTCCAACAGAAATCACCCTTCTTTTAGTTTCCACATGGAAGTCTCACTGAACTGATGTTTATGTAAAACTTCACAGAGCTTTACCTTCACTGATGCACTTCTCAGTTCAGAAAGATCAGTGGTGGATGTATCATCTAGATGGCAATCAACATTTACGTCATCACCACTGATATCATTGCACTCGAAATGTGAGGATATTATTTCTTTTTCAGTCTCGTGTTCCTTGCAGTATGCAATGTCACCGAGCACAACCTGGTTTGACCCTACATTATAGCATTAGAAAAATCAAGGAATCAAATCACATGTAAATTAGTTCCCGCAAAAGATTCCAAAACAGATCAATGATTGATTACATTTACAATAGAGATTAAACCCATATGTTCTTCAAGGTACATTAGCTCAGAGCTTCAGATTGCATGCTGTGTGCAAGAACAGTGAAACTATACAAGTTTCATTCAAAAGCAAGACATAAAACTTAATTTTGAATTGTGATACACTGGTTATTTAGTTGACTACCTAAATTGGCAATTTCATCTTTTATTCTAACAGAATTAATCATATTTGCGCTTGGCACCTCGAGTTACTATTGGCGGGGTACATGGTGGATCTTTTTGTTTGCAAAAGAGAAAACAAATTTATTGGAAACTGAAAAGATTGGACAAACAAGCAAAAGGCCACATACCATATTTTTGTACTCTCATGCTTGCTGCATGGTTCCATAGATAGCTCTGATAACTATGCACAAACCTGAAAGTAGTAAATGAATACATGAAGATATTTCAAATATTTGGTTCACCCAAGCTTTTATGCAAAAGCTCATTTTCAATATCCACAATGACCTGTTTTTATACAGCTAAACTCCAGAGTCCTTAAAAAGATTAGTACAAAACACAGCATGTATAAATTAAACCAGCAGACTACACTTCTAACAGTGGACCTTGAACTTCATGAAACCAAATAATTGAGCAACTCATAATCAGTAATCATACATCATGCTGTAGATCAGTAATAAATCAATACAAGGCAAAAATTACCCTTAAATCTCAAATATTAGAAAATATGGATAAGTGCAACTCATAAACCAAACATGTCCAAGCAAAATCCAACCACAGAAACTTCTAAAACAGAAGAAAATGCCAATGTTAATCAAGTACTTCAACATAAGACAATACCGCCTACAATATTTCAACCCAATGTATCAAATATCTATTTTCATTATATACAGTTACACATCCAAAACAATGAATGTTGCAAGCACATAGGTCTCAGATAACGTTGAGGTTTCCACCAGTACTCACATCATTCTTAACGTTCTAGGTATAGCCAGCAGTGCTTGTAAGTAATTTCCAGGATGCTTTTGGAAACAATTTAGCTGAAAATACAAGAATAATTATTAAGGCGTACAATATAAAACTATGTAGTAAAGAATCAAATTAAGGAAAAAATAAAACGGAGATAAAAGATAAATTAGAAAAATCATCTAAATGATATCATAAAGAAAGATTATTGTTATCATAAATAAGCTAATATAATGATGAAAGGCCTAATTCTTACTTCCACTATCCCTGTGTTCATAAACAACCTAATTAGATTCATTACTTGTTTACAGTTGTTCAGCAAATAGGAGTTAACAAGGTAATAGCCTACTTGAATTCAGTTAGCTCACTTCAACATAGGCATAACTCCACAAAAACGACAGGGAACCACTAGAGCAGATCATGAGACTTACAATAGCACGTTCTGCAACCATATGGCGCGGTAGTTGTCTTAGAGTTCCCTCAACATCACCACTTGACTTATAATATTCCCGTATTATTCTTGTGCTCTCCTTTTGTATTAAAATATCTTAGTCAAGAAAAAAACAAAATAACATATATACTTATGAAAACCGCAAAATACTTGTCATTCAAATATCAAATAGTAATACATCAACATAAACAAAAAGGATATCTCCTTCACGTGGATCAAGAATCATGCCAACAGCAGTTTTCCATTCTCCTCGAAGTAAGGCAGCACCTATCAAATGAGTTGCTATAGAACTGCTTCCAAAGCGCTGAAAGTATTACACATCATTAAACAGTTCATCCCCAAAACAAAAGCTGTTCTTTTGTCATAAGATCACAAATCCTTTAATAAGCTAATGGTTAAAGGAAGAAGAACTGCTTCCAAAGCGCTGAAAGTATTACACATCATTAAACAGTTCATCCCCAAAACAAAAGCTGTTCTTTTGTCATAAGATCACAAATCCTTTAATAAGCTAATGGTTAAAGGAAGAAGAACGGAAGTCAAATGCAAATATATGACTTAGAACTAAGATGCTTTTAGTTGGCATTGAAACTGACACATCCACCATAAGCATCACAAAAACAGGAACAGATTTTTACTTCTGGTGGCAGATGAAGAATCACAAGCCACCGTAATTTCAGTATGTTCAGAACATGCAAAATTATTTAACAACCAAATGTTCCATTGATCGTTACATGTTTTGTGAGCATTAACTTTAGTTGCACATCCTACGAATTTTTGTTATTTTCATGCAATATAAGAAAGTGAAAATAATTTTTCATTTTATATATATAATCATTCGAGTACAAAACAGTGATTGGTGACAGATCAACTGGCAAAATCCGAGATCACAGATCTATATTCGTTGGGATTATTTAATAATAAAAACAATCCAATAATATGCCAAGTTTTCTTATGTCTGAATTTGAATGTCACAGTTGTGATTATTATAATTTTCTTTTTTTTTTTTTTTGTGAATTTGACTATCCTTTTTTCTTATTTAATGCCTTTTCATTTACTTACTTTTGGGCTTTAATAAATTGTATAATGAAGGCTGAAAAAAAATACTCCCCTATCCCAACTAAAATGTCCTACTTACTATTTTTTTATGTGCCATTATAAATATCTTCTTTCGAAAAATAATTTTCTCCTCTAACAACTATGTGGACCCCATCATATACTCACAAATCAATTCTTAATTCGCTGCCCAACGGTAACAAGACATTATAATGGGACGGAACTTTTATACTATTTGTTAATCTGGCATAACAAAAACTCTAATATGACAAAAGAAAATTATAATTAAACAAGATCACCTAAAACTTACAAACCAACTTATCACGTCCCATTATTTGTGTCCCATTTGATTTATTTGACAAGTTTGTTTTTGCAAGTACTCCCTCCATTTTTGAAATGTTGTAACATTTGGAAATTGGGTACTGTTCACACACGTACTTTGACTTAAAGTTTTATCATAGTTATACAAGTTAAAATATAATCAAGTGAGATCTTGTTAGATTCGTCTCATCGAGTAGTTTTTAAGTATCGAACTTTTAGAATTTTTAATTGTACCAAACTTGAGTTATTAATGGTTTAAAATATGCATTGGACTGCGTGCAGTGCGGGTCCGTTTCAATTTTTAGAAAATGGAGGGAATATATAATAACAAAATATAGTTAAGTTCTGTAAGATTCGTCTAGTCGCATAGTTTTAGAATATATATTTATATGATTTTTACTTGTATATGTTTTAAGATATTAACCGTTTAAACAAGTACACTGGACTCCATGCCCACAAGTTTCGGGACACAAATAATAAGAAGGTATAGGTGTGCATTACAGCAGTTTGTTTCTTCAATTCAAATCACCTTGTAGTACGATGCACTAATTGATGTAATACCCAAAAATAATAATCTCATGGATCTTGATCTATCTTGAAAATCTTTAATTACATAATAAACATGAAAAAATAAAAAGAAAAAATTCACTCCGTAACATTAGCTTTTCTTCATTGCCAACACCTAAACTGGGGAAGTGACATAGAATTATGGTTGGTTTTTACATTTTTTTAATGGATGTGCTTTTTTTGGAAGTTGGATGTTTCTAAATGTTTCTAAAACATAACTTGGGATGATGTACTTTGAACTTTTACTTTAGATTGATGATGAATGTGATTTATTTGAATTCAATGTATTTAATTATCATTATTCATCCATGATGTATATTTTTCATTTTTTTTAAAAAATAATATCTTCACTAAGGCACGGGAGCTTAGTGCTGGCTTTGCACAACGCAATGCTATTTACCATTAAAGTATGAACCAACTTAGGGGTGATTTCAAGTCAAGTTGGGCTACACGCTCGACTTGATCATAGATGAGGATGCTCGAGCTTGGCGAATCGATGCTTTTTGAGCTCGAGTAGCTCTACTCGAGCTCGAATAAGCTTGACAATTTTTTTTCTTTTTTCCTCCTTTTCTCATTTTTTACTTATTTCTTTTAATATAAAACATACTCCCTCCGTCCCATATTTATCTTTTTACTTTCCGTTTTTGGACGTCCCACATTTATCTTCCTACCCCAAAAAGGGAATTTTTTTTAACTAAAATGTCCCTACATGTCCATATATTTACAGAAAAACCAATCCTTAATTTTACTAACAATTGCACTACAAGACAAAAAGAGACAAATTTACCCCTCAAAAAGTACACATGAAAATAATAAAATACAACTTTCTTAAACTCCGTATCTACAGTGTCGAAGAAGTTAAATATGGGACGGAGGGAGTATTAAATAATACTGCTCGATGAGTATTCCCCTCAAAGGCTCGAATTCGACTTGATACTCGATTAAGCTACTCGAATATTTGACTCGACTCAAAATTTTCAAGCATGAGTCGAGTCCAAGTAGCTCTTGGTTGTTAAATGAGCCAAACGAGCTCGAGTAGTAAATACTTGAACTCGGCGCGTTTATTAAACGATCATGCTGAACTGGCTCGTTTATTATATGACTATTAAAATAAACTTTTATTGGCTTGACTTGTTAAGTTTAAATGAACGAAC
Organism: Hygrophila difformis; assembly: GCA_030278955.1. Classification (NCBI taxonomy): domain Eukaryota; kingdom Viridiplantae; phylum Streptophyta; class Magnoliopsida; order Lamiales; family Acanthaceae; genus Hygrophila; species Hygrophila difformis. Next base: position 1,196,017 of record JAOANR010000014.1, on the reverse strand, counting down.
CGAGGTCGAGTTCTTAACAAGCCAAACTAAGCTCAAGTTCAAAACTAAATAGTTGTAATCAAATTTAGTTCGAAAGTGAGGCAACGCACATTTTCTGAACTCGTTAAGCAATTTAATACATACTAATGAAAAAATTCAACAAATATCTAATAAAATATGTATAATTTAAACTAATTAAATTTTTAAAGAGCTTAACTAGAAAGGGTGAGTTGGATCATTTATTTTTCGTGTACTAAAAGGTGTTCGAGCTTGGCTCGTTTTATTAAACGACCCGAACTCGAGCCTATTCCGAATTCTACAGAGCTGAGCCCAATCCAGCTCTGTTAAAGCAGCCATCTCAGGGGTAGCAGATTAATATCATCAGGACGTAATGTCCTAATCCATAATGGATCTTTTAACCTCTCCTAGAGCATGCATGACCAACAATATGTATAACTGTAAACTTAAAGAGGAGCAAAAGATATTCAGATCCATAAAAGTACCTGCAAACCAAAATAATTGATAAACCCACTCTCCTTTAAGGCAGTAGCGGATGCTTTGACGATTTCTTCAGTCCCAGCACTAACGTTTCTGCAAATATAAGAAATTTCATTTGAATATTCACTCTGCACTTGTATGGTATGATTTGCTTATTTTAGAAGTATAACAACATGGAAACACCTTAATGTAATTGTAAAGCGATTTCCTTGCAGCTGACCAAGAACAAGTCCTTCATTAACGTAGCTGTAAAACAGAACAGTGCAGACAGAGTGATAAAAAAAAAAAAAAAAAAACACACACACACAGATGAAAAACAATCCATATGGTAATGCTCTTACCAGAAGTTTCCAACTTTAATACCAATTAGTCTTTCATTAAGCGCAGCTAACCTACTTGCCTTCAGCTTAAAAACTGTAACCTAAAGCCAAAAATATATGAAGGATTTAGATAAGTGTAAGGACTAAGGAATATAAGATTTGCTTGGATAAACACCAGATCAACTAACTAACAGAGAGTAACTCTTATAATTTTATTTAGAAAAACAAAGTAATACGTATTTAGCAAGAAATGTAAAAGGGATATAAAGTTCTTTAGGTTGAAAGAGTAAGAAACAATTCAAGTTGCCATATAAGTATGACGATAGTTGTCAATGGCACGCCATGGCACACATGGTGCGGCTACAGCACCATAATGGCATGTGCCATTCTTTTCATTTATTGCCAGCAACTCCCAAAGTAGGGATGTGACATGAAATCATGAATTGTATTTTACATTTTCTATTGAACGTGATTTTTTTGGATGTTGGATATGTTTCAAACTTTATTTTGGGATGTGTTTCGAGTGCATTATTTTGAATTGAATTTATTTTATTAGGATTTATCTGTATAGTTTCAAGGCACACCATTGCCATTGACAATCATGAGTATGATATCATGCAAAGAAGTAAACATTCATTACTAGTAAATGAAGCACACTTGTATTGTGCAAAAATAATATGCATATTATATGAAATAAGATATTTAGCTTCTATGTAATAAACGAAGAGATGTCTACTGGTTCTGGGTGAGGTATTACATACTAAACGCCATGGGTTCAATTATTCTTCAATATAATGTGTGTGTGTGTGCGTGCGTTTTAATGAATAGTGGATATGGGGGCAAATTAGAAAAATCACATTTGTAACAGACTGAGCAGTTAGTCTAGGGGTCTCTCTGTTGAATAAAAGAATAAAGATGTTTAGCGGGGCTAGATTCAGTAGAACGTGTACTAAATGTTTCAGTATTTTATTTTTCCCTCTTTCTAACAAAAAAGTATGTTTACAATGATAAGAGCATAATGTCTCTAGGAATGCCCAGCCTCAAAAATTGTTTCTGGACAACAAAGAGATACTTAGCGTCAATCCATAGGCCAGAAGCAATTTCCATAAATTTAATTAACATATTACTTATACAGACAAAAAACAGTATTTCAAGTCATTCCATATTGGCAAACATAAAAAGATATGTAAGAAGCCACAAGAGAATGAGATTACCCTTTGAGTGGAAACAGAGCGTTTGTCTTTTGTGCCAGCAAAGCCAAAAGATCTTGGCTGCCAATTGAGAAGTAGGTATAAAAGAAATTCAATTGCTTTTGTAGGCGAGAAAGATATTGACTGGGACTATGTAGAAGTAGAAGTGAAAAGAGACAATTAAACACAATTGAGATTTCCCCAACACGTTGAACACTAGTATTCGCAGTTTACAACCATGGATAATGGTTGAACAATCATTGCCAGATCAACACAGGACTTTCATGCAGCAAGTGTACATTGATGATGCTTCACTAAGTTTTTAAGTACCTGAATGCCAAGCATCTTACCAAGGATCCCTATGGCTTCCTGTGTATCTTTATTCTCCTTGTAAAGATGAAACCTAAATGAAGTAATAAGTCCCTATTAGTTGCATCATGAACACACAATCTATCACTTGTGGATTCGTAACTTATGGCCATCAAGAAGCAAGTACAAATGGAGCATAGACCATCATGATATACAAAAATTTCAAAACTAGGAATTCTAAGGTGATGTCGTAATGCCTGGTATGGGTAGGTGCTACTTGCCTACTTACCCACTCCACTCTTCCGAGCGAAGGAAGCACATTTAAGACAACTTCTCTTTCAAAGGAATATAACTGTCTCACTGTTGTAATATAATTTCTATATTTCCTTCTGGTCAATGAGATAAATAAAATTTAAAGGAGCACAAAGTGAAACATTGCGTTTGTTTCCTCCATAAGATGGTTCCTTTCTACATCATCCAATTATAAAATTAGGTCTCAAACATATTTTCCATCATTTCAAATTTATTCTGCTCTGATACCCAACTATCTGGTTTGTATGAGGTTTTCAATCTTACAAAAAACACTGGAAGTGAAATATATTAAACAATAAACAATAAAAGTAAAGATGATGTGCGCATCATGGTAAAAGAATGAATAAAAAGGTTCACCTAAGAAATTTGCCTGCGCGTTCTGACCAATTATCGGAGCCTCTAGAATCATACGGCTTATCACCACGATCTTTCCGTTTCCTGGAGTTCCTTCCCCTGCCTTTATTATTTCCCGAATCCAATCGTACACGAATACACTTTGATAAGGAATCCGGTCCATCCACCGTGTCAGTTATAAGGAATTTTAGTTTCTCTTTGAAGAAGTTATGAATAGCCTGAAAACAACCATGTTGTAAGCCACCATAACATCATGTGAATTCTAATATATGCTTGGTAGAATTTATTCAGACTACCGTTCGATGGGACTTATCAGAGCTTGGTGAAAAGTTAATGCACTCATCATTGGCATTTGCTCCTGAACTGATTTGATCCATGAAAGTTTTTAACTTCTCGGCATCCAAGTCACCAGCAAGAGCTCTAAACAAATCCATCTCAGGCCCATAATCTTTTCCGAGTACATCAACTACCTTTTCCTTCTCCTCAAAACTCTATAATAACAAATTAAGGGCATGTATTACTTACAGAAGATTTAATGGTAAATAAATAGCACAGAGGAAATGTGTGTAACATAGAACAAATCATATACCTCAATCGGGGCCTCCAATGAAGTTAAATGAACTACATTTCCATCCAAATCCACTTCATTCACAATAAAATCTGAGTATCTGAAAAAGAACTAGTAAGAAATTGCCTAATGCCTTCACCCTGACTTAAAAGATGTAAAATGCATCGCAACAAACAGAAACCATAGAAGTTCTATAAGGCTCTAGCCCACATCTGCCATACAGCAGTTAAGGAGAAAGTAATCGGACAACAACACATAATGCAGAAGTTACAGCATGAGTATCTGTGATTACATACATTAAGGCATACAAGCCTTGTTATTGAGAATCCTAGTCAGACTGCCTTGGTCAACAGTCAGCAGCCTAAATTCCATGACTACCTAAGCACCTAAAACGGCTAAATGAACAATTCATTTACATGAAGGCATCAACACCAAATATATAAGCACGAATTTCTAAATTATGATAAATCACTGACTCAATGGCAAAGAAAGGGTATTTCCAAACTACTATAATTCAATTTGGAGCATAATTCTTAATGTTTTGAATGAATGGTAAATTGACAGTACATAAATGGCATAGAAAACCATATACCTACAGAAGTTCACTGATCTAGTTGCATAAGCTAAAATTGTTCCCAAGGATAAGGGCATTTCATATGAATAGCAGCTGCAGAAGATATAAAATCATATCAAGTTTTTAGCTTTTGCCAATGGCAGTTTGTGTTTGTGGTACCCTCAAACCTCACTTTCGAAGAAACCGCTCTAGCAATCTTTTACCATTAAAATTTCATTATCCATGCTGGACTCACGAACTACTAATTAGTTAAGTACCCTATTAGCAAAAAGTACTAGAAAAGTACCGATAAACCTCACGCTGGTAAAAGAAAATAAAAAGGGAACATGGTTAAAGTATAAAGAGAGAAACCTCTGCTTGAGAACTCCGCGGAAGCCGGGAAGTTGAGAAATGTAGCAGAGAATTCCGACGTCTGATTCTTCAACAGAAGTCATCCTCGCCTGCGGAGGAGCTTCAGAGAGAACGGTAAATTGGTAATTTCACTATTTCAGTGACCCGGACTTGGCGGACACTTGGAGAGTAGGGTTTGCAATTTAAATTAAGGCAAACCAGCAATTTTGTTCCCAATTGGCCAATTGGTAATGAAAAAGGAAATACTCCCTCCGTCCCGCGAAAGTTGACACGTTTCTTTTGGGCACGGTAATTTATGTAGTGGTGTTTAATGGTTAAAGTGTTGTGGGTATTTGTGTTTAAAATTTTAATGAATTTTCACTTTACTTATTGTTTAACTTTGATTTAATATTATGGTAATGATTTAATTAGAAAAAAATATTCAAGTATGGTCTTGTTAGAATCGTCTAGGTGTCTAGTTTTAGAATATATATTTTATATAATTTTTATTTGTACCTATTTTGGGATATGGAGAATTAAAGAAATGTAAGGGATTTGTATAGAAAAATAAAAGTGTATTGGAAGTTGTGCAGAATAGTTAAAGTAATTACTTTTAATGGTTTTTTTAGAAACCATTAAGATTCTAATTATATTTATATTAATTTAATTTATCTAAAAAAAAAGGAAACGTGTCAAATTTCGTGGGACAGCTCAAAAAAGAATACGCGTCAACTTTCGCGGGACGGAGGGAGTAGTAAAGTGGGCTTCTTCTTTTCACTTTTGTTGCGGTTTAGTGCATAAAAGTACATTGGGAGAATCTGTGCGGGAGTATTCACTTTCGGGCCCGCAGTTTTTACCATTCGTCCATTACAGTCTTAGGTATTTTGCCCATAGTACAGTTGAAACTTGAAACCCGTTCTTCACTTCCTCCGTCTCACTTGTGCAATGAGTTCTCTCGTCCCAAAATCCGTCAACACCCTCCGAGCTGCATCGACCTCTTCGGGCAAGTATTTTTCTTTGGCTTTAATGTTTCCGTAGGATTCAGTTTTGTGTTTTTTCCATTTTTTAGTATCATTCTACTGTTGTGAAATTGTTGATAGCTAAAAATACTTTACTGAAGTGGCTATGCTTGCTGAGTAAACAATTGACTGAATTTTCTGCACATTTTAGTATGTTTGCGGTGCTGTTCTTTCCATTTGTTCCTGTTAGAATATAGACATGGCTGTGGGCCTTTGATGAAATTGTGGTTGTATTTTGTTTCGTTTACTGTATTTTTTCCCCTGTTATATTGTAGTATTCGCTCTAAAAGGGGGATTGAAGGCGTACTTCTCAACTAGGTCATTGGGCTCGGACGATGAAAGTGATAATAAACATAGGACTGGCGGTGGTTTGGAATTTGATGATAGTGATATTCTTCCTCAGAAGACACAGATGCAACTCCAGGGAGTGGATCCCAGAAAAGGCTGGAATTTCCGCGGTGTCCACAGGGTAAGAGCATGGTATTGCATATAAAACGGGCAATGATCATGTGAGTTTTGCCTTCATCTAGTGAGATTGCAATTTTCTTCTTATTATTTCTTGGCTGATAGAGCTGAGTTATCTGCTTTCATAGGCAATCTAGTTGGGGTTACTCAATATTTTGTTAGATATATGATTTTATCAATCGATTTTTCTATCTTGGGCCATTCAAACCGCAACAGCAGTAACGAACATGTTGATTCTGCTAGAATCTCTGATCCTTGATTGTGGTTTGCTTCTTGCTAATTGATCATGTCTGTGTGTGGTGCCTGTCCTGGCTATCATTCTGTTTTGTCTACGTTTCATTCTTCACCAGAATGTCCTTTCATGCACTTTCGTTTCTTGGCAGGCTATTATATGTGGAAAAATTGGTCAAGCACCAGAAGAGAAGATCTTCGCGAGCGGCACAACTTTAGTCAAGTTTACGGTAGGAACAGGGGGCATGTATGATCAAAGGATTGTGGGTGCAAACGACTTGCCGAAACCAGCTCAGTGGCATCAGATTACTGTGCTTAACAAAGTGCTTGGAACTTATGCAGTTCAACACTTTGTGAAAAAGTATGAAACGATTTCTTTCAGTTTACAAAGCTTTGTTATTTGAAGTTGTCTGATATATCATATATGGACTTATTTCCAGTTCTTCAGTTTACGTAGAGGGTGACATTGAAACACGTGTTTACAGTGATAGAATTAGCGGTGAACTGAAAACCATTCCAGAAATTTGTGTGCGTCAGGATGGTATGTACACTTGTACTTTTTACCCCCTTCGCTGCATTTTTACATTCTTTCTAATCCCCAACAAACATATTTCATATCTGTATCCAATATCTCATAGATTTTCTTAATTAATGTGTCTACTACCTTTCATGTTGTAATCATAATCAATTTATACACTAATATTGCATGTATTAGTGCTGCCTTATTTTAATGCAATTGTACACAAAATTGCAGCTATGCTATTTCTGTAAAAGTTTTGATTTTGAAATGAGGATGTGCTAGTTAGAGAAGTGTTCTTCTATCCTGTGTTTAATGAATAGAAACTGCTTGAAGACTTTAATGACTGATGATACTTTATCTACTAATTCAATCCTTTCTAGTTTTTAGTTTCATATATGTGCGGAGGAGATATTTATATTTTGGATCCATCATCGACCAAAATTGACCGATAGGTTTAATGTCAGAAAAGGAATAGGAAAACTAATTCATATGTTCTGTTGTCCCCAAACCTTGTGTTCTTGGAAGGCTGTATGACTGTATCCCTTTCTGCCCTAAACAAGTGGAATTTCAATACAGATGTTTTCATTTGTGTGCTTATACATGATATCGAAACTTGAGCAGTAAACAATTCAAACTCCTTGTGTAATTTCAGTTATGCCTCAAAATGTTTTCCGTTCTTCTAAGTAGTAAAGTCTTGGTTGTAATTTAACGTGCTAATCATGCAGGAAAGCTTCGGCTCTTACAACCAGGGGAAACTACAAGTAACATTTCCCTCGATGAGCTGCGTAGGTTATCCTGTGCTTGTTCGCCAGTGATCAAATTTTATTCATGCTTGTTGATTTTACTGATGTAGAGTGGCAAAGGCTGATGCCAGAGAAAATCAAATTGCCATATTAGTATATTAGCGTTCTCTCTCTGTATTTGTTCTAAAAGTAAATTGTATTTGTGTTGCTTGCAGGTGAAGCTTTATTGTAATGAAAACTCGGGGAGTAGATGCCGTGCCGTATGTGATATTTCATGCCTATCATCTGCCTGGGCGGCCAGTAAGATGTGTTGGGACTTGGGAGTAACAATGAACCATACATGGGGACTATTTTCCATCGCATCCCATTTCTTTTGAGAAGTGTTTTTTGGGGGTTTTGGGCAGAGTTAGGAGTTAGGTCACATTAAGGCAGTATTTATATTCATTCTGGTGAGACTATTGATGTTGAAATTGGTTGGCTTTACAGCCTTTACTAGGATCTGCAATCCAGATGGAATGCCTGTGTGATTGTCTCAATTCTTTGCCTGAACATCTAGCATTTTTAAAAGTTACTTTTTGCACTTTACTTGCCTCCACCATTTCTATATTTCCAAACTTGTCAATTTCTATGGGAATTTAATATAGTACATGCTACTATTGGCTTCTACTTCTGTTATTCAATTTAATAAAAAGTAAATAAACATAATAATACATATAAAGGCCTTGAAAAGAACCCACCTCAATTCAGTAATAAATCAAATAATTAGACCTTCGCTAATTTTTGGTTGGTTCAATATTGAATGTGATTGATTTTAATGGTATGTAGTGTGATTGGGAATCTGGTGGCCAAGTAAAAATTCTATATATACAAAAACTTTTGCTTAAGCTGCCAGAGCGTTATATTACTCGGATCAATTGCATTTGGTTATAAGGCCACATGGAAATTGAAGAAAAGGAACAAAATACAAATTAGGTCCCGTAATAGAAAACCGCTTAATATAACTTTCCTTGAACTTCATTCGAGGAAATATCATGGTGGTACATTCAAAGTATCATACACTTGCTCTTTCTTCTTGGCATTTCCATTTTTCGGTCATTTATTAAACTAATTGTTCAAAATGTAGAGTGGGTGGCAATGGCATAATAGGTTGATGGGACATCATTCATTCATAATTTTAATTTTCTTCATTAAAATAAATTAATAAAAAGAAAAACACACAACACGTACGTTGTACATTAATGAGCACTCAACAAGCCATGCATCACATCATTGACACATTTGTTTTTCTCCAAGATTGGGCATAATAATAATAGTAAAATACTAGTAAAATACTAAAATAACAAGAGTAATACGAGAATAGTCATTTCCCGTTGATGCATTTTTCTTGGAAATGAGACAATATTGGACCATCAAATCAAGAAAGACACATAATCATTGAAAGCAATATGCCAAACAAAGTAGCGAATTGATCATAAATAAATGATAGTTGCCATTATAAAATTAAGAAAGAAAAAAAAAATCTACAATTAAATTAAATGGCATACTACAATATCGGTCTTGCAGTTGCCAACAACCCCCTGTAAAGGAACAGGTTTCGTTTTTGTTTTGATTTTGATTGTTTTGTTTTGGTTTCACTAAATAATAAAAGTGTTTTTGTCATCAATAGAATTAGCGAATTCAAAATGTATGGATTTGTTTAGCTTTTATAACTATATTTCTTTGGTATATTTTCACTATGCAAGATAATTTGTTAAAGAAAAGGCTACTATTTATTAATCCAAGAGGAATAAGCAAGATTTATTTTTATATGAGTAAGAATAGATGTAATGATAAAAAAAATATAATGATAATAATAATAATAATTTTATAATTAATGCATATTTTAAAAACATGGATGAAAAAGGTTACAAACAGATATCTGAATGTTGTATGTTTCCAAATAGAGTTTGTACGTACACAACTCATTAGACTGTATGTGCAATCATGATGGCGCACGTGTATTTTTCGATGTTTTCAAGTCACAAATGTTGAAGGCGTGATAAAAAATGTTGTTATTGTGATGCGTGCGATATTCTATATGATGATGGATATAAATTTTATAAAGTTTGGCAAAAAAAAAAAAAAAACATTTATGGTATTAGACCTGAAGAAATTAGAACCCTTAACGATATCAATATATACTTTTTTTTTTGTAAACAGTGACTCATGTGTCGGCAAAGGTGCGTGGGAGTAATGATATCAATACTTGATTAATAAAATAAATTAACGGGATAATAACCATATTAAATTAGGTGAAATGAATTTAATCCTATAAATTAATTAAATTATTTAATCAACTATATCCCTAAATAAAAAGATGCCCAAAATATATAAATATAGTATTGTACAATAATGATTATTGAACTAATCACACGATCATCTTCTCAGTTTGCCGCCAATGTATAAGTAACAACTAACTAACTATATATCGTATAAATTAAAGAGATGAAAAAATCCACTATTTTTATTTAATGTTAATGGAAAAATAATTAGACAAATTATTCCAAGTACAGACTCACGTCTCACGGGGAATTAACGCTTTGATCATCTTCCCAGAAATTTACCCACTAGAGCTTTACTAGGGCGCAACTTTACTACGTGTCTAATACATAGACATGAATTGACATTATTTTTTTCTTCATTGTTGAATTAAGGAAATATCGCAGAAAAGTTTCATGTTAAAAATATGTACTATATGTGTATGGGTGTGTTCTCTTTGAATTATACTACTATTTTATCACATTATTGTTCAAATGTGTAGTTAACAAAAATAAATGTGATACAACAAACTGCATTAACAACTGATAAAAGTTGTCAAAATTTAATAAACGACTGTAGCAAGAACAACTGATCAAGACACATTACGGGGTCTGGTACTCTCCATTCATATTTTTGGTAAAAAGTAATACTACATCCGTTCCTTAATATTTGACACGGACCCCCATTTCACGCAATCCAATATACATTTTAAATCCGTAATAACTCAAATTGCATACAACTAAAAATTATGAAAATCTGATATTTTAAATCTATGCGATTAGACGAATCCAACAAGATCCCACTTGACTATATTTTATCTTATATAAATTTATTAAAAAGTCGAATCAAAATTACTCAATAAACAGTAACAAAACATCCAATGTGTCAATAATTTAGGAACGGAGGAAGTAATATTAAGTTAATTAATTAATTATGTACTTAATTGTGGACAAAGATAAAATGGGGCAAGTGTCATTGTTTACAAAAAAAAAAAAATAAATAAAAAAAAATAAAAAAAATGGGGCAGACTCTAAGAAAGTTTTAGAAGGGGCAGAATTAGGGCTGGGAAAAATATCGAATATACCGCATACCGCATATACCGTATCGAAAAAATACCGAGAATACCGAAATTTTCGATATACCGTAATTTTCGGTACGGTATGATACCATACCGTAAGATTTCAGTACGGTAACGGTATAAATTTTTTGATACCGAGGTATACCGTTACCATACCGAACTTCGGTATATACCGCGGTATCGGTATATCAGTATATACTGATTATTCGGTATGTCGGTATATATCGTGATACCGTTATATACCGTAATACCGGCATGCTGGTATGTAGCTAAAGTTCGATATGTCGGTATATACCGCAATACCGGTCTGTCGGTATGTAATAAATGTTCGGTATGTCGGTATATACCACGATACCGGTATATCGGTATGTACCGAATGTTTGGCATAGCGGTATATACCGAACTTACCGAAATATCGGTATGGCAACGGTATGGAAATATTTCATACCGAAACTTTCGGTATACCGAAGATCGGTATACCGAAAGGTTTGGTACGACAATGGTATGAAAATTTTCATACCGTAAAGTTTGGTACGGTATACGGTACGGCGAAATTTTTTCGGTATACCGTACCGATCCACCCCTAGGCAGAATCAAAGAAAATTTGGTGAGGAGGCATGCAAATTTTCTTAAAGAATGGAGTAATTATTTTCATTCCTTAGCTTTTTCTTTTTCCACATAATTTTGATTCATATTATAAAACCTCAATCTCTGAATTACTAAAATTGTCACTAAATCTAAGAAATTTTAGTATTTTTTATACATACATTAATTAAAAGCAGTATTTATTTTTTAAACTTACATTTGAATTAAAAATTCATCAAACTTGACCCCTAAACAGTTTCCACCATAGCTTATGTTATGTTGATACCATTCATTATGAGTATCATTTGACTATAGACTAATTTTATGTAAAGCGTTTACTAAATTATTAGTCGTGTAACTAATTTCTGCCTTAGACATGCTGTAGAGAGTAGGTTTTTGGCCATATATAATTACTAGCTATTTTTAAGACGTTTAAAATTTTAGGTGAATACCAGGGTATCCCTAGGCCACATTGGACCAAAAACTAAATCTCTCGAGGATCTGCAAGGGCAATTAAGGGCGCCTCTCACACAAGGCTCGAATCCGAGACCTTGCTTAAGCGACTAGAGCCCCATCCACTCAAGCCAACTGCTGTTGGTAAGACTTTTAAATTTAACTCAGGTTTTCTTATACTTTTTTTTCTCAACTTTCTTTTTTTTGGATGAGCAGGCCAGGAATTTTTTCTTAAACTTTATTCTTCATTCTTAATTAAAATCAGAAAATATTCGAATTAGTAAGCCATATCATCAAACAATAGATGAGACCAAATCAGAAATATTTCAGCCATAATCAAATAAAAATGCAGAGACCATATTCTGATTTGATTTATTTATTTTTCATTTCTTAAATGATTATCTTTATTTATTTTTTAACATTGCCGAGGCCAGCAGGTGAGTTGGAACATTTTTCAAAATAAAAAAATTTGGGGAAATGCATGGAATTCAATTTTAAGTAAATTATTAAACGATAAGTAATAAAGGTTAAACCCTTTTTAATAATTTTATAACTACAACTTACAGACTCTACACAAACGACTTTGCAAAGACTTTCCGCCTGTGTCGCTGCGGAACGCGCTAAAGATTTTCGTTTCCCCTGCCGCATTTTCCACCAAACTTCCTTGCCAAGGTTTCTCTCCTTCGATTTCTTCGATATCTGTCTGACTCGGCACCGCGTTATTGCTTTTCTTTTTAATCGATTTTGTTTTTTCCATTTGTAATTTCATGGGTGATTGGGACTGTTAACCATGCTAGCATATATAGTGTTGTACATTGTTTTAATTTGTTTATTATTTGCGACAAAATTGATTTGATTTGATTTCTCCCATGCTGTGTGGCCTTAGCAGTTTTACGCGGTTGTATATCAGTGTCTGAAAAGTTTTTAGAACCTTTCCTTAAATGGGGTAAGTATATTATAAAGTAATCAGGAATGACCAGTTTAGCATGATCCTTGGAATAAAAAGTAATCCTCTAAACCTTAATTCCACATAAGTGCACATAGGATTTGTGGGCTTGTGCATTAAACAGTGAAATATGGTTGGGGGTTCTTGTTATTCCTTGTCTTAAACATCAAATGTCACCATCTATATGAGATTGACTTAAGATATGGTATTTGTTTAATCATTTAATGTAGCTTCCCAGGTAGCTTCTATGAATTGAACGCTGTCTCCCTGTGCTATTTAAGGGGGCTGGCCGTTAGCAGTTTGAGGTCTAATCTACCTTTAACTAAATTTGAGAGACTCATTTTCCTTTCTCATTTTTGTATCTTTGGGTTTATGATGCTACCGAAAAGAGTGCAAGGGGATGAAGGTGATGGGGATTCTGCAAATCGGAATAAAAGGAGGCAGCTTTATTCGAGGTGGGCTTAATTCTTGTTGAATACGTTCTTTGTTAGTTGTTGTGGCTTTGTTCATTTTGAAATTTATTTCTTGCACTCTCTTTGGTTCTGTGATTGCAGTTTATTCAAAGGGGTGAAAAATGCTCGAACTCTCCAAGATTATGTGCCCATCTTGGAACCACTCATTCGGAAAATGGTATGATGTTCATAATTTTTGAGATTTTGTATTTGTGGATGTCCAATTGTACCAATGCTTGAGCTTTGGAATTGATAAAACTGTCTTGGAGCTTTCGTTTCTGTGTTCATCAAACTTGGATTTTGCTGTTGTTTATGCAAGAAATATAATTTTTTTTGGGTTTGCTGCAATTTCATTGCTTTTTCATAAATTAAAACATCTAATAGTGCACATATAAGGGGATGTTGTGTTATGCGATTTTTATATTTACGATATCTTTTGGCTGACTTATCATGATATAGTTTTCAAAAATATTTATACTTCAGATAGTTTGGAATTCCTTTTTGATGTTTGGTTGCGTTTTTTGAGGTGTTTACTGTTTAGAAGGTGGTGTTTTTGTTGATTTTTTTGGAAATATGTGCCAAAAAGATATTTTTTGTTTGAATGGCATGTGGGCCCATTCCAAACAAAAATTTGTTGAGAGCACAATAAAACATGGCCTTCATTCTCGTATAGTTTAAATTCATATTTGCACATTTTATTTGTTGTTTTCGGAATAGATAAAGTAAGTTTGAACGTTACTTAGACATTATGTATTTCTTATTTTGTTGTCCTCCTTGCTTTTAGGTAAAAGAGGGAGTGGCTGAGGCGCTGGACCGAATTCAGGGGTAAACAATCATATGATTTTGTTGTTATATTGTCATTTGATTAATTTTAGGCGCTTCATAATTTGAATTAGCTTCCAAATGCTGGTATGTGGCTTAATAAAAAGTGTTTGCACTGGAATTTTCTTGTAGATTCTCCTCTAGTCCAGTTGAACACACAAGTTCAAGGAGTTTGCAGCTGCAGTTTTCCAGTAGGTTACCGAGTGCTCTATTTACAGGCAGCAGGATTGTGTCCGAGGATGGAAGCCCTCTTAGACTATTTCTGTGGGACTCTATTTCCAAAGTAGTTGTGACATCTGGACCCCTTTCTTCAACCAAAGTGAATATTGTTGCCCTTGACAGTGATTTTGATCATGATGATCAAAAGGGCTGGTCAAAGGAGGACTTTGATCGTGCTATTGTGCAAAACAGAGTAGGAAAAAGGCCGCTGTTGACTGGAGAGCTGTCAGTTTCTTTGCTGAATGGTGAGGGCCAAATCGGTGAGCTGAACTTTACTGACAATTCTAGCTGGACTAGAAGTGGAAAGTTTAGGTTGGGAGCAAAAGCGAATCTCAGTACCAACGAAGTAAGCATCAGGGAGGCATCAACAAACAGCTTCAAAATTAAAGATCATCGTGGGGAATGTAAGTTTCCTGCACAATGTTTCTCTTTTGAGTATAATTTATTGGGATTGCAATTCGACCCTTTCAGAAAAGTTTCTTTCATCAACTGTCTTTTATATGTTTTTTGATATCCTAATTATTGTTCTCTATATATATATGTAGCAACATATTTGTCCTTTTGAAAAGCTCGAGGGTTTTTCCTTTCTAAATGTTGAACTCTTACTCCTAATAACTTTCAGAGACAAAAGTGATTTACGTGTTGTTCTTTTTGTCCAATTTACAGCATATCAGAAGCGCCATCCCCCATCATTGGATGATGAAGTGTGGAGGCTAGAGAAAATTGCTAAAGATGGTGTATCTCATCGCAAACTGATGGAGACTGGTGTTAATTGTGTCCGAGATTTCTTGAGGCTGTATGCAACAAGTCCAAACGTCCTTCGCTCTGTAAGATAACTTTTCTCAGTTTCCACTCTGGTCTCTAAGGGCTAAGGCTGTGTTTCATCATAAAATTGAATTTGAAATTGGAATCATTAACTTGTGAATTTAAATGAATAAACTGCGTTTAAGACTATATATGTTTTACTATAGATTATGTTGGAGCACTCTTTGATTAAGTGATGTGATGAGCGGATGTGTTTAATCTGCAGATATTTGGTAATATCTCAAACAAGAATTGGAACACAATCACCAAACATGCTGGAAACTGTATTTTAGATGATCAGAAATTCATGTACATGGCTGCACCGGGGAAAGAGTTGTTCTTCAATTCCGTGTTCAAGGTTGAGGGAGTGAGATATGACGGTCAATTCTACCATCCTGTCGATACACTTGACGCGCTTCAAATGGTTTGTATCTTTATTTTCTAGCATTGTTGTTTTTGTCTATTTTCATCCCCGTTCACTGTGTTAGAGATTTACAGGCTGATTTTCTTCGTGTATTAGCAATTCTGATCTACTTAAAGTTGACTTGAGAAGGCAAATCAGCCGTGTCATTGAAAATTTCTCTGTTCTACGCATCATATTTTGTGTTCAAATCTAAAACTTTGTTGGCATTTCTCATCGAATAGTATGGCGCACAATGAGAGACCAGAAGTATTGTTCGCCTTGCCAATTACCTTTTATCTTTTGTTTACAGAGAGTGGTGGAAGGTTTGAAACAGCACGCATACAAAAACGTTAAAGATTGGGTTTTAGTATCTGATTCTCTGTTTGCTGGGCACTCGATGCTGGCCACGGATCCATCTGACAGTTTCGCCCATCCCAACTTAGTTCTACCTGATGCAAATTTCCATGTCGAACAAGGTAGTGTTGAATGTTTGACCGAGTGCAGACATTTGTGTTTCCTCACATTGCACTGGCAGCATATGACATGCGATTGGAACTGACTAAAAATTTTCTTTCTTATCAGATCAATTAGAAATACAACCGATGGACGTTCTGCAACCAACAGATTCTTCGCCTCTCGACGACTGTGAAGTTGTCAAAGGCGATGGTTGTTTTGAGACAGGCAATAGTTCACAAATGCAGGTATTCAACTCAGCATACAGAAACAGTTCTGGGCCGAGCGCTTATTCTCCCACCACATTTTATTCACCTTGGACTCCAGGATGTATCTACTCGGGATCACCACTGGCAGCTGAAGATTTGCCAGTCAGCAATGATTTTCAGGTCAATCCACCCGCTTGGCAAGGGCAAGGGCAAGGACTGCTTCCTGGTTCCAACAATCACGAAATTGGTGCTGTTGCCAACTCCGGAATTGCCATTCCCAGAGTTTTGACACCAAGAACTAGGTGGTGCAAGCTTCTGTCAGTGGTCAAGTGGCGCATACTGGTTAAACGTAGTGTAGCTGCACGAAAATGGAAGCAGTTCTTCGACTACAAATACGACCTCTGACCATTTCTTCTTGGCTGTTATTATTATCCCCAAAGCAGAGAGTAGGAGTCAGGGTTTGAGCCTGTTAAGTTTGTTAGACAGCGCATAGTCCTTGGGTAAATTTGCAATGATAGGCGTCTGAATGTGTATAGTTCTTTCTATTGCAGTCATCGTTTTTTGCCTTTTGTCTTCCAATCCAGCAAAGAGTGAAGAATAGTGGCCTATGGTAAACAATACATATGGCTGCTGCTGTGTTTGTCGAGCTTCCTGATGCTGGATACCACCCTTAGTTTTGCTTGTAATTTCTTTTGGTTTCATGTTGTGTGGTGTTGTCCAAGTGTCCATGCTTTTCAGACCACATGTGGGTTGAGTTTCAAAGTTTTGATAAATAAATTTGTTTTGTAATGTACTGTGTACAGTTATTGGCTGCAATGGCGGAGTATATAAGAATATTTCTAACTACTTTAGTCTAGATCTAGAAGTACTAAAAACTAACTAGAGAAAATGAAATCGAATTTATGAACTGAGTTAACAAACAAATGTTTTCAATTATTAGTTATGCATTTTCAACCAATCATTCTTCAAATTCAACAACTACTTTTGAACTGCCATTTTACCCTTCATTTTTGTGTTTTACCAGTGATTCGATCGAGGTCTGGTCTGCTTACAACTTAGGTGTTCGATTTCTAGGTTTACTCCCTTTTATTGCTCTAGATCAAGTGATCTTCTCTATTGCGAGTTGCAACGATTATTGTTTCCCTCATGTTGATTGATTCCTGTTGAACCCTAGATTTCGTGCTCGCTATAAATCGGGGGGGTTTCTTGAAGAGGTTTGAACTTCAAAATACTCCATTTTCACAAGCTTCGATGGCTTCGATCCGATTGGAGGCGTCTAGGCAATACTACGCAACTAGCAGTTTGGTGATTGGTTATGCCCTCTGTTCCAGCTTGCTTGCCATAATCAACAAATTTGCCATCACCAAATTTAACTACCCTGGCCTCCTCACAGCTCTCCAGTATTTTACCTCTGCTCTTGGTGTTTGGATTCTAGGGAAATTAGGGTTCTTGCATTACGATCCCTTTATTCTAGAAACGGCAAAGAAGTTCCTGCCTGCAGCATTTGTCTTCTACTTGGCAATTTTTACGAATACGAATCTTCTTCGACATGCCAATGTGGATACTTTTATTGTCTTCAGATCCTTGACTCCACTGCTTGTGGCAATTGCTGATACAACTTTTAGGAGACAGCCGTGCCCTTCGAAATTGACATTCCTTTCGTTGGTGATCATCTTGGGGGGTGCGGTTGGATACGTGGCCACAGACTATGGATTCACACTGAGAGCGTACTCGTGGGCATTTGCGTATTTGGTGACTATCACCACAGAAATGGTTTACATCAAGCATATGGTCACTAATCTGGGGTTGAACACTTGGGGGTTTGTGCTGTACAATAATCTTTTGTCGTTGATGATGGCACCTGTATTTTGGATTTTAACCGGGGAGTATGTAGATGTTTTTGCGGCAATGTCATCGTCAAGTGTTGGAGACTTGTTTGAGCCTAATGCGTTTATGGCCGTGTCTTTATCTTGTGTGTTTGGATTGCTCATCAGTTTCTTTGGTTTTGCCTGCAGAAAGGCTATCTCTGCTACTGCATTTACAGTTACTGGGGTAGTGAACAAGTTTTTGACTGTTGCCATCAATGTGGTGATTTGGGATAAGCATGCTACTCCAATTGGTTTGTTTTGTTTGCTTCTGACCATAGCCGGGGGAGTTCTCTATCAACAGTCTGTTACCGGAGGGTCTGCATCATCTAAGCAAACAAATAGTAAGAACGACGATGAACAAAGTACGGATGAAGATGAAGGCATTTCTGGTAAAATTTCTGGTGTATGACAGAATTTTTCTTCTATCAGCTGCTAAAGAAGTGGATGCATATTTCAATGTAGTGCACCTTGTGAACCTCATATTTTTGACCTTTCACCAAAGAACAATTCATAAATTCAGCACCTTTACTATACATAGTCCAGCTCCCTTTTAATTTGTATTGATGCTTGGTAGATGCTATCTGTAACTTCACAATCCCATGGTTGGGTGTGTTCATTATTTTTATTAGGAGAAATATGAGATGAGTATGCAGCAGCTTTTTATATCTAAGTACATTGAAATATATCTATATATATGTTTTATTATTCTTTAAAAGTATAAATTTGTTTTTTAGAAGAGGCTATAGGCATTGGATTTGGAGCTATGATTAAATAGATTTATTATTGTAAATAGGCTGTAAAACTTATCTTTACAATTTCCAACTAGCTTCTCTCCCAACTAGTTGGCATCTTCTTTGCTCTTAAGCATGGTTCATTGAGAAATTATTTGACTTTATCTTTCAATAAGACCCTTCATTATTAAGAACTGCAACAGAACATATATAATGTTGTCGTTACCATTGAATATAAAGGAACGTAGCTGCTAATAGGAAACTCTTTTGATTAAATGTCTCAAAAGTCGCATTTTTGCATGCGTTTTGTGGTATGTATTTTTACTTTTCCAATTTATAGTTATAAGTGCATCTGTTTCATCACACAAGGATTTAAACAACTATTGCGATGCCTGGTTCCTGGTATTCTTGTATTCAGTTATTAGCAGGGTAACAGGAATATATGGCGCAATGCATAATGGGGTCAAATTTAATAGTCTTTTCTTTTTTCCCCAGTAATTCTCTGCATTTTCTGCTTTGGATGTGGAGCGTGCAAGCTTTTGTTTTGTTTTCTCAAAGGCATTACTGTACTTTGGAGTTCAGTACATAAAGCATGAAAATTTCAAGCAATAAAATTTCCATGTTTTTAATTATTCTGTATTGATTCTCCTTGTTTTATTGAAAAATGGATGCAAAAACCCGTCAATGTGAGAGCCCTAATCTATCTGTTAAGAACCAAGAAAAGTTATGGTTTAGTCTTTTGCAGCAAGGGATATAGCGAGCTATGATAATTATTGCTTTGTGAAAAGTGGTGGCTGAAATTCTAGAGTCTCCAAGTACATATTCTTATGGTATCATTTATTCCAGTGTGTATAACAATGATTGGGTTATTTTGTTGGAAATTTTTTCAGAAGGATATAGGAGTATTTTCAGGTGGTGGCGACTGGTATTTACTCAGATTCTGCTGTTTGTATACAACTGCTGCCTGTCCTCTGCACTTTGGTTATATTGTTTACTTAATTCAATCATTCTCTGCTGTTTCATTTGTATGTGATCCATTGTTAGCATAAGTGGTCTCATTCTTGTTCTTGTTATGTCCTTACCCATTGAGAGTTAAATTCATTAATCAAGATTACTGCAAAATGTGATCTTATGGGGTACACTAGGTTGAATATGTGATCATCCTTTGGTTTGTCATGTTCTTTAACAAAGGCTGCAGCTAGACCAATACGTTGTGGAGGATAGATGCCCTAGCCTGCCGCTACTTCTTGTAGGCTATTGACTCTTTCAGTTGTTTGTATTATTTGCTCTGTCTGCTGCTTATTCTTGTTTCATGGTATAG
This sequence comes from Hygrophila difformis, assembly GCA_030278955.1. Classification (NCBI taxonomy): domain Eukaryota; kingdom Viridiplantae; phylum Streptophyta; class Magnoliopsida; order Lamiales; family Acanthaceae; genus Hygrophila; species Hygrophila difformis. The sequence goes on along the minus strand of JAOANR010000014.1, from coordinate 1,175,963 downwards.
TTGAGAAATAACCGCAGTTTTGGATAACCTTGAGGACCTCAGATGATACTAATTCTTTTGCGTCATAGGAAGCTAATTCAAGCTGCTATTACCTCAGGGTTTGTGAAAGCTTTAGAAGAGTGTCCATGTTAGGTCCCCGGGAATTATTGATTCAAGACAAGAGGCCTCATTTTACTAGATACATTGCCGTGGGCGAGGCAGTTGCTTTGAGTTTGATTCTTTGTTTCTTATCTGAATAATTAAATCATTTGGCTTAATTTTACTTGCCTTGGCTTTGTTAAGCTCAACAATCGATGTGGTTAGTTTGATTTTGGACTACTCTTGAAGGATATAAGTGTGCATACATACTTCTGTTTTTCTCCTCCTTTTAGTCTGTTAACCAATTAGTTAGTAGAATTGACCTGGTTGACGAAGCTGTTCGATTATGAGTATTTGGCAGAGTAACCCCATTGTGAAGTCCAATTATTATTATACTAACTAGCATCATTATCACAGTTACATTTCCATTTTATCCATCTTCTTTGTCCAAAGGCAACAAATTATGGGTCAACCACTTCTGCCTAATAATGCCTATATTTGATATCTCCACTACAAAACCATATGACACATTTTCTCTAACAAAGGGGTTGGGAAAATGATTTCATTGAGGGACTATTATACTAGGCAGTCCTCCCCAAAAGGCAAACACTAGTAAATCTGCTGCTATGCTCTGTCAAAGACCCAAGAGCTTCACGATCCCAGTCTGCCTTACATTTCATGCGAGCTAGCTACAACTTGACCTTATATTTCGTAAAACTTCATTGTACACGTGTGTAGTTAGTGGTGCATAAGTATGTACTAATCCTATTTACATCATCATTAGGCAAAGACAGCACCACAAGACAGAGCCATCAAAAGCAGAGCAGCCCTCTCAACCTCATTCCATTGCCTTTGTCGTCCCTCCTTTCTCTTCTTCATCTTCTTCTTCTTCAACATCAGCACACTCCCTTTCTCCATCATATTCCTTCTTTTCTCTATTTTAACCTTCTGCACATCATTCTTGGCGGCTGCTGCAGCGACGGGGCGCTTCTTACGGAATCGAATCCCACAAGCATTGCACAGAGACTGCAACAAAAATGAAGGCAAATAAATTAGGATCACAACAGGGAAAGTAGATGTGAAATGGGAAAAATTGAAAACCTTGGGGCCAGAAGGACCAGTCCTCCACATGGGTGTCTTTGTGGTTTTACAATTGGAGCAACAGTACTTCATCCCTGATGCAGAACATGGTGATAAACTCTGCCCCTCCTGCAACCAATATTAATCATACCAAATGCTTCAACAAGAGCTGAGCTAACTGGGTCTTTGCAAAGAAATACTAAACCAGAATCAGCTTTTTTTTTTTTTTTTTTTTTTAATTTGATCTTCACCTTTTGGCAAGAATCCATCATGATCACGATCCTCTGTCGGCAGTTGGAGAAAGGAAGAAATCAGAACGTCTGGATTTGCAACTTTTGTGCTGGAATAGGAGCAATGAATGGATAAATTGCAAAGAACTGTGGATTGTAAAAGGGAGCAGCAACCGACATGCTAAGATCGCACCGAGGATTGAACTGAAAAGTGAGAAGGGGGGAAAAATAAAATAAAATGGGAAAACCCTAATTTTTGCCGGGATTGAGGTCTGGATGACAGAGTAACCGCCAAAAGGACAGGCCCGCGTGGCGCCACGTGTCCAAGCATCTGTCCCTCGTTTCTTCTAAAATTCTCTATCTTCCACACTGTATTACTCCTATCCATTAATGAGAATGATTTGCCAGAAATCAGTCAATGGATTAACTATTAAGGCCCTGTTTGGGAATTAACTGTTAGCTGTTAACTGATTAGTGAGTAATAATTAGTGAACATTAGCTGTTTGATAATTTCGAGATCAACTTTTTGCTTAGAATAAGCTAAAATCCAAAATGCTGCTTTTTACAGTGATTTCAAAAATAATTGATTGAACACTGTTTTAAGTTATTTCGTCTTTCTAAATAAGCTAATTTAATTCAAATTGTCTTGAATAAGCTAATATCCATTTAGCTGTTTTGACAAACAAGGCCTAAATACTCCTCCGTCTCATATAACATACTTCCTCCGTATTCAAAAAATTTTAACATTCCTTATTTTTACGCAATCCAATACATATTTTTAAAGAGTCATATCTCAAATTTTATAAAATAAAAAATTATAAAAATACGTGATGAGACGAATCTAACAAGATCTCACTTGACTATGTTTTATCTTATGTAACTATATTAAAAATTTGAATAAAAGTTACTCAATGAATAGTGTTTACTATGCAAACGTTAACATTTTTAAAAATGGAAGGAATATTTTGTTTGACTTTTTGACACTATTTATTTTATTTCTTTACTCAATTTTTAAAAAATGGTAGTAATTTTGTAATTATAAGACCCCAGTTATTTTAGTCTGTGCATACAACATGTAGGGTCAGTCCACTTTATTGGGCTTGACCACAAATAAATAAAGAAAACAACAAAAAAAAAAAGAAGGAAAGGAAAACAAAGCACTTACCTGGCAACGGTGGGTAGACATTTAACACACCCAGCAATAATAGAGGCCAGTGAGAGAAGAGAACAGAGGTGAGCTGCAGAACAATTTTGAGAAGCAGAAAAAGTGCAGAAAACGAGAGAAACAAAACAGAGAAGGAAAAGGAGGAAGAAGAAGGACGATCAGTCATTCCGTCCGGCAGAAAAATTCACATCTTTGGTGAAATCCTTTCTCTTACACCTCTCTTGTTCTTAGCCTAGAATTGTGTACTAGAAGTATAAATATTTTGGGGAATCCACTGCCGACTGTGATTTGTTGATTAGCCAAGATTAGTGAAAATCTTGATGATTGTTGGTGAACCTCTAGGCATATGTTAGAGAGAAACATTGGTGTACCCATTATTTGATATAGTGGAGATTTGAGATGGTGGCCTTCTTTCTGAAGGGTTTTCCACGTATAAATCTCGGTGTCGATTTACTGCTTTATAGTTGCTTTGGTTGATTTGGTGTTGTTGGCTTGATTGCATCTGTTGGAAATTCATTTGGCACACAGGGGATATACTGTTTTGGATATTGGTATTGTTTTGATATTTTTGGTGATCTCACAGTTTCCGCACTATTCTGCTATTTTTCCCAACACAAAAATACGCAAACACCTTCGTACGTAAAAGGAGGGAATTGATTTGATCGGTATTTGCTGGAATTTCTAAGGACGTGTTTGTTGAAATCAAACAACAATCAATCACGTTATCCAAAAAAAAAAAAAATGTAAACGTTATCCAAAAAAAACAACAATCAATCTTTACAAATTATAGAATCCGACACTATATTGACATATGGCTGCGTTTGGGAAAAGACACTAAAGATTACCGTTTAGCTTTTAAAATGCATACTAAAAATAGCCTAAAATTCTATTTATATAGTAAACACTAATTACAGTAACCGTAAAATTTTAATCTCTAATCTCTAAACTCAGAACGCTCATCTTCCCCAGCTTTTAACTTTTCAAACTCCAGACTCTAAACTTTAATTTAAAATTGCATTACCAAACACCATTATTCAAATTTAAAACTATTTATTACTATTAATTTCAAACTTCAGACTCTAATCTCTAAATTGCAGACGCTAAACTCTAATTATTTCCCAAACATACCATATTGAAGTCCAGGTGCACTAAGGCATGAATTTCAAAATGGAAATTGTTAAAAGTTTCCAAATTTCAATGCAATTGGTGCTTGATCGTGTGGTCCATGTCCATCTACCTATGCTGTTCCAATTCGATCCTGTTTAATTTTCCCGTGTCTTTAATTTCCTATCGTACGGTTTCACATATACATTTTTCCTTTGTTGAACCGATGCCAAAAGGATAATCCGTCTCGGTATGAGTACTGTATTACATATGCTGTTGTTTTCCCTCTTTTGGTTTAAATGTTTGATGATCCAACTGTTGAGTTACTGAAATACTAATAGTATTTGTTTTGACAGCACTTTACATACTGGACGACTGTGGATGACATGAAAAGTTAAAGATGATACTCATCAGCCCCATATAAATTTTATATATTGAACGGTAGGATGAATTCCTCAACAACACATACATACACACACCACACATTCCTGCTAATACAACATGCAACGTATTGGAACAAAGAAAAACATGGCAGACGGACAAGGAAATCGATCATATGTGGCTAGAAAAATACTATAAATGCATACAGTGGGGCCGGAGGAAATATGTTCTTCTCAAGGAGTTCACTTAGATGGAGGTGGTGCTAACAGCGTGGGAATGGAAGGAATAGCAGTTGGGATGCTCGGCATGTTTGGAATGGTAGGAATTCCACTCGGCAGCGATGGCACTGCTGGAATCTTTGGGAAAGATGGATTATTAGCCGGCAAAGTTGGAATAGGAATGCTTGGAATCGATGGCAGGGTACCAGTGGGGAGGGTAGGCATGGTGGGCAATGTTGGAAGTGTAGGCTGAGAAGTTTGCAACAGGCGGCGGCGGGCTGCCAGGGTCGGTGGGAGATGGGTTGAGAGAGAGATCATGGCAATGATCAAACAAGTTACAGCCAAATGGAAGTTGGAGGCAGCCATTCTGCTTGATTTGGTGGACTGGTGGTTGATCTTGATTAATTTGAATGTTTAAAGGCAAGTAGTGTTGATTGGTAATGTAATGAAATGAGGGAGTTTGGGGTGTGCATTTATAGAAGAGAAATAGTAGTGTATGATAGATGGAGGGTTGTGACTTGTGAGTTAGATAGAATGCAGTTATGTTAGGTTAACTTCTCTTCCGAGGTTGATCTAATTAATTAATGCAGCTGGGTTTTGGATCATATACAAATCGACCAGCAGGTGTGTCCAATTTCATACATTCAAATTTGGCAGTTTGGTCATCAGCAAAACAGACACATTATGAGAACTAGTATTTTAAAACTTAAACAACAATCATTTATTAAAAGTAGACACACCTATAAAAATTAAATAGCTATGCATTCTATTTTGCTTTTAAAAGTAAACTACTTATTTACAAGCATTGTTAATTTGTCTCTACTTAAATGTCTAGGTACAAGAAATGTTAATTATGCAATAACCAAAAAAAAAAAAGTTAGGAAAATGTAAAATACTTTTCGCAAAGCTATAAAGTAAATCAAATTATTTATTTATTTATGTTTTTTTGGGTCTTGGGAGTTAGCAGAGTATGGTATCTGGTATACACCTGTGGATGCTTTCTGAAGGCTCCTAGCGTGTAGTGTTACTCTTGCCTCTTGGGCTGTAATTTTGTTATTCCTCTTTTTTTTTTTTTTAGCTTTCTTGTATTATGACAGTGGGTGTGATCATGCACCATGTTGACAAGTAGATTAGCTAATTAAGGACTGTATATTGAAATGATGGATTGAATTTGAACACAATCAGGTTATATAATAGCTAGGCGCCAAAATACAGACATCCCTTGATGAACACTGAACACGACTCGCACTCACTCGTGAATGAAGGCTCCATGCTCAGAAACATGTACATGGAGAGCTCAACACTCCATTGCAGAAGGTAGGTAGTTCAGTTTGACACTAGATTCCCTAGTACTGCTGCAGCTGGATCAAGTGGCCTTAGCTTATTCATTTCCTATGTTCTGCTGGTTTGGATTTGTCATTTGGGAGTTCCTGAAATACTATGTCTTAGTTACAACTCTAATTATTATTGATTGTTAAAGAGTTCACTCCTATTATAAGTGACAGTTATGGTATTGACGAAATCAATCAATTGTAGGAGTATTTGATTTGGTTTCTCGAGGGATTAATTAATATGTACGTATATTTATATATCAACTGTGTTTGAAGACTAATTGTTGTGGAAGAAGGGGCCACTTAATTTTTATATGCTTCGCTGTTTGGGAGTCTTTAAATTCGTCACCATTTCCTCACATTCCCCCTTTGCTCAAACGGCCACGATTGGATCATTTGCTTTTGTTATATAGTATTCTCTCTTCTTTTGGTTTCAAATGTTCGATAATCAATTGTTCAATTACTGAAAACTCTGTGAACTTGATTATTAGACGATTCTCAAAAGTGTGGAACTCAATAAAAAAAATAAAAACATTAAGATGATTTAAAGCCCACATATAAATTCTATTGATAGGAGGAATAAATTCCTTAACAGCACACAAACATTAGATATTTCTCCCCTGATACAACATGAGCACAATGCATGTATTGAGACAACGACAATAATCACAAGAAGTAGAAAAGACTAGAAATAATGTAGAGGGGCGCGCGCGGTGGGAAAGGCAGATATTGTCTCTGTCATGAATGAGTTCACTTAGATGGAGGTGGTGCTAATAGCGTGGGAATGGAAGGAATAGCAGTTGGGATGCTCGGCATGGATGGCATGTTCGGAATGGTCGGAATTCCACTCGGCAGCGATGGCACTGCAGGAATCTGTGGGATAGATGGATTATTAGCCGGCAAAGTTGGAAGAGGAATGCTTGGAACCGATGGCAGGGTACCAGTGGGGAGGGTAGGCATGGTGGGCAATGTTGGAAGTGTAGGCTGAGAAGTTTGCAACAGGCGGCGGGGGGCTGCCAGGGTCGGTGGGAGATGGGTTGACACAGAGATCATGGCAATGATGAAACAAGTTACAGCCAAATGGAAGTTGGAGGCAGCCATTCTTAAATTGGTCTGGTAATGGATTTTAATCTGAATGTCTTAACTGGTAGTGTAAGATGAGGAAGAGTAGAGAGTTTTAGTTGTGCATTTATACAAGAGAAATTTGTGACAATATGTACAATTGTGAGTTTGATAGAATACAGTTAGTTGTTGATGGTAGGTTCTGAAGAAGAGGAACTTAGGTTAGGTTATCTGTTAACTAATCATCATGTCATCAAACAAATAAGTACTCCCTCCGTTTTTAAAAGTTTGCAACATTCCTTCATTTTACGCAATCCAATACACATTTTTAACGCTTAATATATCAAATTGTGTAAACGTAAAAATTATAAAAATTTGATATTCTAAAACTACGGGATTAGACGCATCCAACAAGATCTCATTTAACTATATTCTATCTTATATAACTGTGTTAAAAAATTTGAATCAAAGTTACTCAATGAATATTAACAACTATGCAAGTGTTTCATTTATTAAAAAACGGAGGGAGTAATACACAAGACAGCAATATAATACTAGTATAAGCTAACCCAAGTTGGTGTCCAATCTTTACATGTAGATTAGCAATTTGTATATTATCACCCAGGAACAATTTAGAACAATTCAATGTTAGATTAATCCATTTAATATGGGAAACATGTAGTAGGAGTATTTGTCAATTATCATCTAGGAGTACCATTCCATTTAGAATTAACTAATTTAGCAAAACAACCAAAAATACAAGCAAATTTAGAATCTAGCCAACTGCTTCATGTGTAGCAATTTGTTATTTCTAAATTCCATAGGCAACACAATAGAAAATGAAAAAGAAATTAAATTATAACAGTAGTGAGTTATAGTATGAGGTCATCTCCAATGGTACACTAAAACCTAAAATGGGTTGGCATCTTCTCTCCAACAATACCCTAAAACCAAACCTATTTTAAGTTTTTTGAGTTTTATGAATAGTAAATACTCAAATTTGAGTATTTACTATTCATAAACCTATATCACTTTTTGCAACTAAATTAATTGCAATTTCATCCCTCCAATTCTTGCAAATTGAATTATATATTAATTTAAAAATAGAAAACAAATTTTTATTCTAATTTTGTATTATGGTTAATAATTTTATAATTTATACAATTTTTTTTATTAAATTTACTTTATATCTAATTAGATTAAAGATTTTAAGTTTTTTTTTTTTTGTTTTTAAGAATTTTATTTTATAAAATAAATTTTAAACATAAAGATAACTAATTTATATTGGCATAATTAATGAGTATTGAATCTGTGTGGGTTAATGTACAATTTATAAGAAACGATGGGTATGATTGAAAAAATAAATAAATTTTTCTTTTGAGTTTGAGTTTAGTGTAAATGGTTGGAGATGAGTTACTGTTTGATGTGATGTTTACTGTAAAATGGGTTTGAGTATAGTGTTGGCTATTGGAGATGCTCTGATAGTGATAATTAAACAAGAGAGAGAGAGAGATGTAAGGACATTAATTCTGACATGACGACCAACCAGTCGTAAACTGTATGCATTGTCTGGCTGGGTTCCTTCCTGGAAGAATCAAGAATCATCAAGAGTGGAGAAAACTACAGGTCCTTTATCCTTACAGGAGGTAGCTAGGCCGCCTAGGATATATCATCCGATACATGGACCATTACAATGGCGGGGCCGGGGGCCCCTTTCTTCAGAAACCCTACTGATAGTAACGTGGGCGTTTGATCACCGGCAGGGGCTGCAGGTGGTGGCCCGAACCGGCCAACAAAGTGGACTTGTCCATGACCATTTTCAGTGCCCTCTTCAGTGTGCCCAAACAACACACATCCCTTTCCCTGTGTACCTCCTGCTGCTGCTGCTGCTGCTGCTGCTTATTGATCAACAGAACCATCTTTGTTCTTCCTCCCACCGTACACATCTCTGCCCTCACCACTTTCCCACCTGCTGCTTTCACCGCCTCTATTAACTCCACTATCATCTCTTCCCTGTCCTCGCACGACATTGTCGCCTTGATCGAATTCCTGTCGTCTTCGCACTCCCACAGTTTCAGCTCGTCGGCTTCACTCGGGATCAGTATAATTGGCCTCCTCAAACATGATGATGATGATGGGCTGTTGTCGTCGCCCAATTGCTGCTGCAGCAGCAGCTCTTGAGTTGTTTTCTTCAGCTCTTTCACTCGCCGGACAGCTTCAGTTAGCAAAGATGCCTTGTCCGTCTGATATAAATTAAAAATATGCATAGAGGGAGGAGCCATCGACAAATTACAAAAATTTCTGAGAAATTTCATTATACTTCTTAATTCTAAGAATAACACAATTTCTTAATTTACATGCATGGATATAATTTAATTAATAAAGGTTTATATTAGATACTCATCACGTACAAATTAAAGCTGTTCTTGTAGATAAGCTTTTCATTAATTAATCAGTCTGAAAATGGAACACGTGCTAATTACTAGAAAGCAAAAATGATACTAGTACCTATTTCATGTATCGGCGTGACACACGGTATATTGCAGATTTTGAGTCATTAATTAAATAATAATTCTTCCCATTCCCATGCTGAATATAATATACTCCCTCCGTCCCGCGAAGATTGAACCCTTTCTTTTGGGCACGGTAATTTAGGTAGTGGAGTTTAGTAATTAAAGTGGTGTGAGTATTTGTGTTTAAGATTCTAATGAATTTTGATACTGTTTATTGTTTAACTTTGACTTAATATTATCGTAATGATTAATTAGAGAAAAATATTCAAGTGTGGTCTTGTTAGAATCGTCTAATCATGTAGTTTTAGAATATATATTTTATACAATTTTTATTTGTATCAATTTTGTAATATTGAGAATTAAAGAAATATGGGGGACTTTGTGTAGGAAAATAAATATGCATTGGAATTTGTGCAGAATAGTAAAAGTAAGTATTTTTAATGTGATTTGACAATAATTAAGTTTCTAATCAAACATATATTAATTTAATTTTTTTAAAAAGAGAAATGGATCAAACTTCGTGGGACACCCCAAAAAAAAATAGGGGTCAAACTTCGTGGGACGGAGGAGTATAAAATAATTAATGTGTTGGATCATATAATTAATTGAAAACATGGGATGAAACGAGGAATCAGCCTAGATCTACATGCATATCCATATTCTGATATTCAACAAGTGGATAAGGACCCCAGCTAGCTACCTACTGTGTGAAACAAAAGACTGTATAGTTCAAAGCAGCAGTTTCAAACACACACACACCTTTTCTCACCACTGTACTACACTTTAATACTCCCTCCGTTTCTAAATAAATGTAACATATGGAAATGACACGGAATTTAATGCAAGGAACAAAAGTGCTTTAGTGTAAGTTTTTTACCTTTAAAAGTATTTCATATATGGTATTGTAACATTTATTATGAAAGTGTTACACTTAAAAAGAAACGGATGGATGAAGTACTATTTATTGTATCATCTCAGCACTGCACTCAGACAGCACACACTTGGTCTACTTTTGACAATTGAAAAAAGGAAACAGAAAAGAAACTAAGTTTAAACATAACAAGTACGAGTATTTGTTGGAGTTCAAGTTGTAGTAGTTAAAGTAAAACTAAAACATTTGTCCAGGGGCGGTGCAATACATACCTTGATTGTGTTGGGAAGTATCGATTTGAGGGTGGCAATATGGGCATTGATTCTCTTGCGGCGGCGGCGTTCCGCCTCCTTGTGGCTATTGCTGGCTGCTGCAGCTTTCGCTTCTTCTTCTTCCGCCGCCATGGATCTTATTGGACTCATCAGCCGTTGTCCCTTTAAAACTTCATTCCCATCCACCATTAGTCATGGAAAATCCTAATGAATTCAACAATATATACAGGGTGTTATGTAATGATCATTTTGGGAGGGAGTCAGGCAAGGAGGGCACGACAAAGGTAATTGAAACGAATCTTCATACACAAAACCCCTTAAATTTAAATCAAATTCCAAAAAGAAGAATATATAGATTTTTTGAATAAATTTTAGTAGTAATAGTAGTAGTAGTACTTACGGAAGGAAATATTATTGTGTGCGCTGGATATGATATTGAAGATTGTTGGTCGAAATGATGAGTATGGTGACAAAGGAATCAAATTAAAGAGGGGGGGCAGATATCACTTTGGTTTTTTACAGGAATAATGTAATTGGCATGGGCAGAATTGTTTTCAATAGGATTTACTAAGCGCTTCAAAGATTGTTTGTCGGATGAGGAGATGGAGATCCAAGAGTGGCATTGTCTCCTTTTATAGTACCTGTACTTGGCTGGGGATTTTTTTTTTTTTTTTTTGGTTTTTTTGGGGGAATATATTATACTTATATTACTACTAGATTTTTTCGCCCGCTACGCACGGGTATTAAACTAATATGACGATATAAAATGAGAATATAGTATTTTTTTTTTCTAATTACATGATATTCAGAATCTTTTGCTTAAATAGTGGTTGAAATGCATGCAACGAAAAATTAAAAGAAAAATAAAAGAGATAATAAGATGAATGAAGGAAATTCAAACCCATGTGGAAATAATATAAAATAAATTATTTTTACTGTTAAAAAATTATATATATAGTTTTCTTTCATATCTAAAATAATGAGAGCAAGTGAAAAATAAATACCCTTAACTATTCAAAATTAGAAAAAATTACTCCATTCGTCCCACTAATTCTGTCTCACTTTCCTTTCTGGTCCGTCCCACTACAATTGTCACATTTCACTTTTTAAAAAAACTTACTCCATAAACATCAACTGAAACATCGCATCAACTAATTACTCCACTTTATCTGTTAATTTTTAAATACTATTTTTGTCCATAATATCTTCTCAAGTTTTTCTTTTCTATATTGATTATGAAAAAAATTTGGTAGTTAATATTTTCATTTAATTTAATTTAATTTTTATTATTTTTTAGTTCATTATTATTATAAGCCTTAAAATCGAATTTATACTCCGATACCAAGTTTTTTGGGACATGTTTGGCACGGTGTATAGTATTAAGGTGTATTATATTATTTAATGCAAATGTATTATACTAAATTAATATTATACAGTGTTTGGTGACACACTGTATTATAATTATACAGTGTTTGATGTTAATATAATGTATTGTACTTGTATTATTTTTATGGTATTATTGAATGGTTTAAATTATTTAAATATTGCAATATTTATATTTTCAAATATTTATGATTCATAGAAAATATATTATTTCAAAAATTAAAATTAATCTAATTATTTTCTTAACTAATTTAGATAAATTAATTAGTCAATGGGATGGGAAGTAGCTGTGTCTAAGGAATTCGCAGGAGCAGGGAGTCTGGGGAAAGGGGATAGGTCGGGATTAAAGAGGGAGAAAGAGAAAAATAGTGATGTACAGGGTAAACCCCCGCCTTTCCTTCGGGATTAAATAATACATTGAAATCCGCATTAAAATTATACATGTACAAACTTTTAAATGCATCAAACATGGATCTGTATTATCCTTTTGCAAAACAATAGTACTATGAGGCATAATACACCCGGCCTCAGGGGTATACTTTTTATATTCATTTACAGTACAAATTATTTTTAAAAAATTGTATAACAATTTACTTCAAATTTCATATACATTTTATTTTATACTGAAATAGATGAAGATTACTGGATTAAGAATATTATGTTTAATAATTAAACTATAATGTGTTTTAGTCTATTTTTCCGTTTTCTTTCTTTTCTTCTTTAAAAAGAAAAAAATATATGTAGAATTTGTTTAGAATGGTATAAAATTTTGTAGGTTATTAGTCATTTTACTTTAATCAATATTGTTTAGGGTCAATTTAATGTTTACACTATATTTTTAGTGAAATATTTTTATTTAAAATATAGTTATTATATTTCTTATATTGATATATGATTATATATTTTTTAGACATAAATTTGTAACCTAATTAAATTTATTTAATAATATTATAGTATTAATATTTTTAAAAATGTTATGTATATAATCAAATAATTTATATATATATATATGTATTTATAATCAATTATATCTTTCTAAAATATATAGAAAGATTTTCTCAAGATTTTATTATATTATTAATACATAGATTTATTTTCTAAATATAGGTTTAGATGATGTGTCCGATGACGTGGAATTAGTCAGCACATTACGTGTAAACTTAAGAACCGTTGATCTATAAATGAGCATATAATGACTGATTAACCCTTTAAAATTAAGAAGAATGAATTAAATTTAATAAGGACAAAAGAGTCTGCACATGCCAAAAAGTATTCAGGATTTATTATATAGATTAGCTACTACCTCCGTTCTCATATAAGTGAATCATTTGCATAGTAGTAACTATTTATTGGGTAATTTTGACTAATTTTTTAGACATAGTTATATAAGAAAAAATATAGTCATGTGATATCTAATTAAATTCGTCTAATCACATAGTTTTAGAATATTAAATTTTTATATTTTTTACTTATATACAATTTGAGTTATAAACATTTAAAAATATGTCTTGGACTGCGTGAAATGCAGGAAGGGTGCATTTATATGAGAACAAATGAAGTATATTACATGTGGGAATGTGGCCTATACTTTACCTTAATTTTTTTACTTATCCCTCGGTTTGCACATACACCAATGATTATTTATTAATTTTTAATTTAATACTTCCTCTGTTTTTTAAAAATTGTTACGGAGACCCACCCAGCACGCAGCTCAGTGCACATTTTAAACCATTAATAACTCAAATTCGGTAAATGTAAAAATTCTAAAAATTCGATATTTAAAAACTACAAAACGGGACGAATCTAACAAGATCCCATTTGACTATATTTTAACTTGTATAATCATAATAAAAGTTTAAGTCAAAGTCCAGTAGCCATTTGTCAAACGTAGCTAACAAAAAAAAAAAACGCAGGAAGTATGTGGTTTGTGTGTGTTTTCAATTTGATAATAAAATATTATCACTAAGGTTAATAATTAATTTAATTTATCATCCTACTAAAAGTATCATTTTATTTTGGAAAAATACCTAAAAAATACCTAATTCCAAAAGAACTTACCACTTTAATACCCCAAACAATTTTTCTTCCTCTAAACCCCCCAACCAAAAACAAAAATTCATATAAGGTACATGGAGAGAAAAAATTTTTAAAATAAAGACCATTTTACCCTTAAAACATAAAATCAAAGAAATAATATCTAAAAATTACCTAAAAGAGTTTAACACTTCTCTAAAAAGTGCCCAAAAACCACACCCCCTCTAAAAAATTGGTATCAGAGCATAAGTTGCGATTTTAGGGCTTATGGCTAATGACGGATTAAAAGATAATCAAAACACAATTAAATTAAATGACAATATTAATTACGAAAAATTTTTAATAATTGATATTGAAAAGAAAAGGCTATTCAAAAACCAAACTAAAGATTGTAAGATCTGTAAACAAAATAAAATAAAAATCAAAAGAATAAAACTCAAGAAAAATAGAACTTTTAAAAATTATTGCAAACTAATCGTAAGATTAGAAGCTTTAAGACAACACTTAAAAACTCATGAATAAAATGTTAACAAATAAAAACATGGATATACAAAGAAGTCTTCAATCAATTGAAGCAAAACTAGATAAGTTAGAATTATTAGGAAAACAAAATAATACAAATCTTAAAGTAATATTAGAAAACCAAACATACTTATCAACCCAGTATGATAAATCATCCAGTGGAATGAAAAACTTATCTAAAACCATAACAACACTTCAATATGAAAATTCTAAACTAGTTAATGATATCCCAAATCCGAGAAAAATCATTAACCATAGTGAGGAATTAAAACAACTACAAGATAAGGTTGAAAAACTTGATAAAGAGATAAAGGAAATTAAAAATATTGTTGAAAACAATATTGAAAATGTAAATGAAATGTGTAACAAAATTATAAAAATCATTAAAGGATAATGGAAACAGCTTTGAAAGAGGTTAAAGAAACAATAGAAAACTTTAAACAAGAAATTAATAATAAATTCAAAGAATTAAACAAAGAATTAGTAGAAATAAAGCTAAATGTTAATAATCTTCATAAGAAGATTGGCGAAATAACAGACCATAATAAAACAAATAATACAAATATTAGTCTAATTGACAAGAAAATAAAAGAGCTTGTAACAACTGAAATACTAAAGAAAAAAATTGATGATGTACATGTTCAAATGGAAAACATGAAAAAATATCAAGACCCTGCATTAAGAATAGCCATTGAAAGCATAGATGAAAAACTTGAAAGAATACAAGCTGTTAGAATACCTGAAGATAATACAATAAAACAACTAGCTGAACAAATTGCAAAGTTACCTGCAGAAGCTAGAAGGAAAACTAAACCACAAGAAAAACTAAACTTCTGGGTTGTAAAACCAGACGAAAAATATCTACAAAAATGAGCAGAAGATCATTTTCTCTTACTAATGAATCCAAAAACAGTCTAGTAGAAAGAAGTAATTCTCAAAGGATTGAAAGCTCAAACTTTGAAAAAACTTTAATAGATAGAATGTTCAGAGAAAAAACCAAACTTGAAGAAGGGCCAACAATAATTGAAGAAATAATTGACCCTGATATTGAATTTGAAAACTTCAAGAAAAGAACATTAATCCAATTAGAACCAAGATTATTGTATGACCAAAGATTCCTTAATTGGAACACAGGATATTACAAATATCATTATACGGAACCAATAAGCTGTCTAAAAGATGACAAAAAATTAATAAAATTAATAAGCAATAATGAAGCAATTAGGCTTCAAAGACAAGGACAAAAATACATGCATATGGGATTAATCTCCATAGGAGTAAAAGGTTTAACTAGAAAAAACTTAGGAACTAAAGTCCTAATGACTGTTCTAGATACAAGGTGGACTAATCCAACCCAAGCTATCATAGGATTAATGGAAATTGATATGAACCCTAATGTGGGAGTATGTTATTTGGCACCAGATTATATGATACAAATAACAGATTTTATGAAGCATATCCAAATAGGAATTCAAACTGTAGGATATGAAGAAATGGAAACTGGTCACAACCTAATGGTATGTGTAGGCTTCTTAGGAAGAATCACAAACAATGGCCAAACTAGGCATAAAACAAAAATTGAAACTGTGGTAAGTATCATAGGAAGTGAAGGAGTAAAAATGATAGGACCAACTGAAATATCATCGGAAGAAAATGCTGGGAAAAATTGGGATCTATCAAAATTCTTTGAAAAACCAAATGTTAAAAATTTAACTCCAAAAAATGTAAATTACTTCATTAACTCCAGAGGAGAAACGTCAGTAAGATTTAATGATTATGAAACTGCAAAACGACCAATAGATTTTACAGAAGAAGAAGGTCAGGAAAATGAATAGACAAATGAAAAGATTTATTGTGGAAAAACCAGTAACGGATAACTATGTAAAATATGAAGGAAAACAAATCTTCCACCCTAGTGAGGATGAGGTAGAAAGGATTGCTAAAGACATACAACATATTTGTTTAAAAACAAGAAAATTCGAAAACTTTAAGAAAGGAAAAATTCTAAATAAAAGAGAATACCATGACAGGTATGAAAGAGTTTTCTCACAACATGTGCATTCTGCACTAACTAAAAAATTCAAAAACAAAGGAATATTACCTCATAATTGTCAAGATTGTAAAATTGATCTTGATAGAAGATATTCTGATAAGTTAAAACATATGATCCATTTAATAGAATGTCCAAAACATAGTGGATATTTTGAGAATTGGATAGAAAATTATGAAGAAATGATAAGAGAAATATCAAAACTAAATGAACAAAAACAAGAATTAAAGGATAAAATGAAAAGAAAAAATAAAGAATGGAAGAATAATTTAGAAGATATTATTGAGAAAGAAGTACAGAAAAGATTACAAAAAATACAAATAAAAGAAGAACAACAAGCAGATATAGAAGCTCACTTGTTCTTAAAGGAAAACTCACCAGAAGTAGGACAAAGTTCTGATAATATATTGATGGAACAATATATGGGAGACCATATCTCCTTACATTCTGAGAAAACAAATAAAACAGCTAAGGAATTCATGAACAAAGATGTTGTCATGAAAAATACAGGAGACAGTATAACAAGAGTCCCTGGAACTCCCTTTGCCCCATACCAAAGAGGTACTGAGTGGAGACCTGGAACTAATTATACTGGAAACAATTCTAGACACTCAATCACACATGTTCATCCAGAATATCCTTATGGAAAAATACAACCTGGGATGATAACAAAACCTAGAGGAATTAGGCAACCTTTAGAAAGAGGATATTATCATAACCCAGCAATATTAGAAGTAACAAATGTAAGCCCTCAAGAATGGGGCTCAGTAATTGCAAAATGGAAAAACATAGTTGTGGCTGATTACATCAAAAACAAAAATGATTATAATGATACAGCTGAATCAATGTATGGATATCTTGAAACCTATTTAGGAGAATTCGCACAGTCAATGTGGGAAGTATTTAAAAGAGACTATCCAATGGATTATCAAGACTTAATAGAAAGAGGACCAAATCCTTATAACTTTGTAAATAAAATATCAAGTCTAATAACGGGTGAAGATGGTAATTCAGGACATATAACAACACAAATGGATGCCTTAATCCATCTAGACCAAATGCATCTAGATGACTTATATGGAACAGTAGACTTCTTAAATGAATATGTCTACTATACAGGCCTAGCAGGAGGTGCTTTTAACCAAGAGTTAGGTGAAAAATTATTTATGAAAATACCAAGACCAATTGGTCAAGAAATCCAAGATACATGGAATAAAATGGTTGAAAAGAATCCTCAACAATATACTATTAGTATGAGGGCCGTTCATGTGGTAAAAATACTAAAAGATAAGTGTACAAATATAATTGCACAAAAACAACTTAAGAAAACTGATTATTCATTCTGTAAAAGGATATACACTCCCCAACGATATGGTAGGCCGGAACCATTAAGGAAAAAACCCAAATTCATAACAAGAAAGAAGTATTTTATAAAACAATCAAATAGCAGAAAACCTTTCTTGAAACAAAAACATCACGTCAGAAAATATAATCCTAGTAGAAATTATACAAAGAAACTTGCCTGTTTCACATGTGGTGATGAAAGCCATTTGGCAACAGCATGTCCTAAAAGAAAAAACCAACATTCAAGAGAAGCAATTCTTACAGAATGTATACAACAAGATATATTGGATGTAGACTCAGATGTTTCTGAGACTGAAACAATATATAGCATAGTGACAGTGGAAGAAAATGTTATAGAAGAACAAGGGGATGATGATCCCTATGAATTGATTAATATGCTTGCAAATGAAAACTCATATAATGGTATCACATATAAAGAGTATATGATGCCATATGAAACTGAGTATATGATGAGAGAAATTAATGAATGCGAAAACCATAATTGGCTTTTCAGAGTAGGCACTGATTCTACACCTTGTATAAAATGCTCTTATTACCCATCAAGAAAACTTAGAGCTAAATGTACAATGTGTCATGTAGAAATATGCCAAATATGCTTGTTAAAATATCATAAAACTAAATTCCCCGAAGAAATGCCAATAACAAAAATTGATGATAATTATACATTCATCACAAAAAGAATAGATATAATAGAAAGAAAACTTTTTGATTTACAAGATATAATGAATCCTAAGGAATTAAAAACCAGAATTGAAAACATAGAAGAAATCTTAGAAGAATATAATATGTTAAGTCCTAAAAATACGGAAAATAAAGGAAAAGAAGTTCCTGAAGAAGAATCTAATGATAAACAAAATCCTAGTACGGAGTACATGTTAGCACAAAACCCTGAGTACATACCTGTGTGCCACGATCCTTCATCATTAACTACACTAAGGGTACCAATAATCTTTAAATTAAGAGAATTGGTATTTCGTACTAATGCAATAATCGACACAGGATGTACAAGAATAATAATAAATGAGAAACTCATCCCAGAACATCTACAGAAAAACTTAGCAAAACCCATTAAATCAGAATTAATGGATGGAAGAATATCATATACAACAAAACAACCCATTACAGGTGGACAAATATTCTTTGAAACCAATTGTGGAATATCAGAACCCTATGGAGTTCCTGATAATTCATATATAAAAGACTTAGTAATAAATGCAGATGTAATCTTAGGATTACAATTCTTCTTACAAAATAATGGAGGATTATTTATTACAAAAGATTATATCCAAATTGTTGAAAAAGCAACTTTGGCAATGTTTGCACCTAGTATTAGTAATGCGGGAACCAGGCTTTTAACAACATCAGAGTTGCGAGAGAAGCGTGGTGGAGCCCCTACTAGTAATACAAAAATAAAAAATAAAAAACTTCTAAAAGACAAAGATATTGAAAATTGTAAATGCAAAATAAAAGGAGCATGTAAACAAACTTGTAAAGAAAACATACAAATTACAGAGTTTGAAGAAGAATACATTCCTGAAACTCCAAGACTAAAAGAATTAATAAGTATAACTAGATTTAAGCCTGAAGAAACCATAACAAAATGGATTGAAAGGTTAGAAAAATCCCAAATTATTGGAGATAACATCCAGAAATATTGGGAAAAAGATGGAACAATATGTAAGCTTGAAATAATAAATCCAGAATTAAGAATCTCAACTGCAGAGATAAATCCTACAAATCTGGATATAGCAGATTTCAAAATGCATATTGATGAATTAAAAACTTTAAAAGTAATTAGAGAATCAAACTCCAGACATAGGTCTGCAGCTTTTATTGTGAGAAAACATTCTGAAATTGTAAGAGGAAAATCAAGAATGGTCATTAATTATAAAAGACTCAATGACAATACAAAAGATTTTGCTTACAACATACCAGATAAGACAGTCTTAATAAATAGGATTCAAGACTCAAAAGTATATAGCAAATTTGACTGTAAGTCGGGATTCTGGCAAGTAAAAATGCATCCTGAATCAGTTGAATGGACTGCATTCACATGTCCAGAAGGTTTATTTGAATGGTTAGTAATGCCATTTGGACTAAAAAATGCACCAGCTATATTTCAACAAAAAATGGATAAAATTTTCAAACCATACCAAAAATTTGTTTTGGTATACATTGATGATATTCTAGTATTTTCAAAAAATAGTACTGAACATATGAGTCATCTTGATACAGTGTTTAGGCTATTTGAAAAACATGGAATAATCATCTCAAAGAAAAAGATGGAAATTAATAAAACTAAAATAGCATTCCTTGGGGCAGAAATTGGAAAAGGAAAAATAAAACTCCAAGATCATATTGCTAAAAAGGCTATTGAATTTCCTGATAAAATGGAAGATACAAAACTATTACAACAGTTTTTGGGATTGGTTAATTATGCTAGACCATACATTAAAAACTTATCCTCATTAACAGGATCATTATATAATAAACTGGGAAAAAATGGTCAAAGGTATTTTAACCAAGAAGATATAAAAAATGTACAAAAAATTAAAGAAGCATTAAAAACACTTCCAGAATTGGTATTGCCAGAAGATAGTGATTATCTTATTGTGCAAACTGATGGATCACATGAAGGATGGGGAGCTATCCTTTTGCGAAAAAAGGATGTCTACTCACCTAAAAGTAAAGAAGAAATTTGCCAATATGCATCAGGAAAATACAGAGAAAAGGGTAACCTTTCCTCGATTGATGCAGAACTATTAGCAATAAAGTACGCACTTGATAAATTTGAACTGTTTTTAACAGGAAAACCAGGATTCACAGTAAGAACTGATTGTGAAGCCATAGTAAAATTTCATAGCCAACTCCAAGAAAAAAGATCAATGTCTAGGAGAAGGTGGTTGAATTTTACAGATGTTATTAGTCAGAAAGGCTACAAAATAAAATTTGAACATATTAAAGGAGAAGATAACAAAATTGCTGATATACTATCTAGAATTCTGATTAAAGAAAGGGAAAAACCATTATATGACACTGAATTTAAAAACGAATCAATTGATAATTATGATGAAAATGATGAGGAAAAATTTAAACTAAAATGGGATCAATTTTACAGGGAGGATTGGAATATTGAGAATTGAATAATATTGTTACAGGAATGGCAGAAAACTCCCAGAAAAACTCTTTGAAAATCAGCAATGAAAATGGAGTAAAAACCACAGGGATGGTGAAAACCCCAGAGGGATATTACACAATCCCTTCTAAAACCAGCATCCCAGAAGGGAAGAAAAAAGATAAACTCCCAGAAAAAGGAGTAAAAATCTGCTTTGGCAAAAGAGCAGAAACAGGCAATAATGTAGAATTAATCTTATTTGATAACATGAAGTACAGGCCTATCACAGGGTTGAACTACACAGAGGAACAGATCTGCCTTTGTGATAACATCTGGAGAGCATCATTTGACAAAAACAACAGCAGGTATATTGTTACTTGTCTCTCTGCTTTAAGCATGTATTTCCAGAAATTCAATAACACAAAACCATTTTTATATTATGTAATCTATGAAGGTTATAAAAAAGGAATTTATGATAAAAATGATATTTTACCTCTTAATGAAGATAATGAAAAACCTCTTCATAAAGGATTTTATGACATAATGTCTGCAATTCAATTTGCAAAAACCACAATGGGCCCAGATTTCTTTGTAAGCCCAAGTTTGAAAAACATTGTTGATGGTTTGAGGCCAAAAACCCAAAATCCTACAGGCCCAGTCCAATATTCAATTGGACATTCTTCTAAAACCCACATTGTGTTTTGTGACCATTGTGAGAAAATGGCCAAGGAAGTCTGTAAATATGAAGCCCAAAAGGCCGAATGGTTACAGAATTTTGAAAACCAAAAAATGAAAACCCTTGAAGCAGAGGCCCAGATTGAAACCCTCACCAAGAAACTTGAAATCCTTCAAAACCAAAATGAGAAATTGACCTCAAAAATTGTGTCCCTTACACTAAAAACACCAAAGCCAGAAGAAAAACCAGTCTATGGTCCAGAACCCAAACCCACCAGTTCTATGACTGCAGTAGAATTGGCAAAAGCCTGGATGCAGCAAAACCAGGAAAATTCAACTCCTGAGATCTTTAAGGATCAAAAGTTTGAATCTAGTCCGTCTCAAACGGCAGACGGTAAAGACGAATCAAGTCCGTTGATAGCTGATGCTTTGCTAAAAAGCATAAGTTCAGATAATTTTGAACCAAACCAGGGAAGTTCTAACCCTGAGGTCTTTGAGGACCAAAATGTTGAACTAAGCCCATCTAGTCCGGTAGATGGTAAAAGCACATTAATTCCGGTTATGGCTGGTAGTTTGCCAAAAACTATGAGTCCAGTACAGACTGGAAAATTTGATAACCTCAGTGAAGAAGAAATTCTTCATAAGCTTGAAATGGAATTAAAGCCTACTTTTGCTGAAGCAATGGCAACCAGAAAAAATGGAAGGTTTAGTGCACTGGTGGCACTAAAGAAAAATGAAGCAAAATTCCAGGCCAATAAAATCATAAAAAAACAGAAAAAAGAAAGTGGCGGACCCCACAATGATGAAGAGTACTAAGGGAGCCACGCAGAAATGAGCTGGAATTCACAATAAATACCAGCATGTGAAGGAAGGAATCCTGAAAAGAAAAAAGTCAAGAAGAAAACAAAATGCTAGTGGAGCCAAAAGCACCACTAACCATGTGAAAGAAGGAATCCGAGGCGGATAAAACCAAAAGGCAGACAAGAGCCATGTGACTCTTGGAAAACCACGTTAATGGGCACTAGGCCCCTCATTATCATATTGTTGCATTATTGTACTAGTTGTTTGATTTTTCATCCGAACCTTATCGGATAACTTTGCCACTTGGCACGTTTTTATTGGTTGTTGTGGATTACTTAGATGACATTCCCATCTATAAATAGAGGGATGGTCTTCACTTGTAACACACACCCACTTCTTAGTTCTTTAGCTCTCTAAGGTTTTTGAGACTGCATTCTTGCTACTCTCGAAAGCTCTTTCTCTTTCTAGTTTTCTTGTATCCCTACCCTTTTCAGTAATAAAATTTCAGTTTGTAAAGAAAGACCCGGTGTGGATTGCTTCCTCTTTTCTTTACTTTCTGAAATACAGGGGCCCGTCTGAACGGGAAAGCCTCTCCTCTCTCAAGGTATGGGTTAGTTTATGATTCATGTTATGGTATGATTGTTCTATGTATGGATAATAATGTTATAAACATAAATATGTGACCTTTTAAAACTTAATTGATGAGATATGCCATTAGGGGAGTAAGATAAAAATTTAAAAGGCTTTATGCCATAAAAGCTGTAAGAAAGACTCGTTAGGGGAACCACAATCCAGGGATGTTTGATAAACATAATGGTGTTTTGTTACTGTTGTCCCTCTTGATTTGCCCCTTAGACCCCCTGCTTACATTTCAGATCTAGGTCTGGACAATGCTAATTTGAATTTGAAACCCGAAAACAGGCCCAGAAAAATATCTCATCAGTGACAGTAATAAGAGGATTGCGGACTTAATGTTTATGATAATATTTCCATGGCAAAGGACAATCGGACCCATAACATATAGTCAGAAATTTAACACGACCAAGAGAATAATAGGAGATGGCAAGTACCTAGTAAGACATCACGACATATAAGTTTTTCGCGTACAAAAAATCAGTGTTTTAAAACCTTTTGAAATAATTAATATCTTTTATCAAAACAAATGGAGAATATGATTAAAACTACTGAAAACCCTAAAACAGAATCTTTTAAAAACACAGAAACAAGGTTTGTTATTGTACCTTACCCGAAAACACACTTTTTATGCCAAGAATGTGAAAATTGGCTTATCAGACTGATGAATAAACAAAATCAAATAAACCAGGTTTGCAGGGAACAAAGAGTGTTTGAAAATATTATAAAATGGAAAGTAACTAAAGAAGTTGAATTTCTAAAAAATGAAATAGAAATTCTAGAAAACAGTTATCAAAAGCACACAAAAATCTATAAGGTTTTAGAAAAACTAAGAGATAACCATATAGAAAAATGTGAAAACTATTTTATAACATGTGAACTTGAAGAAAAAATATGGAAAAAATTACAAGAAGAACATTCAGCAAGAAATAACTAATTTGAAAATGGAAGCACAAATACTTTTTGATATTTGTCCAGAATGTGGAAAACTTGGAGAAACCATGTGGAAAACAGAAAAAGAAATAAAAGACCTTAAAGATTCAATTATAAGGTTAAAAGAATATAAAGAAGATGAAGAAGAAGAAGTACAAGAACTCATATATGGGTTAAACCATGAAGAGGAAATAAATATCATTCGTAATTCAATACACAGATATGAAGAAGTGATTAGTTACCAATCAACAGACCTCAAAACAAAAATAGAGGAGTTAAACACTTCTAAAACAAACTTTATTAATCATATCAAAAAACAACATTAAAAATGACTTATAAAACAATAAGAGATTTCAGTAAAAGGGAAAAAATTGCGATTGAAAGATATCGCATTAAAAAAGAAATTATTAGAATACAACTAAAATCAAAAATAGAATGCCTACAAATCTTAAACAGGAAAGGTCTCATAGAAGAACTAATGGATGTAAGCTTGTGGCTTGACCAAGAGGCCAGAAAACTGAGAAACTGGGAAAGAAATTTAGACCAAGAAAGAAAAGAAAAGCAGGTTAATTATATCGGTTAATCAAAAAAAAAAAAAAAAAAAAAAAAAAAAAAAAAAAAAAAAAAAAAAAAACCAAATATCCAGAAAAAAGTATTGAAACCCAATATAAAAAGTACTGAAATCATATGCAAAATGTACAAAACTGATAAGGAAAACGTACTAGACTTAAGTAAGGGCAAAACTGTCAAAATATTAATCTCTCTCCTACGAAAAAAGTGTTGGGTACTGAAAAGGGATAAAAAACCCCTATGGGTACTGAACAGGTAATAAGGATGGGAAGGGAGGTATTTATTTCTAATTTTCCCTTTTATTTTTCACAGAAAAATTACGCCACGTGAATTAAATTACTGAATAAATTCTAATTGAAGTACGTACTTTTTGCTGGCCATTTTCATTCAAAAACTCGATGAAAATTGTACACGCCTCGCCTGCTGTATCATATCCTAATTAAGGATGTCATGTAAATGATTTGGTGGTCGATTCAAATTTTCTACGTACTCATGTTGGGCCGGGGAACATAGCTAGCTAGCTCTTCCCCGGACTAATTATTACCATTACACATCCATCGGCTGCATGCTCTATTACATTCTCTTGGAACGAAATTAAACTTCATCATATGATCACAATTACTCACCATTGTTGCATTTCCTTAAGCATTCGGATGTGGGGACCTTCTAGGTTGCTACAAGAGTTAAGCAGCTGCTGATCTATATATAACCTCCTTGATTAGAGTAAGCATTCGGATGTGGGGACTAATATATAATGAAGTTGTAATTGATGATAGGTACTAGTAATAGAAACATACATGCAGTAGATGATTGATGAGTCCAGAGTCTGTCTGTCTGTCTGACTAGTGTGCTGCAATGTCGTCCAGTAAAATTTGAATGGGAGCTAGCTTAGCTAGTGGTCCAAACTCCAAATTTTAAAAATAAATTAAGTAAATAAAAGAGGAGAGTGGAGTGGGGAATGGAGAATATTAGAGCAGTGACTGCAGACAAAACAAAAAGCCACAAGAGAATAGAATAGAATAGAATAGAATAATGTTGGATGGATGGATGGATGGATGTTTGCTTCTTTCTGATCTGCTCGCTCCTCTATTCATACTAATAATAATATTTGCTTTTGGCAGTGACAAGAAATTAGCTTTTGGTGGACATGTTCAAAACCACAATCATTCTAATTTCCGGCGCACCTTTGATTTTGAATGCACTGCCGCAGGCAGATTCGATTTCACACCTCACTCACTCCTACTTTTTATATTACACTTAACCCTTTGCTTTCTTCCTTTCTTCCTTTCTCTCTCTTTTTTCTCTTAATCACTACCGTCTACTGTATATAAATGTTGTCTTGTCTTGTTGGGGACCAATAAATATACTACTATACTCCTATATATGTTAGTACTTATTACATAAATCTTACCCCTTTCCATTCATAATGTCTGAAATTTTTTCTTCTGAAGTACTACTACTCCTAATGTAGGCATGTAGCAGGAGTATTTGAATTTGGGTCGACACAGGAAACAGTGCATGCTTCCATTCATTCCTCATGAAGTAATTAATCGACTCTCGATAGTAACAACAAATACATGCTCACCCTAATCAAAATTTATTGTGATCATTAATGGTAAAATTTACAGTATAAATTGTCTCTCAATGATTTTTTTTTAAGTTTTTGGTTAATGCATGGGATCTCTCTCAAAGAAAAACAATTATTGGAAAATGATATGGTGACACATGATATAGATTTAGAGGTATGAATTTAATATATTGGAAAATGATAGTATACTATAGGCCTCAGTGCCAACCACGATGCCTTTGGTTTCCTTTCCCCGCTAATTATCATTGTTTACCAAAAAAAAAAAACAAAAAACAAAAAAAAAAAACAAAACTATATATACAACTTATTCTGGTTTCCCATCTATTCTTGTTTTTTTTTTTTTTTTTTTAATGTTTTCATGTATTTTCCAGTGTACAAAAAGTTAGCACTCCATACTAGCTAGTATGATGAATTGTAAGCGATCCACACAAAAAGGCATGGGGCCTGGAGGATTCTTCTTCTTTCTTCATTTTTTTTTTTTTTTTTTTTTTTTCTTCCCTTTACCTTGAAGAGAGCACTAACTTTTTGGTTCCCACTTGGTAGTAGTATTTGCTACTGACTTAGGCTACAAAACTATAAATGATTTAAAAAATAATAATTTTAATTTAACTGACAGCATATATGAATTGAATTGATTGTGTTTCTTTTTTGATTGTTCAGCTAAAAAAAAAAAAATTGATTGTGTTGTGATATGAAGAACATTTGTCAAAATTAACATTTTAAAATAATAACGAGTTAAAGAATTAAAGATAAAAATAATTATTGGGCAAAATTAACAATTAACCCGCACTGTAATCTGTATGGTAACAGCACCAGTAATATATAAAGGGTAAAAGAGGTCCTTGAATGACTATTGATGCATGAATAGTTCTCAATCCAACAAGAAGCATACTGCATACAAGACAGCACCACACAGGCCCCAATCCCAGTATATGCAAAACATCTACCAATTTCAAATGAACAGCAATCAGTTAGTGTTGTACTTGTGTTAGCCATTTTTGTTCCTTGTTCAAACAATAAGTAAATCCTAATCTAGCCAGATGAAAATGAGGACAAATTAATCATCAACTGAAACCGGTCCCTCAGCCCGGCGAGCCTTCATTCAATGCAGGTAGTGCTAGAAGCATGGTGTTTGTTCTATTCCTCAACGCAATTGAGAGCACAAATAGGAATATAGTCAAGAAAGGGATTGACCTCCAATTGGTCATAGCTGTGCACATCCCCCAAAATGGTTATCGATTAAATTGCATAGTCCTCGAAGGTACTGTAGCCTGTGTCATGAAGGTCACAAATTCTCAAGTCAGTAAAGGGAGATCACATGAAGAACATGAACAATTCCGCAGCAATGCAAAAGAAAGTACAGTTACTTTAAAATTTAAAGCACGGCAAAAACCAATTTCTCAGCTTACATTATTTGATTCAGAAGAATGGTCAACACAATTAAGCCATACTATATAACATGCAGCAGTTAGCACTTCCACTTTGTTGCGGATGCGTAGCACCAACATATACTCTCTCCGTTGGCTTTTAATTGTTGTTTAAACAAAATTCACAAATACCAAGAAGTCCAATAAATTTACTAAGATAACCTTCCAAATGGGTAGAAAATTTTTACTAGGAGTAGTGAGTATTTTTATCTTTGTGGGATTTTAAAAATGACATATACTAGGAACGAATTTGAAAGTGCTAAACATCATTTAAAGAAGAAGAGGAGGAGGATAATTTAACTAGGCATATCCAGTTCCGATCCAGAAAAGGCTTGGTATTAAGTTCAAAAATATTAACTGCCAATTTACTCATCTTGAAAAAAATAAGGCTC
The DNA here is from genome assembly GCA_030278955.1 of Hygrophila difformis. NCBI lineage: Eukaryota > Viridiplantae > Streptophyta > Magnoliopsida > Lamiales > Acanthaceae > Hygrophila > Hygrophila difformis. The sequence continues at coordinate 1,148,170 of JAOANR010000014.1, read as the reverse complement.
ACCTCCCTAAATTGATACGGTGATGTACTGGAAGTAGGCCTAGTGTTTGATGCACCACTACAAGGATGGAGTTGTGAATGACCCAGACCCCCACCAATCCTTGTATTGATCCCAGACAACTCACTCAGTAATAATCCACCTGAGTAATGATCAGAGGATGTTGAAGCTTGATTGGAAAGTGGTTCCCCCACAAACCTGCTTATTCTTGGAGAAAAGACTGATGAAGATGTGTTATAGTCGGGTAGCCTTTCACGAAGATATATGTTTGGTGGTGCAGCCCTTGCCGGAACAATTGGGGAACCAAAAAGATTGATAGATGGTACTGACACTGCAGTAGCAGTCCTGTCAGGATGCCGCTGCATAAGAAATTGCTGTATCTGTCGCTGTATTCGTCGCCTATCGAACAAAGTAAATGCCCCAGACCCAGGCAAGGGTGAATTAATTTGGAAATGCCCAGCGGCAAGTCTAGGTGATTGAAGCTGCCCATACTCTTGAGTCAAAGGGGTATCGGGTACATAGACCTCATTTAGATCGAAAGCTTGGCGAATAGCAGTGGCAGGGGGTGAAGCTGCAGACAAATTGTTAATTCCACCATGATCAGGAACAGGATCCAAAACTTGGGCGTTTGACGATGCAAGAGCTGTTGGCCTGCAGCCATCACAGTACCAATTTCCTTCAGGCACTTCATGTCCTAGACCAACACAAAATGTGTGGGCAGGTGAATCACAGAGATCACATAGAAGCATCAGTGCATCATCCCCTCCCTGAAGGCACTCGGTGCAAAGAACATTCTCATAGGGATCAAGATATCCCCGAAGCTCTTCTTCGGTTGGCTGATAAACCTGGCAATATTAATCAACTGAGATGAGTGAATTTTAAAACCACAATTCAGAAAAACATTACTCACTTATAAGTTAAAAGAAATCCATGATGGTTTTGTCCAAATACCTGATCACGCTCAGGAACTGGAAAAACTGCATCTCGTAAATCACGTCCACCTTCCCCTCGGGCAGTTCTACTTATGGTTGCAAACCTTTGCTTGCAAAGGGGGCAGCGAGATTCCACCTTCGACCATTCCATGATGCAAGCAAAACAGAAGTAGTGACTGCAGCAATTCAGAACTCCTCTTACAGTTCTCTTTGCCTCTTCGGATAGACAAATTCCACAAACTTGTTTCCCTATCTCAATTTCTGTTTCTACCTCCTTTTGTTTACCCTTCTTTCCCAGGCGCTTCCCTTTTGTGGGCAATTTTTCTTCCTTTTTCCTATTCTTCGAAGACCTCAAACTCCTTGGTCTAGTGGTCAACCTTCTGCAAAATTCAGCAGCCTCCCTAACTTGTTCTCTTTCTTCTTCGGAAACTGTGTACTCAAAATCAGAAGATCCCGAGCTCACAAAATCTGAGTCAGAATTCAAATTTAGTTTCCTCCGTTTCTTCCTTCCCCAAACCCATCCCCTGTTTGATATTTTTTTCTGAGATGCTAGAGACTCATCTCTACACTTCGTAAATATATTAGGCTTATTTTTCCTCCTTAAAAGCCGTCTTTTAATTGGATTCCTAGTGGTTTCCCTCAAAACCTCACCTGGAGTAAACTCCTCATCATCATCATCCTCAAAAGAATCATCATAATCAACCTCCTCCTCTTCTTGGTATGAAACATTATCTTTCTCTCGATTCTCATAATAGGAAGCCCCAAAGTTCTCTATTCTAGGACTCTGAGTCTGCGTTATCACTTTTACATCAAAATCTTCATCATTTTCGGGACTATGCAAAACCTCAATTTCATCATCTTCCTCCTCTTTATAGGATACTGTATTTTTCTTTCGCCGCTTCACACCATAAGAATACTGATCATCAGAGTCCTCCTCTTCTGTGCTACAAACAACCAGTTTCCTTCTTTGTTTTACACCACCATTTTTCTTTCTTGGAGGTAAACCCTTCCGCCCTCTAGGCCATTCTGCCTTTCCAGTCTTTTTGACTTTCTTTTCTTCCCATTCATCCTCTTCTTCTTCATCTAAGCCTAAAATCTCCTCAGATTCATCCTCAGCAAAAGAACAGTCATCCTCTGATTCATTGAACTCCTCATCTTCATCCACATTATAATCTTCGTCAGACGCATCTGAACCTTTTGTTTGCAATTGAACCTTGTTCTTGGTCCTGCGCTTTTGACCAATACAACCTCCTCTTGCCATCTGTTTAGACATCAACACCAAAAGCAAAATCAAGTTAATAAACAAGCATTGTCCCCATTAAATCTCATTCTCCTTCATGCTTCCACATGCATTTCCAGCTTCCAAAAAATATATACGACTTATCCTAAAATGTTTAAAAGCCAATTACGCAAGCATCAAAAGGAATTTCAAAACAGTTCTTCCATAGCCAAGTCAATCAAACAAAATCAGGACAACAAAATAAACAATCAAAGATACCCAAAACCTACAGGTTTCCATTACCATATAGGTTCAATCCAAACACATACAATACCCAATAAGCCCCAAAAACATCATATCCTTTATCTTCTTTACAAAAGCAATACCACACCAATAATAATCAACTAAACTAGCCAAATCGATCAGATTTACCCCCAAAACTATATTACCATCAAAAACCCTAGATCGAAATCAACTGATATCGTTGTCAATTCACCCTCCCCCAACATAAACCAATTCCAATCAAACGGACCAATATTCTCACTCCTGCAATAAGTGGTAAACAAAAGAAAACTCTATCCGGCTAATAACGCAACCACATCTACTCTTTACAATTTCATTCCTTTATACCGATACCGACTATACGAAAACAATTACCAGTGATTTCGAAAGAAATCAAACAGATCATCAGCTGAATGAAAAGAATATGAAACCAAATTAAACGCCGCTGTCGAAGGCATCGAATTCGATAGAAAAAGGGAGATTGGTTACCTGAGGGAGGAGAGAATCCGCAAAACCAATTTCCAGCAAAGTCACAGCGTCTTTTCTATTCTCTCTCTCTCTCTCTCTCTCTCTCTCTCTCTGTATATGTATATTTATAATTATTTATATAAATACAATTTGTGAAAGCAGAAACAAAGGTAAACGTTAAAATATGGAAGCAAAAAGTTTCCAAATCTCTATTTATGCATAGTCCCTAAAAATGAACGTTATATTTTCATACATTCATACTCTTTTTTAAAAAGAGAAAAAAGTAATAGAAGGAGAAAAAAAAAAAAAAGTGGTTGATGCTTTTATGTAATTCCTTCGTGCTATTTATTAGTATAATTTATTATACGTATAGATTTGTAGAAACTATTTATTTTTTTGGATTTTCAGAGGACGGACACTTACCCTAATGGTCTAATCCCCGACTCTCATCCTATAAGTTATATTGGTGTCATCATCTCAAAAGATGTTTTCTAAGTAAATTGTTTATATTATAAAATATATAATTTATAAATATTAGTAGTACTTTTATTTACTTTTAAACCATCCATAGTTTGATTGTTTTCTACTATGAGTATATAAGTATTTGTGTTCAAAATAAAATCTTAAAAGTTGAACATTATATTATTTTATACTCTTTTTTTTTTGCATTTTTTTCATTGACAATATATTTTTTACACAAATATTTTTAAAAGAAAATAGTTACATATATCCATAATTTTACTTCTAATTATTATATTAAAAAAATATTTATTCAATTATTATGTATTAATTTATGCATAAAATATATGATAAAAGTAAAAAATCAAATAGTTCGTATTAAATCAATCAAAAGGGAAACTAAAGAGACCTAACACTCTAACACATTATTTAATGAATTATTTTAATATTAATATTTTAAATTTTATATAAATGGGAGTACATATTTTAAATTACACCTTAATTTTATAAAATTATGACTCAAAAATAGAAAAATTATAATTTGATGGAACTAATTCTATTATCTTTTAAATGAATAATTATTAATAAATTAACAAATTACTCCCTCTGTTCCTAAATAGTTGTCTCTTTCAGATCAATTTCAATAACCAACGTCTGCATTAATTAACTTATAAATTTACATTTTTACCTTCAACTATATTCATTTTTAATAAATGTCAACAAATAGCATTATTGTAAACTGAAGGACAATATAGCAAAAAAATGCAATATAATTATCTATAATTATCTAAAAATGATAATTATTATGAAATACTTTTAAATCTCTAAAAAACAACTAAAAAGAGTAATGGAGCGAGTAATAAAAAGGAAAGACACTCTGAATTAATCTATTCTCTGGCAGGAGTGTCAAATGACGTCGGTAGCCTTAGCCCTTAAATAGTTGGCCATTCAAATAGCAGGTGAACCATTTTTTTGACTTGGTATGCATTAGTATTGGCAATGCATTATTGACTGGGCTGGGCCCTGACAATGCCTGGCCCGGCCTGCCTCTCTCCGTCCACATCTTTTTTTCGGTACGTTAGTTAAGGGAAAAGAATATTCCCCTTCTATAAAATAATAAAGCGAGAGTTAGGAGAGTTGTGTGGCAAAGAAGGCATGCATTATGCAATAATAAAAAAGAATTGTACTTCCTCCGTTATTTTATAAGTGACACATTGGAGATTATATCACTGTTTATTGAGTAACTTTGATTCGAATTTTTAATACAATTATATAAGATAAAATATAGTCAAGTGAGATCTTGTTAGATTCGTCTAATCGCATAGATTTAGAATATCAAATTTTCATAATTTTTACTTGTATGCAATTTGAGTTATTGAGGATTAAAAACGTGTATTAAACTGCATGAACTGTGGATCCGTAGCATTTAAAAAAGAACGAATAAAGTATTTTATTTTTATTTTCAATAATAATAATAATAATAATAATAATAATAATAATAATAATAATAATATACTGTAAAGATTCTCTTGGGAGTGAGCTATCCCCTTAAACGTAACTTTTGATCTTATGATTTTAAGAGTGTTTAAATTATCACTTACTTGTATTTTTTATTTCTTAATTTATGATGTCAATATCAGTATTTTTCAATATTAATTAGTGTATTTAAAATAAAATTATGTCAATAAAATTCTTTTAAGAAAAAAGAAAAACAAATAAACAAACAAACGCCCACGGCAAATGAAATTAATTTGGCAATCATTTCATTATTCGTTCACTAATAGTAATATGTAAGGCCGTAAGGGTCTTATATGTACTAATTATTAATTCACAATAAATGTGGTATCCCATATGCTATAAATACATCCCATATATAAACAACACAAATAATCTTTCTGATTTAATTGATAGTCGTATATTGGAAGAATTCAGAGTACCAAAAAGAATACCATTTTAATTTTAATATTATTAGTGTATAATAAGAAATTAGTAATTCAACCATATACTACATGACTATTAATTTTGGCTACAATATAGTATATGACTATTATTAATTACTCATATCGATTATGATTAATTTAGCGAGTAATGAATATCACGTATTGGCGATTCTCGGCAATAAGTTAATTAATTGGGATATTGGTGAGTTATTGTAATTTGGACTTTTATCACTTTTTTTTAACCATTGTGTGAGAATCAAAGACACACAAATTACAAAGAGAAATAAAATGGAGGAATAGGTGGCCACATGAGAATTAAACCCCAATTATAAGGGCAGAAGTTATGGTACATGACCACTAGACAAAGTCTCCGTTCCCATCTCAATTGTAGATTAAATTGTTTATATTCGATGATAGTGAATTTTTTTAAAATTTTTTTATTATGGATTTAAAAGTCGTGATTTTTTTCCTCTTCACGTCGGAATTATTTTCCACGTGACATTATTGAGAAGTTGATAAATACGTATGTCAAGTGCACCACAACACATCCATTTTATATAGGGTCTGTTCTGCACGCAGCTTTTGGGAGCTTTTGGTAGCTTTAGCTTTTATTTTAAAACAAAAGCTCCGTTCTGCACACTAGCTTTTAGGAGCTTATGGGAGCTTTTGGAAGCTTCTTTTTAGTAGCTACTTGTAGTAACTTTAAAAAATAAGCTCATAGCTTATTGTTGAGCAATTACAATTTTATCCCAATAACTAACTAACTACCCAATAGTCTACATTAATGTTTGTCCTTTTATGTCATTTCATACATTTTTTGACAGCTGCAGCTAGTTGTACAGAACACTTAAATAAAACTGACAGCTACAGCTCCCACAGCTCCCTACAGCTTCAGCTCCCCACAGCTCCAGCTCGCAGCTACAGCTCTGCGTGCAGAACAGACCCATAGTAGTATTTTTTAACTGGACAGACAAGGCTAGGAAAAGTACATCCATTTTATATATTAAAAACATGCCTTTCTAATTCATTTCAAAAAGACTCGGAATTGAAATAATAATAAAAATAATGCATGGTACTGTATTTTGTATAGTTTATTTTCCGATGGTTTTCATTAAGTTGCTACGATAATCTTTATTTATTGAGATGATCTTATTGAGCTTGTAAAAGAATAATCGATCAAATATTAATTAATTTAGGCCACTACTCGTAGCAAAAATATTAAGTTGAATTTACTAAATACAGTTGGCCTGAATAGTATCGGGTTCTATCAGCTTAAGTAAATATCTCAAGTTCAAGCTTTTGTGTATTCAGAATCTATTTTGAGAGTGCAACCCTTCAATGCCTACCAGATCGCCCAGTGATTAGTCTTAATTAGGTCCAATGTGGCCGAGGATACCCGAAAAAAAAAATATTAATTTGAATTTGGATTGCAAGGCCCAATGAGCGATTTGGGTAGCCTTTTTTGAGCCCAACAATGTTCTTCCGCTAATGGGCTATTCACGCCTGAAATCTGAATCCACCGAACTATATGTCTCATTCCTCGTATTTTTACCCCCTAATTTCTGGTTGCGGTGTTTAATTTTCAATTTTCCAAGTACTTAAGGGATTTTGGATGATTTGAATTTTAAAATTATTACGTTTGGTAAAAATTAAATAAATAATTTTTTTTTTTTGGTTTTTTAAAATCCTGCAAATAAAAGATTTTAAAATTCTCAGTTCCCATCCCGATGATATTTTAAAATCCGGAAAAATCATACATGGATGGTAATAGACTAATAGCCGACTTTCCTTTTTATTTTGTGGAAGGTAATATTTATCACCTTGTTTTATATATATATTGCGTAAGGAGGTAATCTATATATTATTAATACCATTAGTGGTCAACCAAGTCAACATTTAATGTGGTGTCTCCATTCCAAATTTCCAATTTTCTTAGATTTTTGCATTTTCTATTAATTAAATTTAGATTTTTGTATTTGTTATTTATTTACTATTTATTTATGTCAAAATATTTATGGATTTGGATATGAAAATCCTCATTTCCATTTTTAAAAAGATATGAAATTTTCAATTTATATGGATTCCCATAATTACCAATTTTAAAAGATTTGAAATTTGAATTTTTATATTTGCATTTATTTATATTAGATTTTGGTTTTTTATTTATTTATATTTGATTTTTGCACTTTTTATTCCAATAATTTTTATTTTTACACAATTTTCAGTTTTTAAAAGATATAAATTTTTAACTTATATGAAATTCCTACAATTTTTATCTTTTAAAAGATTTCAAATTTTAATTTTGCGTTTATTTATTTATTTATTATAGACTTTAGCATTGTATTATTATTTTAGTTTTTTGCATTATTTATTTATATATTTATTTTAGATTTTGCATTGTTTTATTCACATAATTTTCAGTTTTAAAAAGATATGGAATTTTTAATTTATATGGAATCAAGATATAGTTTGACACATTGTTATTAACTGGTTATTTTTTATTCGAAATGTCAAAAAAGAAAAGCAAGACATAAATCATGGAATGGAATTAATATTATTTATTTTAGTTACATAAAAAATAATAAAATAAAAAACTTAAATAGGCTACAAGAGGGATGTGATTTCTATTGGACCATAATGAGGCGATTTGAACAACATGTGGTCCGCTTTGGCCCTATTTGTGGGTTTGACAGCCTTATAGTGGCCCAAAATTGTAAATGAAAAATTAATAGCTAAAATCTGAAAATTGATCATTCTGATGGCCTAAAAAATTATTTTCTCTAAAAATAATTCAAAACGAGTATAATTATTAAGAGAAATGTGATTCATATTCTTTGGATAATTAGTTTAAAGTAAATTAATTATTTTCATAAAGCATATTATAAATAAAAGAATCTAATGTATAAATAGTTATTGTGAGTGCGAATAGATCCATATGTAATTAAAGAAAAATTTTATTTTTTTAATCTATTTTTTAATAAATAATTCATTAGTTTATATTTTAACAGATTTGTAATTTACGGAATAACAAATATAAATATAGCTTTATTAGGAATTGAAAGGCTAACTGCTGCAAATTATATAAGTTTGAAAATTTTCTCAGGAATGCCGATACTTAACGTCTGAAACATATAATCTATTGATACTAGAACATACATATTATAATAAGGAAGATATGAAGGCGGATCATGCTAAGCTATTATCTTTCTTGACTGATGAACGCCATAATGTTTATAATAAAATAATGTATTAGTTGATAGTGATGATGTTTGATATTTTTTCTTTACGTGGTGGAAATGATAAAATATTTATCAATAATTTATCTAGAAAACGTTATGCATAGCCCTTCGTGGAAGATGTGATATGGTGCTGCCTGTAGCATCCGATCCACAGGAATAGTATCCAGTGGACTGGATATTCTAAATTTAGTATTCAACTAGATTGTGACGAGAATTCTACCTGCAAAAAACTTACTCCATGAAATTATTTAACCACTCTTCTGAATAAAACAAAACTCATTATTTGGGATAAAAATTCTTAATTGGTAGAATAATTTTGAGGCAGTTTGAATTAACCAAATTCTCCATTTGATTTCAGAGGAAAAAAAATTCCCATCTCACAGTTGTTTTACTATGACTATTTAAAAAAAAAACTCATTTGCACAATTAATATTTCATATACGCGATGGTAATTGGTAAAGCTGGTATTGATCTTGGACATGTACAATTAGATGTGACATTTCCAGATGATAATTTTATAAAATATACGGAAGATCATATAGCGGTATTTGTTCAGAGTACTGATGCAAATATGAACTGCACCATTTCAAATCCAGATATTTTTAAATATTAGATTATACTAACCCATACCAATGATTTCTCATACGATCAATGATTATATCATGGAACATATATCTACAAATGAAAATGTATATATATCAGTTCTAACAATATTTATCAAGATGATGAAAGTATAAGTAAAGCCAATGAATTATTTTCACTGGAATATCTAAACACAATCAATTGTTCTGGATTACCGAAAAATATAGTTGAATGAGGGTTGCATAGTCATGCATCTTAGTAATATAGATCCATTAAATAAATTATGCAATGTAAGTAGGTTAATCGTAACTAAGATGCAGAGCCATATAATTGAGGTTAAATTAATTTTCGAGAAACCATGAAAATAGAAAATTCTTGATTGGTAGAATAAATATGAGCCTATCTGATTTAATCAAATTCCCCATTCGATTTCAAATGAGGAAATTCTCACTCGCGGTTTGTTTTGCTATGATTATAAACAAAAGTCAATGTCAATCTTTAAAGAATATTGGACTTTATCTTCCAAAATAAATTTTTATCCATTAACAGTTATGTTGAAATATTTCGTGTCACTAGCAAGATATGACTTAAAGTATTAACATACAATTAAGAATGATTAACTCAACATAACACAAGAAATATTTACAATGAAATTTATATATGACAAAAAATTTACAAAATTAATACTTGATGTAGGTGATGGTAAAGCTGTTATTGAATTTGGAGATGTACAATCAGTTGTGACATTTCCAGGTGATATTCTTATAAACTCTACTGGTGATCCTATAACGGCAATTTTTTATAGTACATATACAAATATAAACTGCACCACTTATAATACAAACATTTTTAAGGATAGTGTTATAGTAGCCCTTACCAATAAGATTTTCAACAATGAAATTTTCAGCAAATTGCAGGGGAATTTTTTTATATTATGCTTAATACTTATATTTAAATTTTATTTTATTTTAATTTAAATTTCAAATTAAATAAAAATATTATTTTAATAATTATTTTTATTGATATGTTAGGTTTGTACCGGACAAGCCACAGACGCTAAAGAAGATGGTATAATATAATTTCTTTGTTAGTTTTAAAAATAATTGAATTATATTATCATATACTCCTGTTTCAAATCTATATAAAATCATTACATATTTTTCATTACTCAAAATACAATTTATTATTAATTTATATAATATAAATATAAATATTATATAAAATAAATAAATATGCCCGTCGAGTCTCGACGGGTTACTTGCTAGTATTAGTAATTATTCCTAATTAGTATAGTAATTAAGATTGAGATGATGATATCAGAGGTGCGAAATTTAAAATTCTCATTCAATGAATATGGCGACAAATTTTAAGTATTATATGCCCGTGGAAATAAATAAAGTCTTGATGAAGTATAAAATTAGTTGTGCCCGAATTGAATGGTAAACAACTTAGATATGTATGTGTATCTATCTTTTGAAGTTTTTAATAAATACTACTTCTTCATGTTGCACTTGCAAGAGAATTATATATCCAAGTATGTATCTGTTGTTTCCCTTGCGTTTACGTTATTGAATTCTCATTCACATAATTATATTAGCTTATTATTTTATCTTTTCCATACAACATATAAAGATGTTAAACATTGTATACATATATGTATGGCAAAATCTATATACCATATGCTTAGGGGTGGATCTTAAAGTAATTATTTGATTCATCGCAATGAATTTACAAATTTATCCTCTCTTTAGTCAATAATAAATTATTTAATTTAGACCAAATTTGAGTTCAATGTTTGACAGAAGAGAGGTGAAAAACAGCATTAGACCAAAAAATGTCGAAACAAATCAGCACACATCAACCGTGAAAAGTTTTAGGACATTATTTAGTGGGTTGTATATTCAATTCAGACTCTGTATGATTTTTTTTTTAAAAATTAAAGTGGGTATATTCAATTTAGATTTTTAAAAGTCTTTAAAAATCTAGATGTATTCAATACATATTTTAAAAAGTCTTTAAAAATTTTGAGGTATTCACAGTACATGGATTATAAATGTTTATAGATTTTAATGGATTCTTTTATAAAAATATAACTAAATAAAATCTCTCTAAACAATCTATTATTTTTAAAAGTCGGTCAAACTCTACATGGAGGGGGGTGTATTCGATTCAGACTTTTATGGATTTTAAAAAGTCGGTGGGTTTAAAAAGTTCATAGACTCAAGGTAGAGTTGGTTGTTTTTATATAGACTCCTCCATGTAGAGAGTTTGGCCGACTTGTAAAAATCCGTAGAAATTTGGTGGGATTTTGTATATTTATATAATTATAAAAGAATCCATTAAAATCTATAGACTGTTGAATACCTAAAAATTTTTTAAAGACTTTTTAAAATATGTATTGAATACATTTAGATTTTTAAAGACTTTTTAAAATCCGTATTGAATACCTCAAAATTTTTAAAGACTTTTTAAAATATGTATTGAATACATCTAGATTTTTAAAGACTTTAAAATCCGTATTGAATACCTCAAAATTTTTAAAGACTTTTTAAAATATAAATTGAATACACCCAAAACTTTAAAAGTCCAAAAAAAACATATAGAGTCTTGATTGAAGACACCCCGGAGTCTACACAAAATTAATCAACTCTACCTAGAGTCTATGAACTTTCTAAATCCACAACTTTTTAAAATTCATAAAACTCTCAATTGAATACACCCTTAATTTATGAAAAACTAAAAACCATGAGAACTAAGTTCAATATTGGTGTGGGTAATATACTGTAAATTAAAGTGTTGAAAAAACTTGACCACGAAAACTCCTTCCTTCCACAGTTCCACCTTGATTTTATTTTTACAACGTCTGTATTTTTTCCTTTTTGTGAATCAAGAGATTTCTTACTATTATTTGAGGTCTAAGAGTAACTTTGAGTTATAAATGAATTCAGTGAACAAATATCTCAAAACAGGTTTTCGTATTCATAATAAAGTTTCAACTCGAAACGTTATTTAAGTAGTAAATGTCTTATAAGCACTCAAATCAAACATTATTATAGTATGTGAATAATTTTTTAAGGTGATAAAATAATATATATATATATATATATATATATATATAAAATTGGTATACAATTTTATTTTTTCTTATATTTTATGAGAAGTAATTGACCGATGTGCATGGTTTCGTTTCAAAGGAAAAGTGTTGGGCACATTTAGGTTATTCCAAATATATATATATATAGTAAATGTTGTTAATAAAGTTGTGTGTGAACCTTTCCATGCATAAGTGACAAATGGTTTGAGCAGTCATCAATCATCATGCATGCGTGCGTGGTATCTAACTTTCTATTATCAACAAATTTTTTAAAAAATAAAAAACGTTGTCAATTTGTGCAAACACGTACGTAATACTTCATTCATCCCACTGAACATGTCATGTTTGATTTTTTAATATTATTTATTTTTCAGTCTTGACTCTATTTTATTGTAAGTATATATATACGGGGAAAAATAATCGGGTTGGGTGTTATTGGAATCGTATGATTATTTAGTTTTAAAATATACTATAATTTATATAAGTTTTCATTGTACATATTTTGAGATATTAATGATTGAAAAAGTATATTAGATTGTGTGTAAAAGTGAAATAAAACAAGTTAAATGAGACGGAGGGAGTAGATCTGATTCACAATCTAAAATGTTCAAAACTGTAACTTTTAGAAAACAATTTTTTTTCCTTTTTTTTCAATTTGATTACAAATTACAGTAAATAATAATAATAATAATAAAAAAATTCTTACAAGAATATGTTAGCATGCAAACCCAAAAATCACTGCGCCCAAAAAAAAAAAAAAAAAAAAAAAAAAAAAAAAAATCATGCACGGGAAAGAATAATAATAATAACAGCAAGACCAATAATAATAAAAGTTAATAAAAATAATAAATAACATTACCCAATTCAATGTCCCAAAATCTAATGTGGTATTTAATCATAACTCGGGTTAATAATGGCGATTATAAATATATATCTGTGTTCATCCTCACCCACTGCACTATAGCTTGTAAATATATTTACTATCACTTCATCCTTTTTGGTTTATTTGCGGCAAGAAAGATGAAGTCCATTATAAGATGCATCTCGTGTCAGTAAGTCGTTACGTTATAGTAATTCATTCTACTTTTCCATATTGCTTCATCTTTGCCAACTTTTTAGTATCTGTTGCTTTCATTTAAATCTAGTATTCTAGTTTCAAGCCTTTTAATTATTTTTCGTTTTGCGAAAAATTCTTTGCCTCGATTCCCTCTCTCAAACAAAAATGTTTCCCAGTTTATTGAGAAAGATATTTATTTAATTTTTGAAATATTAAAAACTCCTTATTATAATTGTGAGAATATTTAAATATGTATGTTTCATATACCATGATTAATTGTTGGTTAATTAACATTTATTATGCTAATACATAGTATTATTAATTTCCCAAAATTTTCAAGTTTCTAACGAAACTAATTATAAGTTTTGTTAGAATGAATTATATAACGAGAAATATATCCCTTTTGTTATAACTTCTGCCGAATGAAATATTTTAATTCGAACGGAAAAATAACTTATGTTAGAGTTGCAAATCCATATCCCATCTCGAAGAAGATATATAACGAAATAAAAAACAACCCACCTGGTTTCATTAGCAGGCCCGCCTAATAGCCAGTTCCTCCTGACCTATTGCACAGGTCCCCAATTTTTTAGGCAATTTTTTTTTCTAATATTAATAGAGGAATTATAAAAAAAGAAGATATTTATCCATTTTGGGTTTATAATTTGCTAAATGATTTGAAATAGAGTGAAATCTTTCTCATCAAATAATTTTATTATTGAATCCGGAATTTGGTATATGATGTAGCTAGAAATTTATCAATTTTTTTACATTTTAATTTTTTATTAATATATTGTTATTAGTTTTAAAATATTTTTAAAAGGTGGTTGAGGACTTGCTAAATAAGTAGCAAAGTCCATAATTTTCAATATTATGGCTGGAGATTTAAGAAAGGGGCCGGGGCCTATTTTTTCTTTTTTTTATAATTAGAACAGGGCCACCGGGAATTATTAGACGGCCCTGTTCATAGGCACGAGCCTTTTAGAAAGAATTAACCCAAAAACAAAACCCTCCATTGCATGTTTTTTTAAATGGAAAAGAAAAGAAAACAGAAGGGTGGGTTATTGTGATTTAGAATTGGACAATTTGCAAGGAATTATATTCTATCAAGTTGGTCGATGCGAAAACCAAATTGCAGTTTTCTTTGAAGACTATATTTTAATTAAATACTACAAAATTTAATTAAATGTATTTCTTGAAGATAACTTGAAAAAGTCTTTTAGGGTTTGTTGGAAAGAGAATGGATTCAAAGGGAAGGTTAATTGTCGAATTTAGGTTTCAAAATTGAAATCTTTCAAATCATTTTAAATTACTACAATTATTTTGCCCGAAAGAGAAAGGAATGTGTTATGCGTATGTAAGATGATGGTAAGAAATTCCTAGAAACATATATTGAACACGATCATTAGCTAGCCTAGAAATCAAAAACGTGGTCGTGTCTGCCCCTCTATTAAGAAAAGCCAAGCCAACCTACCCTCTCAATGTTGGACCAGACGTCTTCAATAAGAACAATTACAAGAGAAATAACAATAAATCATTAATACTAATACTACATATAATTAGATATACTGCAAGAAGAAAAGGCTTGCAAGCAACAAATAAATTAGTATTAATTACATGACCGTCAAATAAATGTACCTAATCCAAATAATAACAATACTATTTTCCCTAGCCTATAAATACATATATCTCACAGAAACCTGATATGTACATACAGAGAAAGATCAGAAGAAGAGAGAATAAGGAATAAAGGAGAAAAGAAAATGAAAGTGATAAAGGGAAGGGTAGTGTTGATGAAGAAGAATGCACTCGATATCACAGATTTGGGAGCCTCTGTGGTAGACAGATTTGATGAATTGCTTGGTCGCAAGGTTTCTTTGCAGCTTGTTAGTTCTACATATACCTATTATGCAGGTACATATCATATTATTAATCCATTTATTTCGTCATACTTTTTTTTAAAAAAAAAAAAAGAAAGAAAGAATGGGGAAAAAAAAAACATCTAAGTTTATAAACTGAAAATCGAAATCCGAATTCATATACTTATGCTATTTTTAAAGAACTGATTTCTACATATTTCAAACCATTCTTCTTAATTTTTCATCTTCTTTGAAAATAATAAAATAAACACATAATCATTAATCATGCATAAATTGTGGCATTTTGGTATGCATAATATGTTATTTATAAAAATTTAAGTAAAAAATAAAAATAAAAAAACATATATTTATACCCGATTATATTTGTGAGTAATTAATATTTTGACAATATAATAGTACTATAAGCAGTACGTACGTATAGTATAGAAATATGCAACTTCGGTGTGGTTAAATTTAATTTTAATAAATTCAATAAGTTTAGCATTGTCATTTTTTAATTAGTATGAAATTATTTTTTGTTGATCTCATTTTTTGAAAAATCGATCATCGATATTCAAATTGTTGGTGATATAATTTTTGTCATTGCAATCTATATACGCACGAAATTACTTGTCCGTATCAATTCAGCATGGATTTAATTCACTTTATGCATGTTTTTTTTTTTTCTTTTTTTTAATGATATCCAAAATTAATTAAACTGGGGGGATAGTCATTTTTTTAAAAAAAAAAAAATCTAATTGATCGAGTAATTGTACAGGTACTAAACTACGTTTAACATATTCAACGTACTGTTCCTATTATATACTTCTACTACATTCGTCTCGTTATCTTTTTTACGTTTGTTAATGTACTACTATTCATACACAAACTTTTACTTAAAATTTTATCATAGTTATACAAGTTAAAAAATAGTCAAGTGTAATCTTGTTAGATTTGTCTCGTCGTGTAGTTTTTATATATCGAACTTTTAGAATTTCTGCTTGTACCGAATTTGAGTTATTACTGGTTTAAAATATGCATTGGACTGCGTGAAAAGTGGTTGTGTAATAAAGATTGTGATAGGAGGAAGTACAGTATTTAATTACATACGTATATCTGCAACTAAGGTTAAAAATATAAGTTCACACTTAAATTGAAGGACTAAAAAATTTTCTATTATGATGTACTAATTCATTTGAATGTTAACTTACTTTTCAACTTTATTATGTTCATATTTCGACATATCCTATGCTGCGATTGGATATTATATATGATTGTGACTAATTTCTGTGGCATTTAATTGACCAATAAAATGAGATGTTTTGGAGAGAAAAATAATCGACCAATGACCTAGCTATACTTCGTTTAAATAAATGTTTAGGTACGAAGGGGAGTTATAATTAATTGATGAAACTATTATTAATTTTACCAGTTCAACAAGGTAAATATGATTATTCGTTGGCGTGCACAAGCTTAATTGGTTGTAAGAAACCTGCACACATTAGTTGTAAGAACTTTTATATAGTGATATATAGACGCATGTGGGTAAATGAAGTTCTAGAAACACCATTGAATAATTATATACTACTACTATTAGGGAAAAAAAGAAAGAAAAAAAAAAGGAAAAAGAAAAGAAAAGGAGGAACACATTGAATTGATAACTTCTTATTAATGTGTGGAAAGGTGAAACTAAAAAAAAAGTGTGTGCCTACATAATGAATCTGTTTTTTGCACACAGTCAGAATAAAGGATAAATTTGCCATTAATTTACGGTAAGAACCACCCATCAATTGCGAAGTAATTTTAGGTTACTTTATATTCATAATTCATACAAGAGCCAATGGATACTCATGATCATTTACATATTCCAACATATTTATTACATTATTATGTATATCAAAGTCTATATATTACTACCAAATTCAGTTG
The DNA here is from genome assembly GCA_030278955.1 of Hygrophila difformis. Taxonomy (NCBI): domain Eukaryota; kingdom Viridiplantae; phylum Streptophyta; class Magnoliopsida; order Lamiales; family Acanthaceae; genus Hygrophila; species Hygrophila difformis. The sequence continues at coordinate 1,131,113 of JAOANR010000014.1, read as the reverse complement.
GCTTGAGTGATATGAGGTTCTGATCTTTGGATTAAAAGGTGTTAAATCAAATATTTGTGTATGCAAAATTTCATTTTCGGAGTATAATTCCATCAAATAATCAAATTTTTACATATTATGTACGGAGCATAGTTAGTACTCCCTCCGTCCCACGAAGTTTGAACCCTATTCCTTTTTGGGGTGTCCCACGAAGTTTGAACCCTTTCCGTTTTTAGAAAAATTAAATTAATATAAGTTTGATTAGAATCTTAATTATTGTCAAATCCCAATAAAAATACTTACTTTTACTAATCTGCACAAATTCCAATGCATTATTACTTTCCTACACAAAGTCCCTTATATTTCTTTAACTATTAATATTACAAAATTGATAGAAATAAATTGTATAAAATATATATTCTAAAACTACACGATTAGACGATTCTAACAAGACCACACTTGAATATTTTTCTCAAATTACATCACTACGATAATATTAAGTCAAAGTTAAACAATAAACAGTATCAAAATTCATTATAATCTTAAACACAAATACCCACACAACTTTAACTACTAAACTCCACTACCTAAATTACCGTGCCCAAAAGAAAGGCTTCAATCTTCGCGGGACGGATGGAGTATTATTATCTTAAAGTTGAACGTTTTTTTTTGTCATAATCAATCCGTTTGCTTTGTAGTAATAGATTAAAGGACCAAATTCACAATCACCAATTCCTACAAATTTAATGGTGTTAAAGCCCAAATTTTTACAACTGAATATACTGTACAATTTGTGTAGGATTTGTTTATGGGGCTTCTTACAAGAAGGGATCCATTGCAAACATTTATTAAGGTCAAAGACCCCCTTGGTAAAGTATTACACTTAGGGACCCCATCTTTTCAAAATAAAACAACAAACTAATTCAATCAACTCAAACTAATCTAATTATCTTGGGGAAAATACTGAAATGCCCTCAGGTGGAAAATATCAAATCACCCCAATTCAAACACAAAAAACCCTAAACACTACCAAATGACTCAATCGCGATTAAAAAAAAAAAAAAAAAACCCCTCTATCTTCCCACGAGGAAGCTATGAAATAACCCAGTGGTAAATCGTATGTTGTTATGTGGTAAGATTGACATGGTTTGTGGTAAATCTGGATTCTTACACGTGGCAAAGAATGTGGCAACCCTGTGGTAAATCGCTTGATGCTATGTGGTAAGATTGACTTGGTTTGTGGTAAACCTGCAATGTTATATGTGGTAAATATCACATTCTTACACGTGGTAAAGATAATATGGTAAAGAATATGAATTAATTGTAGTAACTAATTAATTTCGTGGTAAGTTGATTTTTTTTTTTAAAAAAAAATTGTATACATATATATAGTTTTTATCTTAACAGTGTATGATTTAGGGTTTAGGTTTGAGGGTTTAGTGTATAGGGTTTTACGAGATGTAGGGGTTAGGGTTTAGGGTTTTTGGGTTTTAAGGATTATGGAGTATGTTTTTCTAATAATTATAGGGTTTGGGGGTTTTTGAAGAATGGTATGGTAAGTAGGCGAACAAGATTGCAGTATTCTTATCATATATTAATGGTATGCCATGTAGTATAGATGTGGTAAACTACATAGGCGAAGGTGTAAGTTTATTCGTTCGAGGGTTTTGGATTCAAAATCGAAGTCATTGTTTTGTCTAGATTAATTATGTATGACCCTATTATCTCAATTAATTAAAATTGTACCCATAAGTATACTTATCATGCATTAAAATGTATGTATATACATGACTGAAGCTTCCACAGTAATATCTCTCATTATATTCCTTAAGAGAATCTTCTACATACTCATAATATAGTTCCGATTGTGTAATTAACTATCAATATCTTCATCTAATCATATCTAACTTGTTGTATTTTTTTTGAAAAATTAAAATTTAATTAAACAATTTAAAATATTTAAAGTTTTGAAAAACAAAAAGAATTATATCCTCCATTGTGGTAGATGGGTAGTCATATGTGGTAAAGGATGATACTCAAACGCGGTAAATGTGTAGTCATATATGGTAAAGAATTAAATTCCAATGTGCTAAATGTGTAGTAATTTACATGGTAACGAATAATGCTCAAATGTGGTAAATGTCTCAATGTATATAGTAAGAAAATGGACCAATATGGTAAATGTATTGTCAGAATTGTGGGAAAGAGTTAAATGTTGCCAGAACAGTTATGCGGATGGTTCAAAGCAATTAAGCAAGTAAATTAGTGCATTCATCTTCTCCCCGATGTGCATTTTTACCACACATACTGTTCGGTTTTACCATGATCTACCTCTATGGTTTACCACATTTGTCCATATATTTACCACATGGAACCTAAGCTTCTTACCACTGCTCACTACATTTTTACCATATTTGTATTCGTAGTTTACCACATTTCACAAATTCTTTACCATTTTCAGTGCAAGATTTTACCATGTGTTTTGGAGTGTTTATTACATCATATAATTGGAGTCATTATTATGGTTTAATGAATTATGTATTGTCCTATTATCTCACTTAATTAAAATTTTGTCTACAAGTGTACTTACCATGAATCAAAATGTATGTATATACTTGATTGAAGCTTCTACGTTCACATCTCACATTGAATTCCTTAAGAGAATCTTCTATGTACTCGTAATAAAATTTCAATTGTATATTTAACTATCAATATCTTCATACAATTGTATCTTACTATCGTAATGGAGACTAGGAATCATAAATTAGATGTTCTTTCTTACCTACAAGTTCATGTTACTTATAACTCGTTCGTATTTTTGTATATTGTTATATGTTTCACTAAATTCTCTCGACATGATTCAACTCTCGTACCCGTTTATTTTTGCGAAGCTTTATTCAGTCGTGGTAAGTTATCGTTTGAGTTGTTTCTTATGGTTTGATTGATACCACCATAATTAACGGGACAGAGGGAGTAGTATTTACCAAGTTATTGGTGTGTGCTTTACCACACTGGTGGTATGTGCTTTACCACGAATACCTTATGGTACTTACCAAGATATTGGTAAGTATTTTACCACATATACCGTATGGTATTGGTATGTGCTTTACCACGATGTCCTTATGTGCTTTACCACATGTACCAAATAGTGTTTACTACACCACTGATATGTGTTTTACCACATGTCCCATTGGTGTTTACCACGATATGTGCATTTTTACCACAAATAACATATGATGTTCACGGTTAAGAGGACGTTCGTTGTTTACTGTCCAGAAGCCGTCCAACTCACCGTGGGTTCTTGTTGGAGTTATAGGGACGGTCCTGGTGCCACATGGACGGTTTACCACGATTAACATTACACTTTACCACGATTGACATTACACTTTACCACCTCTTTTAAACACTTCTTACCATTATATAACATCAAATTTCAACATACCAAACCCACATAAACAGCCAAAATAAATTCACAATTCACAAAGTCAACCAATCAAACACATAAACACAAATCCAATGAAACACATAGAATCAAATCCCATAAAAATCAAACTCATTCTTTTCTTTCGTGGCACCTATTAATAAACAAACAACTATATTCTACATACACTCTCAACATTCTAATAACTTAAACCACTATATTAAATCAAATATTTCTCACCAATCCAAAACTACAAAACCAATCAAACCAATAAATTCAACCATTTAAATTATCTGGCTTATTTTTAGTCATTTAATCTTTACGAACTTCATAGTTAAACACCAATCAGAGTTTTCAAATAGCACTAAGTTTTACTTCTGAAGGATTAAAATAATTTTTCATGGATTGATTCGTAAACCTGGAAATTTCTTCATCATAATAACTTTCTATTGTCAAATTTGGGCGAGTTTCAGTGGATACTCACTTTCTAGTATTGGTAGCTCTTATATTCTGGTTGATCCATACTAATCTCATAACTCAAAACTTTTAAAACATACAACTAAACGTTGCAAAACACTAAATTCTTCAATTAACAGTACAATGTAGTTCAAATTTGGGGATTCTAAACCAAAAAAACCGTTGTAACATTTCATCGAACACATTATGTGCAAATTAGTTCACAAACATTTACCAAATCACTTCTCTCACAAATTCTCCAAATCAAACACAAATATTATAGTCCCATCAAAATCAAAATACATTACAACTTTACCACTCATATAAAACCTAATGGCGTTCATCGTCAAGGCACCATGATGGCATTCATGTCAAGGCAGTAGTGTCGGGTGATTTGAGGAAAAAAGAGACGAATCGATCTTCTCAAATTGGTCTTCCGAAATACTACGTTCGGGAGGTGGGGAATCTGGGGGTTGGGATTTTGTGAGTTGCTCTCAGTTTCTCTTCCTGATCTTCTTCGTTCTTTCTCCTTTGCCCTTCATCCTTTTCTCCCGATTTCTCTCTCTCTCTCTCTCTCTTTCGGTTCTATTTGTTTGAAATAATGACACAGTTTAAGTTTCTAATGATAATAGATTAGATTAAGGATGGTTTAGGGGCCTAAACCTAAAGTCAAAACTTTAAAGAGGGCCCTATCTCTAAATATTTGGGGAAGGGTCTTTTATAAATGCAAACTAAATTAATGGGGTCCTTCACTCTACTTTTCCCTTGTTTATGAGTACATTGGTTTTTTCCTTACACTACAGAAACCAAGGTGAAAGGGAAGGTAGGAAAGGAAGCATATTTGGAAAAGTGGATCAGCACACTGACCTCACTAACCCCTGGGGACGCATCATTCCACGTCACCTTCGACTGGGAAGAGGAGGATGTCGGAATCCCTGGCGCATTCATCATCAACAACTTCCACCACAACGAATTCTACCTCAAGTCCCTCACACTCGACCAGGTCCCCGGCGCCGGCCGCATTCACTTCGTTTGCAACTCCTGGGTGTACCACCACTCCAAGTACAAAACCCCCCGCGTCTTCTTCACCAATAAACCCTACCTCCCGCACGAGACTCCCGCCCCAATCAGACCCTACAGGGAGGAGGAACTGCAATCCTTGCGAGGAGGTGGAGATGGAATAAGTGGAACCGCCGAGCTCCAGGAATGGGATAGAGTGTACGACTACGCCTACTATAATGATTTAGGGGAACCCGACAGGGGCAGTGATTTGGCCCGCCCTGTTCTTGGGGGATCCATTCAGTATCCGTACCCACGCAGGGGAAGGACCGGCCGCCCTCCAACCAAGACAGGTTTATATAATTTGTTAATTTTGTTAATTTGTGTCTCGTTTGGCCTTTGGGGCTTAGGAAAACGATAATGTGGCTGTATTTCTTGATTCCAGATCCGAATACGGAGAGTAGGGTTCCATTGATCAAGGGCTTGAGCATCTACGTGCCGAGAGACGAACGGTTCGGGCACTTGAAGCTATCGGATTTCCTGGCTTTTGGGCTCAAATCCATTTTCCAGTTTGTCGTGCAAGAGATCGCCGATATTCCGGAAAGTATTGGAAATGAATTCAATAGCTTTAAGGAAGCACAAGAAATATACAGAGGAGGATTCAAGCTGCCTAATGGCCCTCTTCTTAAGAAACTGCACGATAGCATCCCTTTCGAGCTGCTCAAGGAAGTTCTTCCCACTGACGGCGAGGGGCTCTTCAAGTTCCCAATGCCGCAGGTGATTCAAGGTATATATGCCTAAATGTTTTTGATTTTGTGACGTCTCTGGTGCTGTTGTTGTTGTTTGGAACAATATGCAAAGTGTTTGACAAAATGCCTGGTCTTGCAGAGGATGATTCTGCTTGGAGGACAGATGAGGAATTTGCGCGTGAAATGCTTGCAGGATTGAACCCCGTCTATATTAGCCGTCTCCAGGAGTTCCCTGTGAGAAGCAAACTTGATCCGAACGTGTACGGTGACCATACCAGCACGATATCCGCGCAGCATATAAAGAAGCAACTCGATGGACTCACCGTTGAGAAGGTATTCCATTTGGAACTCGAGCTTTTTAATCTAGTACGGAAAGGGTAATTGTTTACAATAATTTCACGTGCAGGCTATGAAGAAGAACCGGCTGTTCATATTGAATCATCACGACTCGCTTATGCCGTACATAAGAAGAATCAACACAACTACAACGAAAATGTATGCTACAAGAACTCTCCTTTTCTTGCAATCCAATGGAAAACTGAAGCCACTGGCCATCGAGCTCAGCCTGCCACATCCTGAAGGAGATCAATACGGTGCAGTGAGCAAAGTGTACACTCCAGCTAAACGTGGCGTCGAAGGCTCAGTCTGGCAATTGGCCAAAGCCTATGTTGGAGTGAATGATGCTGGTGCCCATCAGCTCTTCAGCCATTGGTATGGACTATGGAATATATAAATGCCAGAAGAAAAAAACTCAATAATCTGTTGAAGAAATGTTTATCTAATCCTTTTGTTTGCTTCATTGGCAGGCTAAACACACATGCTGTAATAGAGCCATTTATAATCGCGGCATATAGGCAGCTGAGTGTGATGCACCCAATTCATAAACTTCTGCAACCTCACTTCCGTTACACGATGAACATCAATGCTTTTGCTCGGGAGATTTTGCTGAATGCCGGGGGCATTCTTGAGGCGACTGTTTTCCCGGGGAAGTACGCCCTCGAGCTCTCTTCCATGATTTACAAGGACTGGCGTTTCCCCGATCAAGCTCTCCCTGTTGATCTTGTGAAAAGGTATTGCATCGACCAAAGTATGTCTTTATGAAACAATATGTGCAATCATCGATCACTAATTCGTTTGCAAATCATTGATGCCTTGAGTGTTGCTTCTATTGGTACATGTGATTGTCCTTAATTTCTCACTAACATAATATGTTATGATGTTTGGTGTTTATCTAGAGGAATGGCGGTTGAGGATCCCAATGCGCCATACGGCCTTCGTCTGCTAATTGAGGATTATCCGTTCGCTGTGGATGGGCTCGAGATATGGTATGCCATAAAAGCATGGGTGGAGGACTACTGCAGCTTCTACTACAAATCGGACGAGACAGTCCTGCAAGATGAAGAGCTGCAATCCTGGTGGAAGGAGGTCCGCGAAAAGGGTCACGGGGACAAGAAGAATGAGGTGTGGTGGCCAAAAATGTGGACAAGAAAAGAGCTCGTGGAGTCATGCACCACAATCATCTGGATAGCTTCGGCCCTCCACGCTGCTGTGAATTTCGGGCAGTACGGATATGCAGGGTACATGCCCAATCGTCCCACTGTGAGCAGGCGGTTCATGCCCGAGCCGGGCACCAATGAATACGAGGAGTTGAAAAAGAACCCCGACAAGGTGTTCTTTCAAACCATCACTGCCAGGTTGCAGACTTTGCTCGGCATGGCGCTGATTGAGCTGCTGTCGAGGCATCCAACGGATGAGGTGTACCTGGGACAGAGGGACACCCCAGAATGGACCAGGGATGAGCACGCTCTCGAGGCCTTTGAAAGGTTTGGGAAGAGATTGGATGAAATAGAGAAGAAGATACTGAAAATGAATAGCAAGGGGAAAGGGGGAAACAGGGTTGGCCCTGTCAAGGTTCCTTACACATTGATGTTTCCTACGAGTGAGCCTGGATTGACTGGAAGGGGAATTCCAAATAGTACATCTACTTGAAGTAATGCTCTCGCGCATATGCTTATAAGCAGCCACATATGGATTGATTGATTGATGTTTTAATATAGGTTAATGATTGATGTTGGGATTGATTTATGAATTATATAAATTTGTTGGATTGTGTATTTGGAAATAATGCTGCTGTTCTTAAATTGTATAGCAGTTTGCTGTATTTGGACGCAGAGATGGTGTTCTTACTTTTTACATTGTTTAGCAATTGACTGGGGTCTTATAGCTATAGTGTTAAATTTCCATTATCTATTATAAGTATCTGATGACCGGGAGAACTCATAAAAACTAATGTACAAAATTCTCCAACATACTGAGGGATGAAACTAATGCATATAACATACCAACAGTTTTGGAATTTGAAATCTTGATATGGAAATGACTCCTGTCCAGAACTACAAAAGAGCTTATTGCAGCAAATGCAACAAGGCAAAGAAACCACTCAGCCCAAATCTGAGAGGGCTCTCTCCACCGGCATTAATGAACTAAAATCCTAAAGAAAGAAAACTCTACATCTAACAAAATAAAATGAATCAATAAACTATTGGGCATCTTGCATCCGAGCTGCAGAATTGGTGGAGTTATATATTCCAAGCACAGCCCTACAATTCATCCTGCAAAACAAATTAGGAAAACAAGCACAAATGGTGTGAGAACAGTGTAAAACGGATATCTGAGAACATTCTGCATACAACAGATATAGATGATGGCCTATTCTTACATGTACGTCATCATCAACTGATGCTAGAATCTCTTCGTCCGTCATGGTCCTTTTGGTATTATCATCAGCCTCATCAGAATCAGACTCATCATCTTCAGCATCTTCAGAATCCTCAGCCTGTAGAAAGAAAGATGTCCTTCATTGTGAATTTAAATTGGAAGGGAAATCTTGTTGGCATGTTTTGAAAACAAAATTCAATACTTACATCAGAATCAACAGAGTCATTCTTCGACTCCTGAAAGAGGGAAATCTAGATTTTAGTACAAGAATTAACAGTGACTTTAACGACACACATTACAATGAATTGAGTGGAGGGAAATTTTGGTGTGCAAGTTACGAAAGGGTACCTCCTCCTCCTTTTCTGCCTCATCAAAAGCGGCCTTCTCAGCCTGCATTTCGAAATCATTGATGTTTTAATAAGATGTTATTATATTCTTTTCCTTTGGAAAAAATATTATAACAACAAATGCCACGTACATCCTTCTGCTTGCCCCATGTTTCTTCAGCTAGCTTCTTGGCATACTCAGGGTCATCAGTTACCAAGACGTTGTCAAACAAGGTTCCAGATTTCACCTGCACATGCATATATTTTCCAGGTTATAAAATAAATATGCACTGGAATTTGAAAGATACATGTAACTTTTGTTCCTTTCAGCAAGAGACGGAACAGAGATATGAAAAGGTAAAATTTCCTTTACCTGCCACAACTCAACACCGACATACTTCAAATTTGGGAAAACATAGAGGTCAGGATCATCTTTGAAATCTACATTGATGATATGTATATGTATTCAGTTAGAAAATTTTGATATTATAGGGCTTGTCAGATTCAGAAAACTGCAAAAATACCAGGATTGTCAATCAATGGTGCCTCCCACTTTCCCTTGTAGTTGGGGTTCTTAATTTCCTGTGAAAGAAAATGTTAGGGCATATGCTGCTTTAAACAAAAAGTAAAATTAAACAAAAATCTCAGTCACCTTTTGCTTCCATGGACCCTTGTACTCAGGGTTGGGTATAGTTGGAGCAGTCCATTCACCATCCTCCTCATCATTCCAATCCTCGGGCTGAAACATAAAGTCCATTTTTAAGCAAAAGAATCAGGTAACCAGCCCTTTGTACTAAAAACCCTACACTATTTTAAGATGGGACTCATTTACCTTAGTGGCATCAGAATCGGGAATCTCCTTTGGAATGTCATCATAACCCTGCCATCACACAAAAAGTTTAAATTTGTAGAATATCTATGAGTAAGTTTAGCAGCCAAAAGTTTTATTGCAGTGCCAATGGCACCATATATAGAAATAGGGTATTCACCTCTGGCTTCTTGTCTTTAGGGTCAGGAATATATTCGTTATCATCCCAATCTTCAGGCTAAGATTGACATCCAAAAGGCCAAAACTTTAGCTTCACCATCCAAAACATCATCAGGCATGCTTGTAAGAAACTACATTTATAGCAATAAAAGGCAAACCTTTTTGGCCTCAGGGTCCCTGATCTGTTTCGGGGGCAGAAGATCCCAGTCGGAGTACAAATTACCCGACTGTTTCTCGACATTGTCAATGAGAATACTGTAAGTAGCATCAGGGCGGAGGATAAAAGTATACACATGAGTCAGCTGGTCAGTTTCACAAGGAACTTCCTTCTTGATCAGGTGGTTTGCTCCCTTGTATGTGAGAATAGCATGGACTTTTCTGGTGGCGTACCCGCAGATATCAGGTCCAAACATGATACTGCAGCCAATACCATACAAATTAACCTAACAGCAATTTCCATTGGGCGACAAAATAACTAAGGCCAACGATTCAAGAATGATCAAGCGATGCAAACCTGTATGGAGTGTCCCCACCAAACTTCTTCTGATCAACATCACCACTCAGTAGCTTCATGTATCCACCACCACAATCAAGCTTCTGCTCATGCTTTACAGAAAATTGGAATACTAAAGTCTTGTCTTTGTTGCTAAACTCAGGAAACCGGGCAGAAATGGCATAGAACCTATAGTCTTCACTGGTTTGTATACCTGCCGTAAGACCAAAAAAAAAAGGAATAAATTATCTATCCCAGTACTGCCTTGCCGACAAGAGCTCCACAACACAAGATCTATTACCCTTGTCATTGGGGTCTCCATTCCATTTGCCAGAGGTGTGATTCCATTCACCAGCCATGTTCTCATCTCTCTTCCAGTCAGATTCAACCCAACGACTTTCCCATCCATCTGCATTATTTAGCAAACAAATCTCTCAACCTCTCGCCTTATTACATCACATTATCCTATAATGTATTCCAATTTCATTTACGTCGCATGAAACTCATTGAATTCAGACATTTCGGGCAACTTAGACAAAATACATCAATAACAATTAACATCTTATTGCAGAAGAACAGCCTCATTGAAAATTTAATCGCTCATTATCAATTCTCACTCAAATTTCGATATCCAAACGCAACATTAAAAGGAAATATACAAACAAACAAAATCCCCACCAAATTATTCAAAATTGGTAGCAGATTACACGCAAAGCGTATTCTTTTAATCAAAAGCAGGCATCAGACACTAACAATCACATGCAAACTAAACAATTTACCATCGAAATGTTCCTCGAAGAACACTTTGCCGGATGCGAAAGCGAAGAGAGAGAGACTAATAACGAGAGAAAGAAAACCGGAACTGGAGTTCGGCAATCCTCTCTGCAATATTATCGCCATGACTGCGTTTCTCAGTTAAAGCCACCAAAACCTATAATGGATCGAAACGTTGGAGAAGGGTTTATATATAAAGGGCAACGGCTGCGTGAGACTCATTCTGACGTGGACATAATAGTTGGGCACGTGTCAAGATCAGGAATACCACGTAGCATTGAAACTGTCATTTGGCCACGTGTCTAGTGATGATTGGGTACAAATATGAGTTGGAACGAAGCGGGGCACTGGGAAGTGGGAGGTGAAATCAAATTAGGAATGTCGGGTTCATCAATATAAATTGTTTTTTTGGAAAGCATCAATATAAATTGTTAGTATTATCAAGGGTTTTACGTTAACAAACAAATTATCTAAGAGTACATATCTAATTATCTATTTATAGTACCCTATTAAACGGATTCAGTAAAATTTGATCGAAATAAAAGGAAATGCCGAAATGGGCCTAAATTTTTTGTTAAAATTCTTTACAATATCTTCTTTTTTTTACCTAGGCCCCTTAGGTCGCTAGTGTCTCCTTCTACCGGTGCTAACTTATTTGAGAATTGAGTCGATTAGGGACGAAGTCGTTTTACACGTTTTTACTTTTGGGTAAGAAATCCAAATTCGGAAGCACTACCGGGGAATAATCTTATTTGCGGGAAGAATATTAATCGACTCGAGTCATTCCCTGTTTGGCATTATTTATTTTTCCCCACAATATTATCCACTTTTATTGACATTATTATTTTAATAAATATTATTATTATTATTATACCCAACAATTGGGCGAAGTCTTTTTTATTTTTAAATCGGTCCCATGCCATATTTGAACTAGGACTAATCTTTTGAAAATTTGTATGAAATGTCTCTCTCAAAATATTTTTTTACACGACTCGAATATGAGAGTTTAAAATAGTTTTTTTTTTTTTTCTGCACAAGACTCTCGAATCCATTATTAAAATCTCAATTCACTCAAGTCCAATCTATTACTAGTAATTGGGCGAAAACTAATTGAAATTTAATGAGATTAAACTTGAACAATTTCTCAAAATTTAATGGTATTGAAGATTTTTGAAAGTTGAGCAATCCTATGTAGCCAATATATTTACTTATTTATTTTTTCACACACATAGACCTATAATAAACATAATACTTCCTTCGTTTTTTTTGTTAGCTACATTTGATATTCTATTACTGTTCACTCATATACTTTGACTTAAAATTTTATTATGGTTATATAAGTTAAAATATAATCAAGTGAGATTTTATTAGATTCGTTACAAGAACCGAATTTAAATTATTAATGATTTAAAATGTATATTGAACTGCGTGTTGTGTGAGTCCATAGCAATCTTTAAAAAAAAGATGAAAGTAATTAATTATACTAAAATCTATCCTAAATAAATTAATAAAGGCCAATTTTTTTTGCCGACGTCACCGAAAAAATAATATACGCCAATCCCAGCCAAATAGTACGAGTTTGTAATTTAGGACAAATTATTTATATATATAATACTTCCTCCGTTTTAAGAAAGTGCATTGCACTATTTTCTACTATTCATTGTTCGACTTTGATTCCAATTTTTATCATAGTTATACAAGGAAAAATATAGTCAAGTAAGATCTTGTTGGATTCGTCTTTACCTGTAATTTTAGAATATCCACTCTTTATAATTTTTATTTATACACAATTTGAATTATTGATCGTTAAAAATGTACATTGAACTGCGTGCAATAGAGGAATGTTGCACTTTCTTGAGAAATGGAGGTAGTAAAAGGTAGAAGAAAGTATTTAATAAACTCCGGCAAAATCACAACTGCAACGTTCACAAAACAAAAGAAGTAAAAAAGGGAAAAAGTCTCGAATAGTATACAGAAGAGGCAAATCAAAGCCACAAGCCCACAACCAGCAGTGGTCTTATTTTAGTGAACCATTTGTTTTGTTTTTTCACTTTGGCTTCTTGACAATGAGCACGGGACACTTGGCATTCTGTGCACAATGATCACTCACACTCCCAAGGAATGCCCTGCAGCAAATCCAAACCCAACAATAATAATAAGAATAAGAATAAAATAAAGTAGTACTTAGAAGAAAAGGGGAAGGGGCAGGGAAGGGAATTAGGGAGGGACCTCTTAATGGCACCATAGCCATGGCTTCCCACCACCAACAGGTCAACCTTGAGCCTGTCAGCCACTTCACAAATCACATCCCTTGGATCCCCATTTTCCACTATCATCTCTACCTTCACCTGATGCACCATAGTCCATCAAACATTCACTAACAATGTCAAAACACTGCTGCTTTATTAATTAGGCCTCATCCATCATCCCAATCCCAATCATTCATTCATTTTATTCAAAGTTCAAAACTACCTGGCCGTTGAAACTTTTGCAGAGAGTAGTGGTCTTCTCCATAAGCTTGTCAGCGACTTCCTTAGAATAAGTCTCCATGGCAGTAATTATACTAGAGGAAAACAAGTAGCCTGAAATTGCCAAAAGTGTAGTAGTACAATTAAGTGACAAGTAGTAGTAAATCAAGCAGGACATATAGATAGAGAAGTAAGAGAAGGTATGTATGTACCAGTGGCGTCCATGGCTGAATAGACAGGGATAGAGGTCTTGGCGTGGACGAGGATAAGGGTGTCGCCGTCGTCTTTGTCGTCGGAGGAGATGAAATTCTGGAGACACCATGAGAGGGCGTAGTTGCTCTCTTCACCTTCGTCGATAGCCACTAATATCTTGCGCCCCTTTTTCTTTTCCCCCGTCGCGATCTCCTGCGATCCGGATGCCATAACAACAACAATAAAAATAATTTTTCTTCTTCAATTGGACAAAAGTCAGTCTTGTAAGGAGGATAGGATTAGGATATGGTGCCACTGCTGGGTTTCGGGGATATTTATATGTAACTTGTCAAGTTGGAATGAAGAATAATTACTTTATATGATTGATGCAAGGCAGTAGTCGCCAGTCGGTGGGTTTTGTTGGCGGTTTTCAAAATTGTGGGCTTTGCTGAGTTTCTCTAACTTTGATGGTATTTTTCCAATGGTTATCCGTTACACTACTACTTTTATGCATCCAACTGCCATTCTGCCAAACACCAACTGGACTGGACACTGGAGTACTAATACTTTTTTTATTCACTTCTCATTCTATTTATTTTTTTTTATAAGAAAAAAAGAGAGTAAAAAAACGGAATTTAATTGCCTTTTTTTGGGCGAGACCATAGCAATGGGCAATGGGCTGCGTAGCGTAAGAAATCATTTGGGTCTCCATTCTCTACCTTGTTACTTCCACTTTCATCTATATATATATGTACATGCCTTATCACAATGTTTGCATACAATTAATTACATATGCAAAAACTCGAATGCAAAACTTTTACTTTAACTTGCTAAAACAAAATTTGTCACTAATAAATCCATACAAAATAGTAGTAATAAAGTATGTAGCATTACTTTGCTGATTATTATAATTGGGGCATGACAGCATTAGAAATGGGATGAGAGACATGAGAGAGAGCATTCTCCCTATCCTAATTGGGAATTGGCTAAAATGATTAATTTGGTTTGATATGGATGTTGGCGCATGTGTTCAGTGGAAGCAGCAGCATGAATCAGCTGAAGGCATTGGCTAAGGAGCAGTATTTTGGGCCTTGTGTATTTTGGGCCTTTCTTTATTTTATTGGGCTGCATTATGTTGGGCTTAGTGTTGGTTATGCTTGTATTTATATAGCTAGCCTTCTTCATTCTTCATTGTATCAGAATTTTCTCTCTTCTTCTGGTTTTATGAAATACGAAAATACTTCCCTCGTTTTTTATTGTTCATCATGGTATCAGAGCGATCCTGATATCTCTTCCTCGTTTTCTGTCATCCTACATCATATCTTCGATTGTTGAATTCCTTGATTCTGTTTCTGAGCAATGTCTACCGAAGAAAGTGAGAACAATTCACCACCGATGGTTACTCCAGTCTCGGCAACCACTTCAGCTCAAACTACCACCAACATTTCAGCTATTACGCAATTTGGAAGTGCTTTTACTCTCACTGCTGCAGATCAACCGAATCTTCAACTGACGTCGCTGCTACTGGATCAAACTAATTGGACGTCCTGGCGCATCGACGTTGAGCAAACTCTCATAATCAAATCCAAATTAGGATTTGTCAATGGTACTATTCTACCTCCTGATTCTACTAATGAGATTGAGTATGCTAACTGGAAAATCATTGATTGCTTGGTTCTTAAGTGGTTACGAAATTCGATTTCCCCTGAAATTAGTAGGCAATTTGTGCATACCTCGTCTGCTAGATCTCTATGGATTGAGTTAGAGGATTGCTATGGTAAAATATCCGGACCTAGAGTTTTACAACTCAAAAAGAAGATTGTCAACTTTACTCAAGGAAGTAGGTCTGTTACTGAGTATTTTGGAAAATTGAAAATGATGTGGAGTGATTTTCGAGCATTAGATCCTCATCCTACTAACAATTTGGAAGTACTGAGATCACTGAATAAAGCTGATGACAAGGCCTTACTGCTTCAATTCTTAAGTGGCTTAAATGAGGACTTCACACATGTAAGCAATCAGATCCTGCTTACTGATCCTATTCCATCAGTCAATAGTGCCTACAGCATGGTGTGCACTGCAGAAGCTCAGAAAGGGAACTCAGAAATTGGTGAAATCAATTCAGGAGGTGGTTTTGCACTTGCTGCTACAGAGAAGATTCAGCTTGAAAAGGGGAACAATCGACCTTCTTGTACCTACTGCAAGAAGCTTGGTCACACTAAGGACAAGTGTTTCAAGTTAGCTAACAAGAATTCTTACTGTGATTACTGTAAACAAAGTGGACATTCAAAGGCCTCATGCTTCAAGCTTACTGGAGTTGTTCCAGATTGGTACAAGTCATTGAAAGACAAGAGAGGAAGTGGTGTTGTTGGGGCCATCACTACTGGAGCTGAAGGTGCTAAGGCCACCAACACTGATACCTTGCTTGCCGAACTTGAGGAGCTACTGTTGTCAAAGAATAATGGAGGTAGCAGCATGGATACTCCAATGGAACTTGCTGCTGGAATCTACAACATGGCAGGTAGTTCCTCATCTACATCTCTTTATTTTAGTGATAAGTGGTTATTAGATTCAGGCGCTAGCTGCCATTTATGTGCCAATAAATCATTTCTACTTGACCCTCAGCCTTTGACCTCTCTTATTCACATATATCTGCCTGATGGCACTCCTAAAATCCCTTCACACATTGGTTCAGTGGCCTTGACCAGTGATTTCATTGTTCCAAATGTGTTGTATGTCCCTGGGATTGTACTAAATCTTATCTCCATAGGTCAACTCACTCATGATCTTAAGTGCAAGGCTATATTTGATGAATCATCTTGCATTTTGCAGGACTCGACCTGTAGGATATATCTTCTTACAGCTAAAATTTAAAATAAACTCTACATTTGTAACTCAAATTCCAGTAAGATTACTAAATCCTTTCCTATTGGTTCTGCTATAAATGATGTTGAGTCTGTCAAATCTTGGCATTACAGATTAGGGCACCCCTCTATCACTGTTATGACTAAACTTGGCTTATATAATAATACTTTTGCCTCAGTTCCTTGTGATATATGCAAATGTTCCAAAATGCATCGTTTGCCTTTCAGTGATAGTTCCTCTCACTCTGAACATGTGTTTGATTTGGTTCACTGTGACATTTGGGGACCCTTCAACATTTTGGATAGATCTAAGTCTAGGTACTTACTCACCATTGTTGATGATGCCTCTAGAGCCACCTGGCTTTTCTTGTTGGGGCACAAATCTGAAACCTACATCACCCTTGTTCATTTCATATCCCACATCCAAAATCAGTATAGCAGGGGTATTAAAGTCCTTAGGACTGACAATGGTACAGAGTTTAGCAACAAGAACTGTCATGAACTTTTTGCTAAACTTGGGATTATTCATCAAACTTCTTGCATTTACACTCCTCAACAAAATGGGAGAGTTGAGAGAAAACATCAACATCTTGTTCAAGTAGCTAGAAGCCTTCTTTTAACCTCTGGAATTCCTAAATCTTTTTGGAGGGATGCAATGTTAGCCTCAGCCTATATCATAAACAGATTACCCACCAAAATACTTGACTGGAAGTCCCCTTTTGAAATTTTGATGGGAGTTACACCTGATCTATCCAATCTTCACACTTTTGGGTGTTTGTGTTATGTCAAAAATACCACACCTCACTTGGGAAAGTTAGAACCTAGGGGTTTGAAAGGGGTTCATTTAGGATCTGCTGCTAACCAAAAGGGCTTTAAGATTTTACTACTCGATTCTAAGAAGGTTATTGTATCTAGAGATGTTATATTCTATGATACAATTTTTCCTTACAAAGATACTGATAGCCTATCTTCATCTTCATCATCCTCACAGCCTCCTTCAGTCATCACCTTACCAGCCTCACCACCTATACTACCTACTGTTAACTCCCTTGAACAGCCCACTGCTGCTCAAGACCATACACCATCTCCAGATGAGCCCACTGCTCCTCTGTCACCTGTCCACTCTCCTTTGATCTCTCACAGATCATCGAGCCAAACTGATTCTCACTCCAATGCATCTCTTTCTGATATGCATCACTCTTCTATTCCAGCAAGAGACTCCTGTGAGTCTCCTGCATCTGTTGACTCATCACCTATGAGTCAACCTCCTTCACTTGTGTGCACAGACATGGCTCCTACACCTGCACCTAATATATCACTTAGACCTAGAAGAGAGATCAAACGACCTGCCAAGTACAATGATTATATCTGTTCATCTACTACTGATATTGACTTTGTGCCTCAAAGATTTGATCAAGCCAAAGGGTTACCTCATTGGGATGTAGCCATCAAGGCTGAGCTTGATGCTCTACAACTCAATCACACCTGGGATATCATGAAATTCCCTCAAGGAAGGAAATGCATTGGTTGCAAGTGGGTTTTTCGAATTAAGTATAATTCTGATGGCAGTCTCAACAAGCACAAAGCTAGGCTTGTTGCAAAGGGTTTCCATCAAAGGATTGGTCAAGATTACAATGAATCTTTTGCCCCTGTTGCAAAAACTGTTAGTGTTCGTTTGGTCATTGCTCTTGCAGCTTCTTTCTGCTGGCCTATACATCAACTTGACATCAACAATGCTTTTCTTCATGGGAATTTGGATGAGGAAATTTTTATGCATTGTCCTCCAGGCCTTTCTGCTCCTCCTGGTTATGGTTGTTTGCTAAAAAAATCCTTGTATGGTCTGAAGCAGGCCCCTCGCCAATGGTACCTTGCCTTGGAACAATTTCTCACTTCTTCAGGCTTCTCTCCCACCTACAGTGATCCATATCTATTTGCCAAGTTCACCACTCTTGGCCTTACAATCTTAGTTGTATATGTGGATGATATTCTCTTGACAGGCACTGATCACCAGGAGATTGAACATGTCAAGAAATCCTTGCACAAGCAGTTTACCATCAAAGACCTTGGGTCAGCTGCCTATTTTCTTGGTTTGGAGATCAAGTCCACCCCTGCTGGCTACTCCATCTCTCAAGAAAAATATGCTTCAGACCTGCTCACTGAAGTGGATTTTCCTTGCAATTCTAGAGTGCACACTCCATGTGCTGTGAATAAAACTCTTGGCATTGATGGGCCTCCCTTTGACAGTCCCTCTCTTTACAGAAAAATGGTAGAAAAGCTTCTGTATCTTGGTTTTTCTCGTCCTGACATCTGTTACAGTGTGCAGCAGCTCAGCCAACACATGCACTCCCCCACCATTCATCATTGGGAAGCTGTGATTCATGTACTCCAATACCTTCAAAACACCATCCACATTGGCTTGTTCTATCCGTCTGGTCTTGGCCTTGAGCTCAAGGGATTCTCAGATGCTGACTGGGGAAACTGTCCATCCACTAGGAAGTCCCTCACAGGCTTTTGTGTTTTTCTTGGAGGTGCCTTGATTTCTTGGAAGACTAAGAAGCAAAAGGCTGTGGCTCTCAGTTCCACAGAGGCAGAGTATAGGAGTCTAAGTGCTTTGACATCTGAAACACTTTGGATTCGTTCCCTTCTCACTGAACTTAAGATCTCAGTTCCTGATCCCATTCCTGTCTTCTGTGACAACAAATCCGCCGCTATTCAACTTGTGAAAAATTCAATGCATCATGAGAGGTCCAAGCACATCGACATCAAGTGCCATCATGTCCGAGATCACTTCAAGAAGAAAGAGATTGATCCACTTTTTGTCCCTTCTTCTCAGCAGTTGGCTGATATCTTCACCAAAGGGCTCCCTCCGAAACTCTTTCAATCCTTTTGCTCCAAGCTGAAGCTTTGGCAACCTTCAGCTTGCGGGGTGGGTGTTGGCGCATCTGTTCAGTGGAAGCAGCAGCATGAATCAGCTGAAGGCATTGGCTAAGGAGCAGTATTTTGGGCCTTGTGTATTTTGGGCCTTTCTTTATTTTATTGGGCTGCCTTATGTTGGGCTTAGTGTTGATTATGCTTGTATTTATATAGCTAGCCTTCTTCATTCTTCATTGTATCAGAATTTTCTCTCTTCTTCTGGTTTTATGAAATACGAAAATACTTCCCTCGTTTTTTATTGTTCATCAATGGATATACTATTACTGTGTTGGAAGAATTGCCTCCTTCATTCAACGAGCTCATACGGTGCGGTCGTCTTTCCAATGGTGTGAGATTTCTTTTAAATTTTTTTTTACGATGTGAGCCATTCCGCCTGATTTTATGAGAGGAGATACCTGTGTGGACTTCTCCAGAGTATGATTCCCCGGATCTAATTCTCGCTAGGACATTTTTTTTTCTTTCTTTTGATTTTGTATTTTTTTTCTTAGCATCGGCTTAGCAGAAAAGGAAAAAAAAAAAAGATAACCAATTATGAGAATGCGTTAAGGCCCGTAATTTCAGGTGGAATCATCTCATCATTTATCGTATTACAAAATGTTATGTAATGATTGACTGATGTATAGTAAATACGAGGCAAGATATAGGAATAGGAGTGTTTTAATTTGTAGATCATAAAAAAAGAAAAATTATGTTTTAATTTGTAGATCATAAGAAAAATTATATGTAGATTTTAAAAAACATAAGAATTTTTCTGAAGAGTAAAAAAACAACAAAAAAACAGATGAGATGTTATCCAACATAAGAATTGAAATACTACAAAATTTATATTTCCTCCGTTTTCAATATTTTACGACGGGCCCACAGTGCGCGTTATCCAATGCTTTTCAATCCATTAATAACTTAAATTCGGTACAAATAAAAATCCTAAAAGTTTAATATTTAAAAACTACAAGATTAGACGAATCTAACAAGATCTCACTTGACTATATTTTAACTTGTATAACTATAATAAAAATTGAAATCAAAGTTGTCAAATGAATAGTGCAACTTTTTGTAATGTAACAAACAATTGAAAACGGAGGAAGTATATTTTCTGTGGCCTAGGTTTTGTGTACCCGAAAATATTACTCCCTCTTTTTTTGTTTTATCGTAGGTATACAACAAATACGTCAATTAATTAACTTGACAAATTTTATAGTATTTTAACTCAAGTGAGATTTTGCTAGATTCGTCTCGTCTTGTAATTTTCAAATATAAAATTTTTAAAATTTTACTTGAATATCTATATCTATATATATATATATATATATATAAAAAACAATATAGTCAAGTTTCCCCCCACTTCCCCACCCCCTTTTTTCAACAATCACATTTAATTCATCCAACAATGTTTAATCCTAAAATTTTAATATTCTATATTGAAATATCCATAAATATTTATTAATATCCAATATTAATTAATATACGTTTAATATAATTTTTTTTTTATCAATATTCATTAATACTAGATTTTTCGCCCGCGCTACGCGCACGGGTGTTAGTTTTATTTTATTCATTTATTTTTTGCTTAACAGCCTATAAAGGCTAATAAAAAAAGAGAAAAATCAGAAAAATGAAATTCAACAGGCCCGATAGAACCAAGTGTCAGCGGAATCTGCCATAATAAGAGGCCCCATCCGGTCTGGCGGAAAAGGCCCACGTCGTAAAGAAGTGCTCGTTATCAGCTCATTTCTATTAACTAATATTAACTCGATACAAACTAATATTAACTCGATTAATTTAAAATGGTAGAAGATATTATTTTAGTATACTTATGAAATTTTTTTTTATAGAATATAATTTGTTTTTTTTAAATGATCAAAGAAACAAATTTTTAGTTTTTTTCATAATACATACCAAAATATAAATTCAAATTATTATGCAAAGAAAACATAAATAGAAAATTTAATTTATTAAGATTACTACCCTCCTAATTATAAAAATAATTTGTATAATTAAAATGATTAAGTATATTAAAACTTTCACCTTTGTAACTCATTCTTAATCACCGGCAGAATATGTTGACTAACAAAAACTTATATAAATGATAAATTATCATACAAAAAAAAAGAAGATAAATTATCGTAATATTAATTTATGTACACAAAATAATATATTGATTTTTTTTTATTAATGGAGTACTTATTTTCTTGTGTAATTTTTTTTTTTGGAGAAAGCCAAAGCCAGATAACTTGTGTATATTATTAAGTTTTCAATATTATTTTTTTGCAATAAAAAGTTAAATTTAATACTCCTAAATATTTTTAGTTAATAGTATATATATTTATTTAAAGACTTATGTATGTATTTTCTTTACTGTTTAAACCCTTAATATATTTTTTTATAAAGATAATTAATTATTACCTAAAAGGGCAATATAGACAGCACAATAAAAATATGATTTTAGGATTTATTATATTATATTCTAATATTAGGAATAAATGGTGGAGATGAATAGATTTGCAATCCTACGGTCATTGAATTTTAGGATTAAGTGATTTTACTTTTTAGACCTTTGATATTTATCTTTATAATAGATATGCATATCTTTGAAGTAAAATTACTGTTTAAACCCATAATATATAATTTTTATAAAGAGATTAATCATAACTTAAGAGGGCAATATAGTCAGCACAATAAAAATATGTTCCAGCATTTATTATAGTATAGATATGTACAAATAATATCTAAGATTTGAAAATATAAAATTCATTCGGATAAGGACCACATATATATATATATATATATATATTATATTATATATTCATATCTATAAATTCTTTAATATATCTATTATCTATTATCAATCTATATATCTATATATCTATAGATAATATATATATATATAAACAATACAGTCCAATTTCTTCCCACTTCATCATTCCCTTTTTTTAATACTTCATCCAACTTTTCTCTCCAATTTTCAACAACCTCACTAACATATATATATTATATTTATATCTATAATATCCTAACAAATTCTTAATAAAATATTATAATATCTTTAACTAATTTATACTATTATATATTTTTAGAAGATCACGTCAAATCTGATTCCATTCCTCCAATATTTGCATATATATATATATATATATCTCCACCAAACCTCCTTTTATTTCTCTATAAATATTCTATTCATTTATCTAATATCATGGTTGTCTTGAAATTCTCATCACCTCAGATTTTATTTCTTCATTCTTTGTTTATGTCTTCTCAACATTTATTTTATATTTAAACAATATCTTTTGTTTCTTCTTCTCATGTATTACAATGTTTCCCACGCCAATGTTTTCCTAATATTTCTTTAGTTGCGGGTTAATTTTTCTCAGATTGCAATATATTCTTCGTCTTGCTCTTCATGTAAATTTTTTTTTTACTCGAACGTGAATATTAGTGGGTTTTTTTTTATTTTTTTCTTACGTACTGTTAAATATATGTTTCTAATGGCTTTCCAATGACTTTTTTACAGGATTACATGTTGTAATTCAAGATTGCAATGAAGTCATACTCTACAAATTATTTTTATGATTCTGCTTTGTATACTACTCAAAATTTTTGTAATCATTAATCTATTTTATGTTGATTTTGTTATTGTATGTTTTTTGTCTTTATTCGAAATTTAAAAAAAAAACCGAAGAGAATAAATTTGGAGATGTTTCCACTTTATTTTTTATTTATGTATTTTTCCCTTTTGTTATAGATTATTCCCTTTTTGACATCTTTCCTTTTGGATACATTTTTTTACATATTCTTTTATTTATTTAAGTTCACTATAAAGTCACATATTATTATTTATTTATTAAAAAATTGTCAATAATTATGACAAAATATAAAATTATTTGATAATTTTTTATATCAAACTTTCAAAAAAGATTAAAAATTATCCGATAATATGTATCCAATTGAATCTGTATCCGGCATATCTAATATTCGATCCGAATCCGAGGAAAAAAAATGTGGGACAATATATATTCGTATCCAATACTATCTGATCATATCCGTACCGTTTTCATCCCTACATATAATATAATACTCCCTTCATTTCAAAATAAGTATAACATAAGGAAATGACACAAGATTCAATGCAACGAACAAAAGTGCTTTAGTGGAAGTCTTATACCTTTAAAAGCATTCTATATATGGTAATGTAACATTTATTATGAAAAACTAAAAAAAAAGTGTAACACTTAAAAAGAAACGGAGGAAGTATAATATAGTATAATATGATAATTATATATTCATGACTAGATTTGCATTAGTCACTCCATATTTATGTGAACAATGTTCTAAAATTATTAACATTATTTTTTGAGAAGCTGACGCCAAATAACAAATTGAAAAGAAAATAAATGGAAAAAACAGCAACAAAAAGAGGTGTCCAAAAAGCAGAAAGGAAAAAATGAGCTAACACTTAGGCTCTTGGGAACCATACACCGGAAGAATCCGCCGCTAACACCCTGTGCGTGAAGTATGGGGGAATGTCCAAATAGTGTAGAATTCTTCTAAAGATGCATCACATTTTGCTAGACAATCCGCGACCATTTTACCCTCGCAAAGTACATGATGAACTGAAAATCGGTCAAAGATGTCTCGCCAGGTGCGGAAGACAGGTCATTGGTCAAGTAGTCCAGTAGCATTATTAGTATAATATATAATAATAAATTAACATATAAATATAAAATGGAGTTAAAATTATATCTAGAAAATTATAAATTTAAAAATATAAAATCAAATATATTACATAATCATATCAGGCAAAAATTTATTAATATAAATTAAATAATATATAATCAAATTGACAAAGTTGCTAAACCACTTTGTCACATTTTTTCTCAATAATGTGGTCAGAAAATTAGCATGAACCAACTTTTTTTTAAAAAAGTCATTGAAGGTCTGAAAAGGGTGGTGGGAGCTCATGCCACACAGTTACAAAGGGAAGGGATAGGAGGCCGGATGGGGATTCGAACCCCCAACCTATAGGTGGGAGTTGGTGGAGTTACCACTTGATTAAGTCTCCAACCCCGCATGAACTAAATTTTATGTAATACGTACAATAGTTGAATTTTTAAAATCTTATGTTATTTTAAAAAAAATATATAAATTTTACTTCCCGCGCATTGCGCGGGCGGGTTTGCTAGTAAATTATTAATAATAATTTAAAATATGTACATTGGGTGGTCTGCAGTAAGAATAAAAAATAAGTGAATGAGTATGGTAAAAGTAAAAGTACACGGGTTGAGTAATTTATTGTGGGTGTGTGCGGTGAAGATAGCCTTATAAGATACTCGTAACACGAGAGGCCGCAAAAGACAAGAAGCCCAAAACTAGCATCGGAGAAAATTCGGTGGGCTCACAGCTCACTCTTGCCAAGAGTCACCGAGGGATCACCAACCTCGGTCTTGTGGCAGCTTTCAATTTTCACCCATTCGTTTTTTGGTTTCTTCGGATCTGAGGTGGACTGTGGCGGGTTAATCAGTCACACACCACCAAAAACACTGGTAGGTATACATAAGCAGCGATGTTCTTGGTCGATTGGTTCTACGGAGTTCTTGCGTCTCTGGGACTGTGGCAGAAGGAGGCGAAAATTCTGTTCTTGGGCCTTGATAACGCTGGGAAAACCACGCTGCTTCATATGCTCAAAGACGAGGTCGTTTCCTTTGTTCGATCGTAATTTTCTTTCATTTAATTTTGGGTGTATGTTATTCATGTTTTTGGGTATTTTGTGTAATTGGGGATGAATCTTGTTATGAAATTCAGAAAATCAGGAAATACGAGATATATGATCCATCCATTTGGTTTTGACTTGGCCGTTTGCTTTGATTTCGTGCAAAGTGAATTGTTAATCCACTAAATTCCGGGCTTTTCTTGTTTCATCCATTAGGCGTTTAAAAACGGAATTTTATGTGTTCTTGTTTATGTTTAGAAGTGATCCTGAGATTTTGAAGGTGTTGGAAATAAACAGAGATTGGTACAGCATCAGCCTACTCAATATCCTACTTCAGAGGAGCTGAGTATTGGGAAAATCAAGTTCAAGGCATTTGATTTGGGTGGTCATCAGATTGCCCGTAGAGTTTGGAAGGATTATTATGCCAAGGTACTATTTTTAAGTAATAAAATTTTAATTTGTTCTCTTGTGATAAATGAATTGTATTGATAACTCCATGAAGTGTAGGCACTTGAGAGTTGAAAGTTGAGATTGAAGGCTCTTGTTTGGACATCAGTATTCTTTAGGTTACAGTATTATTGACAAGTAGAACCTCATTCGTTGATATCTTTTTTTCAGTTTATACTAATGCCTTCTATAGCATACTAAATTGATTGCTGTCAATTTTACACCAAGTTTTCTACTAGAAGACTACTATTGCTCAAAATACTATGTTATCAGCCGCATAATGCTTTGCTTTGTTTATTTGGACATAGGAGTTCAGGCATACATATTCGACGATAAAGTCATTTACTTTTGCCATTTTTGTTGGCAATTTCACTTTTGATGTTCATGGCATCTATTTTCTATTGGGACATTGGAGGAATGCTTTACTGTGAACATTTTGGGGGGAAAATAATGTGTCTTGTCAACTTCTTTTAAAATAATGAATAGTCAATATCTGTTACCATGGAGCAACAGCCAACTGGAATCTGGTAAACTTACCATGTGCAAACTGCAATGTCAAATCCCCCTGTACAATCTATGTTAGATATCATAAAAGTGAATTGCCATCCTTGAACAACTTTCATGATTAATTTCCATAATGAAGCAAGTTCTATGATTAAATCAAATTTTCTTTATTTTAGCTGATTGCAAAAAATATAGTGGTGGAGGTGTTAACCACAAATTCCAATAATCCTTTTTTGTATTGGCCAATGTCTTGCCCTTTGAATGCTAACGATCAATTCTTTTTCCTCAATGAAATTTGGAGATTGGATTGCATTGTATTGCATGGCTTCTATTTGATTCATATCGCTGTAACAAAGTAATAGAAAGTGGCGCGAACTAAATAGCGCTGTTTTTCTTTTATTTCTCTGCTTTTTCTGAAAAATCGTAATGTTTCTTTTTTGTTTATTTTAGATTACTTGTTTAATTAATCTGGTTCTTGGTTGAGAATTTGGGATTGTAATAAGGAGGATGATTTCCATATATAATGGCTTGTGGCACAACTCGCTGTCTTGGATTTCTCTTGATGTAGTTTTGGCTCCTAATACGTATCGAACATTTTGTTTTAGTTTACAAGAAGATAAGATTTAGTGATCCTTTGGAAAAAAGGATCTGGATCTTAAGTCGGAAGTCTAGGTCAAACATGGTTGAATCAATTTCATTAAATGATAAATTTAAACTATAGAAAAGTAGAAAACTGATGATTAAAACTAATTTTAAGTTTCTGAAAAATATTGGAAATTACTCTTAGTTCAGTGGCAATAAATTACAATCAAATTACTTAATTTCCATTTTACTCGTAACATTTGAACCCACAGCTGTTAAGTAATTGCATTTGTAGTTATTTAAATGAATAAATACTTAAAATTTTACTATATTCCCTTTACATTTATGTGTTATCATGTTGCTAATCAATTCAAAGTCTAGAACTAGTATAAATGTTGTAAGTCATTTTTCTTTGTTCTTAATGTTAAACTTGCTGGGAGAATATTATAAGCTATTTATAGTTGGATTTACTTATCTAGTATTCTAGTGTAAAATTTTATGTTTTGGTTAGTAAGCTTAAGAATTTGGTGTCTTGGGAGCAAGTTCAATCTTGTTAAGGTTTTGCTTCACTTTTATCTACTTGATGAAATTCCGCGCGTTATCTTTAATTGTCTTTATTACCCCTGCTTTTTCATATGCAAATGATAATTGTAAAGTCTTGCATGAGTAATGTTGGTTTAATAGTGGTGTGTAGTAGGGACGTGAACTGATGAACCTTTTGACTTTGGGTTTATGTCGTCTCGTTTTAAAGTTTGGTATGGCCTCGTATGGAATGAAATTGTTCATTTTTAATATTTAGATGTTGTTATTACTTATTACAGTGCTATCGTTAATTTGTATTGTTTCATTATTAGTATTATAGTCAATTTTATAGAAAAAAATGAGTTTTGTTTGTTTCTAGCAAGGGCACTTTTCAGAAAAGGAAATCTAGCACTTACTTGACACATTGACATTTATTTGTCTGTTACAACAATATGCATTTACTTGGGCAGTCATTTTCCCTGTAGCCCATTGGCTATCTGAAGTCTGAACGCTACCTAAAACTGGTTCAATTATTTGTTTCCAGTTTCAATCTAAAAATCATTTGTTTCCTCATATTTGTATTTTGAATATTTCTTTTGTAAACAAAAAAGTTCGAGCACGAGATTATCACCTAGTTCTGATTTTATTATCGAATGAACCATATCCAATGTCTTGGGCATGAAGGTCGATGCAGTTGTTTACTTGGTGGATGCTTATGACAAGGAGAGGTTTGCTGAGTCCAAGAAGGAGCTTGACGCCCTCCTGTCCGATGAGTCATTGGCCACTGTTCCATTCTTGATTTTGGGGAACAAGATCGATATCCCTTATGCAGCATCTGAAGACGAGCTGCGTTACCACATGGGTTTAATGGGCATAACGACCGGGAAAGGAAAAGTGAACCTGGCAGATTCCAATGTCCGTCCAATAGAGGTATTTATGTGCAGCATCGTTCGCAAAATGGGTTATGGAGATGGCTTCAAGTGGGTTTCTCAATACATCAAGTAAATCACAATATGAAGACAACATGTTTTGCTTCATCTGGATTTACATGTCAGCACATTGGCTTGAGTTGCTAATGTTTGTTTGAAAAAGCTGCCAGATAAACTTGTCTTGTGATTTGATATGGAACGATAGTGGATTTCAGACATAGCTTCCATGCTATTTTTATGTTTGTGGTGTGCCGAATTCAGTTATAGGAATTGTCAGGCTATAACCAGTGATTTGTATCCTGTTTTTGTTTCTACGGGGTCTTTGGATCTTTTGAATTCTTTTGCTAGCAAATGAAGTATATTATTTTCAAACAGTT
This sequence comes from Hygrophila difformis, assembly GCA_030278955.1. NCBI lineage: Eukaryota > Viridiplantae > Streptophyta > Magnoliopsida > Lamiales > Acanthaceae > Hygrophila > Hygrophila difformis. Next base: position 1,102,687 of record JAOANR010000014.1, on the reverse strand, counting down.
GGTAATTTCATTGGATCTTCTGCGTTTTGTTTCTGTTCCTAGTGGGCTAACAGTTTTTTCCTTTTTTTTTTTTGGTGTGTGTGTGCGCGTTTTGTGTTTTATTATTCTCTCGCATATTCATTTTTTTCTCATCTCTGTTGGCTTATTAATGGGCACTACAGTCTGCACAAGTGCCCACGAATGAGCTGAGATCTGAGGAGGTTTGGCTCGCCCTCGTGTTAATTCTGCAATTAGGGCCCTGTGATCTCTGTCATTGTTGTGTCTCTTGAAACCTGTTTGCCACTTGGTTGCACTCCCACAATGAGCAGAATGCGTTTGTCTTCATTCCTGGAGTTATCCATATGGTTCCTAGGATTTTCTGTATGGATGTCGCAAATTGCATGATTTTTGTCGAAATCTTGCTCTGGATTCAATAAGTTGGCATCTGTGATCTGATATAATGACCCATGATGTAAGCCTTCAACCCAATTTCTTAAGCTCAAATTCCCTCGGGTCACTTGGACCTTTTCTACTGAAAGTTTCCATCATCACTATAGTCCTTCAGAACCATACTTCAGTAAAAACCACACCACAGTAAAGAATATACAGTATATAGGAGAAAGAGAGACGATTAAATTGCAATAGAAAGATTAAATAGCAGTATTGCATGAACTATGAATAATGCAGGCAATCCCAAGTAGAAAATGCTCTATTAAAGCCCACGTTTAACACTTATTAACCTCTATTAAGCAAAACCACATATATTTATGGAGGGGCTTTGGCTCCTCTATAACAAGTACAGAAGTCCATGTTAGTATTTTATTAGTACTAAAATACTTGATATTAATATTTTGTGACAAATTTTAGTACTATAGAACTTGAAATTTACCTCATGTTTGTAACAAATTTTATCACAATAAAACTTGGTGTTGGTATTTTGTAACAATTTTTTTAATGGAGCTTAGTCCTTTTGTTTTCACAATAATTGTTTTTAGTGGAATCAACCATCCTTTTTGTAGTGACAAATATTTTTTAGTGGAAGTCGACACTCCTCTTATGATGATCATCCCAGTTCTTTTTAGTGGAAATTGACAATTTTTTTTAGTGGAAATTGACACTCCTTTTAGTGGAAATATTAAGGGGTTCATTTTGGTACCACCCCTGGTAACTCAACCCTTCACACATGGCAAGGAGTGTTGCTAGTAGGGTGGACAAAATATTCGAACCGATTCGTTGAACTGTTGAATCAAACCGAAATCGAACTGAATTTCCGGTTAACCGAGGACCCCGGAGCAAATACAAATATCATACTTCACTATTCGTCCGGTTCAAATACAAATACAAATATTTTAATTTTTTTCCCAATTAACCGAACCGAACCGAATATATTTATTATATTTTAAAAAATTATATATATTGTACTTCCTCCGTTTTGTGATAGTGCAACAAACACCAAATGCACGCAGTCCAATGCATATTTTGAACTATTAATAACTTAAGTTCGGTATAAGTAAAAATTTTAAAAGTTTGATATTTAAAAACTACATGACAAGACGAATCCAACAAGATCTCACTTGACTATGTTTTTCTTGTATAACTATGATAAAAATTAGAGTCAAACTCAAAAAATAAATAGTAGCAAATAGTGCTTTGTTGTACTATCACAAAAACGGAGGTAGTATATATTATAGATATTTGTTGGAAAATAATTATAACAATAATATTTATCATTATTTATTTAATTATTTAAGTATATATAAAAGAAATATTAAAAAGTAAAGAACTAATTATCAAAATATATCACCATAATGAGTCTATATTGATTTTTTGTCTTTAAAAACATATTATTGAAATATTCCACTACACAAGATTCATTACATATAGTGATATATTTTGATAACACTAAAAGGAAATCGTTTGGGTGCTGGCGGCCTGTAAGTGCTGGCACATTCAAAAGTGATGAGTATGTGTATATGAAATAATGTGTGAGTATAAAAAAGTGATGAATGGAGATTATGAACAAAAAACTAATAAAAAAAATAAACTATCGTCTATACATCACTTTATAAGGCTTATACATCACTTTACAAAGGGCTACACATCATTTTTAGCACTTTCTGCACCTGCTGGCAATTGTTATGCCATTACAGAAATCGGATTGACATTAAAACGAATTACTAGATTCAATAGTCATATATAGTTTTCTTGTAATATAATAACCTCAAAATTAAAAATTAAGAAACTGAAGAATTAAGAAATGAAAATTTGATTATACATTTTTAGAGGGCCAGACAGAATATTTGAACCGATTCGCTTAACCGCTGAATCGAATCGAAACCGAAACCCCGGTTAACCGAGGACTCCGGTTACAAATACAAATACGTAAATGAAGTATTCGTCTGGTTCAAATACAAATACAAATACCTGAAAATTTCAGGTTAACCGAACCGTGCCCACCCCAAGTTGCTAGTATAGATATCTGTGCCGTTTGGCAGTTAGCTGTAATCTATTAATGGATTAAGTTAGTAATAAATTAGTTAAATCAGCTGTTAATTGATTTCAAGAATATCTTGAGACTAACTACTCATAAACTGAACTCCAAAATGTTACTCCTTGCAATGGATTAAAAAGAGATAATTAGACAATGTTTTAAGTTATTTTTTATCTCACAAATAAACTGATTCAAAATGGAAAAAAGGATAAATAGGTCCTTTTTCTTTTCAAAAAATTCAAATCAGTCATTTTTCTATTTTATTACCAAAACAGTCATCTACAAATGCTAATTATGTCCAAATCAGTCCTTTTTTCACTAATTATATTCTAATTGCTGACGTGGTAAGGGTTTTAATTTAAACCTGACACGTGTGCATAATATTAGTCCTTTTTCTTTTATCTTTTGCCAATTCAGTCCTAAACTTTTATTTTGTTCTATTTAGTCCTCTACCCCAATCACTCATTTTTATATTAATTGGCCTCAAACCTTTCAAATTATTTCATTTTAGGCCCAGAACCTTAAATTTTTTATTATTACTAATACATTTATCAAATAAATGCCCAACATACTTCCGTAAATAAAATTAAATACCAAACCTCATACATTGAGTTTGACCGCCTTGTTACCGGGTCTTCGAAGTTCCGAATTTTACGGACTCTCTCTAACCACCCGACCGTAACGATGGTTCATTGGTTCTGGTTTCCTTCAGCAACAATCAGCACAATCATACTTTGTGGACAATAAAATTCAGGCTATTTTTTTAATATTTTTTAATAATATTAATATTTTTCAATAAAACCAAGGCTTCCTGTATCCATAACCTTCCAAAAATTCAAGTTAAATCATTTACTCAAATATTGCTACATCCTAAGGTAGGACGCAAAGTAAGATTCTGTTGATTGTTACTGAAGGAAACCAAAATCAATGAACAATCGGTTGCGGTCGAGTGGTTATTAGAGAGAGTCCGTAAAATTCCGGTACTTGAAAGACCCGATAACAAAGCAGTCGAACCCAATATATGAGGTTTGGTGTTTAATTTTATTTATGGAAGTATGTTGTGCATTTATTTGATAAATGGATTAGTAATAATAAAAAAATTTAAGGTTCTGGGCCTAAAATGAAATAATTTGAAAGGTTTGAGGCCAATTAATATAAAAATGAGTGATTGGAGTAGAGGACTAAATAGAACAAAATAAAAGTTTAGGACTGAATTGACAAAAGATAAAAGAAAAATGACTAATATTATGCACACGTGTCAGGTTTAAATTAAAACCCTTGCCACGTCAGCAATTAGAATATAATTAGTGAAAAAAGGACTGATTTGAACATAATTAGCATTTGTAGAGGACTGTTTTGGTAATAAAATAAAAAAGGACTGATTTTATTTTTTGAAAAGAAAAAGGACCTATTTATCCTTTTTCCGATTCAAAATAGTACTATAGTAGTTATTTTGCCATACATTCATAATATCAATGCTACAAACGACGTCGTGCTGATCTTCGGGTTTTTCGGGTTTCCCCCGTTTCATTCAAACACAACCCCTCACGGGTCACGGTGCCTCAATTTCCCGTCGATCTCACCGTCCACGCTGCCCACGCTTTTTTCGTCATTCAATTTGCTCTTCCCCCTGTAACTGTAAGCTTCCCTTCTTTTCGTTTCCCCTTTTAAATGTTGGTTTTTTTTTAGCTTTGTCTTTGTTTTTCTTTTGCGTACTCTTTTATTTCCGCTACTCTTTTATCTGCTTGTTTAGTTAATTGCCCAAATGGAACATTCGGAGCTCCCAAATCCCCTGTTATGTCTCCTGTAGCATCACTCGTTTCTGTAGAACCGGAGTCCTTTTCCCCCCCTTTTGTTATAAATGATCGTTTTTTGAAGTCAAATGCTCGTTCTTATTTGATAGATGATAATTTTGCCCTGATGTTGCTGATTAAAAGTTATAATAGGACTTGTTTTCTGATCGTTGAAGTTCAGATGTTTTAATTATTTAAATCATATTTATTGGTTCTCTGTGGCCTTCAATCATAATTTCAAAATGTGATTCCACCAGCTATGAGTCTGATTCCAAATTGAACCCGGTCTCTTTGCTGAAACTTTACAACTTGAGGGTTGAGAATAATGATTAAGTGATTTTTTGAACGTCACTTGCACTATCAATGTGTATTTTTTATTTTTATTTTTTGGTGTATATTCTTAAATACTCGATCTTTGAACTTTTAGAGACTCTGAACAACTTCTATGGCTAAACGGAAAGACAGAAAAAATACCAAACAGAAAACTAGCGACACAAATGCGGGGGTCTCTCTGGAGAATAAAGATGGAAAAGTTAAAGACAATGAAGGTGGTACTCTACTTGGTATCTGGTTTTATGTTTACCTGTTCATGAGTGTGATGGCCAATCTGTTAGTCTCAAATCTATGGAGAAGTAAGGAATATCAAATTCAAATAATTATTCTTTTTTTTTTTGGTTGGCTTTTATCTTTAGTGAAAATCACTAGCAACCGGACCCATAAGATGGAATTAATTGGCATCCATACTTTGATCTTTATGTCTTTGGACACTAGGTAGTTCCTTTCTTGGCTGTGCTTTTGACTTAGTCTGACTGTATATTTTAGAAACTTGTTAATATTTTGCATTTGTTCACTTTGCTGTTTTTTTTAACTTTCTAGAAGTTTGTGCATACATGTACAGTGAATTAGTTGTATACTTTAACATCCAGATATTGCATGAATTCTTGACAAGCAATGCATTGTATTTTCTTGAAATGTCCTCTTTATAATGTTGGTGCTTTTTGAATAAAATCCAAATCCAATTCTCATGACTACGAGAGATTTTGGTGCCTAAAGATCTAAGATATGAAACAAATGTGTACTTAAATCTTCTCATGGTATGGGTTTAGGGGGGAAAAAGTACATGCCCTATGGTATCTGATGTAGTTTAGCAGCATCAAATGAGATAAAGTGAAAATTTGCAAATGGCTTGATTTAAATTCATGTTTGTTCTGAATAATTAAGTAGTACTCTTTTTGTTTTTGTTTGTCAACCAAGCATTGGATGACAAACAAAAAGAAATACGGTGTGCCACAACAACTACCTTTGGGTGACTGACAATAAAGAACAAATGGAGTATTATAGTCTTTGTTTATGATATTTAATCAATTGTTGACTTTGTATATGGCATGTGTTGAACTGTAACTAATATACGGCCTGGTATAATTAGTGAACTCGTGAGAATAGTTAATCCTTGGTTCAATCATGTTGATTACAAAACTTTTCTGCTTGTGCATTTGTTTTGTGGAACCGTTGAACTTAACTACCACTTTTCAGCAGTTGAACGGCAATGTGCTGCAATCAGGGCTCTTCGAAATGTGGAGATTGAACAACTGCTAACCATGCTAAAGTTGCTTAGCTCGTATTTCTGTGAGCCCCAGTTGCAAATGCCTGTAAGACAATTTTTTAGGGAAAACCTTCCGAATGTCTCCATTTCTGAGACAGGAAAGAATGGCCATTATGAAGTGAAATGGGAAGATAGAGATGGTAACCTTTTTCTGAACCATGCTGATGCAGCGCATGCATCTCTCTTACATCGGCTTTCAATAGCTTTCCCCAATTACTCTTCCGGAATTTCTATGGGTGGCTTTGAATTCTCAAATAAATCTGGTATTCTAAGATCAGATGGTCCAAAATTTTGTGTTTTGATACTTGTAAACAGTTGATACCCTTTTCTTTTGTGGCAGTGAAGACAAGCCATTTTGCCACTGACAAACTGCAGATCAGAAGTCTAGTATGTCTAACCAACATTTATCTGATTATCTCTATTTTTTATTATAATGGAACTGACATTTGTCTCTTCCTAGCTTGTCAATTTTAGATTTTCTTCAATTTGTTCTCTTTAGAGGCACCGTGAGTTCCTTTATTCTTTTCTTTAACCGTTTAATTCTGACCTAATATAATAAACTTTCAGGGCTTTGAAGAGCAATCGGATTTACAAACATGTGAACTGAGAGATGGCTTGCAAACTCCAAATGTATGTGCTTCCCATTGACCATTGTTATAACAAAGAACTTTATGAAGTTATCTTTGTGTATTATTTTGACCATAGGCAATCAGCTGCAAGCATTTCCTCTCTTCATCATAGCCAAATATATCATCTAAGCCTTCTTAACCTACATTTGGGGTTGGCTATATAGCAGTATAGCGCTCACATGTTGCCATTGTTCTAGTTGTTCCTTTACGTGGAAAACTACATAAAATTGGCTGGATACAGCTGGAAATTTTGCGATGAATAACACTGCAGTTAAGCATCAAATAAACTTGTTACTGCAGGTGAACAAGAACAAATCTGTTGGAATTACTCCCAGATCTCTCAGGCATCCAAAGTGTGGTGAAATGCTTATATCTGTACATGGCTCACCCTTGGGCGTTTATAAGGAAGATAACATGGAAACAATACAAGGTACTCTTCCCCTATATTTATCCTTTTTGTAGATTTAAGTGGGTACGTACAATGTTGATAGCGTCCTAGTTTGCTGCAGACCTTCTAAAATTACCTTTTATGGACATACATAAGGCTTCTATGAAACCCATCTTTTTTCTTGTTTCAGAGACAGAAGATTGATGAATGATGGGAATGGTGTAATCATGGCTGTCCCTCAAGTGTATTTATAGTGTTCTGTAGATGACACTGGTTCACTTTGTCCTAGTGAAATACCAAATCGTATGTATGTGAGATCAACAAATATTGCGAACCAGATGGCATTCAACTATTTTTGTCAAGTGATAACTCTAGTTTGTGGAACGCATCAGAGACTCTATTGTTTCTTTTGTTGCTAATGTTAGTTAAGAGTATTTTAATTTGGAATGATTTGCTACTCTTTTGTTGAAAAAACAGGACTCCTTTTCAATTTGACCTGGAAAGTGCCCGAGGTTATAGAAAATACGAGAGGCAGAAAGAAGATAAATAGTAGGAAGAGGTTTTATGGATGGGATTGGGTTAGGGGTATTAATTTAAAGGACTTGTTAATGAATTCGACTTTTGAATTTCTATCTATTAATGATGCTGTATCCTTTGTTTTTTGGCACTTCACTGGATGGACAAATGACCGGAAGGTTACTGAGATTCGTGTGGCCAGCAGGTGGGTCAAGTGCTTATCAGCTTATCCGCATCTGCTCTTGTGCTACCAGATCCATTGTCATCTATCATCGGTTGTGAGTCGGGTTACAGCCTTAGAGAAAACCCAAGAGCCATGCCTGTGAATCTGTGATGGTGCTGCCGACCATGCATCAGTACTTCTCCCTGTCAGTAGTTAGTCAACTCAAAAAGGATACAATGAAAATGGAAGGGAAGAAAGGGGCGAGCCCGCCTGGAAATCAGGACACAAGTCAAGAACTACCCTCGATGATTCATGAAGGTCATTGGACTTGGAGCGACAAAATTGTCAAGTTACGAACCCTTATTATTTTATTAGACTGATTAGTAGTTGCATAAGAGCATTAGCTGGTGGAAGATTTGCGATTTTGTTTTAGAATTTTCATCGGATTATTAAAAACAAAATCCGTTGTAGTCTAGATGGTTAGGATACTCGGCTCTCACCCGAGAGACCCGGGTTCGAGTCCCGGCAACGGAAGGTGTTTTTTGTCTTTGCTTATCGCAGGTATCTTGTGTGCCTTACCATTTACCAACGCCCACTACAGTGTACAGTGCTACACATACACGTATATTGAATGATACGATGATATTTTATTTTCTGTTCTTAAGAGTTGAGACTTCAAAAAAAAGACGAAAAAAAAAAAGTTGAACAAAAGAAGTACCTCAGCTGATTACAACAATCTGTAGTGTGTAGACGATGATGAGCTGATGAAATCATAGTAGTTGATGAGCATAGCAACTCGTTCGTTGGAGAGACAAAGATTGAATGATATACCACAATTCAGTCCATCGTATTGCCGGGTGATGGATTGATGGATACTACTTACTAGTACTTCATATGATATGATGATTCAGTTTCATTCCAAATACTAACTTCAAAATCAATCAATCATCTGTTTCCAAATGTAATGAACATTCCCTGTTCCCATCCAAATATCATCCATCTCATCAGATATTGTACAAAATACAAATCACTAGTAATATCAGATTTATCTGGTTTAATTTGCATTATGAATACACTACACTACACTACACTTGGAATTAATAAAATATTATATATTAACTTCTTGTATTCTAATCTAAGTTATTGTTGCAATACATACTACGGAAAACCAATTATATCCAATAACGAACATGTCTCAAAATATAAGAAGCTATAGTATATATAATAATTAGTGAAACCAGTACCAAAAACAAGAAATTAAAATTGAGGAGGTAGCTGCGGCCTGCGGGAGTATATATTCTAAACACACAGATAGACACTATCAACTCTTGGTAGGACATATGATAGTATATATATAATTAATTAATTATACATTACTACAACTAACATAACTTAACCAGACACTACCATGATTACACAAAAAAGGCCATTTCGGTGTAAGAAGTACACCCCCATATATATCGTCACCCATCATCACCGTGCCATATGCAAAGAAACAAGCTAGCATATATGTGTAATAACCAAGTATGGCAGAATTAGTGGGTAAATCTCCTTTGGCAGTACACCAAATATATATATATATATATATATATATATATTGTAAGAAGTACACCCCCATATATATCGTCACCCATCATCACCGTGCCATATGCAAAGAAACAAGCTAGCATATATGTGTAATAACCAAGTATGGCATCAGTACACCAAATATATATATATATATATATATATATATATATATATAGAGAGAGAGAGAGAGAGAGAGAGAGAGAGAGAGAGAGAGAGAGAGAGCAGATGTTTCTGCCGAAGGAGTAATTACCCAATAATGCATCCATACACAAATTAAGATATGCTAAAAGTTTAGCTTTTTCATTATTGTTGATACCCCTTTTCATGTTTCAATTTTGTTTCTGAATGTTTTAAATGTACGTACAGGGAAGCTTAATTAGCTTAATAGGAGTACTATATTTGAAGAGTTTAATAAATATTTACAGCGTTGGATTGCGTCCAATTGTGAAAAACGTATGTAAATATGTATATAGCTAGAAGGTACAAGAATATTTTCAAGAATATTCTTGGCTTCACCAGTCATATGAGGATAGACACAAAGCATATTAGTAGTATAATTCATGATACGATACGAGGATGGAGGTGAATTTACTCTCTCTCCGATTCATTGTCATCCCTAAGTTGTGCATGCATGTTAATGTGGAATGAACCGAACGAAAGGCCCATATTCTGAACCTAGACCCGATTACATTTACCCTATTCAATATATACTTCACAACCCAATGAAAGACCATATAGTATTAATATAATTATAGTATCGGTATGATTAATTAGTTAATTGTAAATTGTTAGTATTATATACAAATACAGTATGTACTTCTACTCCAGGTTGATTCATTCCAGGTATGTATGTGTTTAGTATATACTGCCCCGTCTCGTTATGTTTCTTAGGAATATACTTTTCATGCAGTTCAATACATATTTTAAACTATTAATAACTTAAGTTCGATACAAGTAAAAATTTTAAAAATTCGATATTTAAAAACTATAAGACGAGACGAATTTAACAAGATCCCACTTAGCTATATTTTAATTTATATAACTATGATTAAATTTTAAGTGAAAGTATGTGTGTGAATAGTAACATATTATCAAACATAATAAAAATAACAATACGAATGAAATATGCGACACTGCATATCTATATACATTATTGGGTTACATAATTTCCTTTTTTATTTTGTGGCATCGCAGCAGCCGAATATATTCCTTCAAAAACCGATTACTTATTTTATAATCTTCTATTCCCTAATTAGTTGCCTCCCACAGATCAAAGCTTACTTACTCTCCCCCATACAATAAAAATTCGATAATAAAAATAATGCACGTTGGTGGAAATTGCTTGTATTCAAATTTAAGTAATTTAAAAAGAAAATGGTAATAGAGCTGTAGTCAACTCCGAGTATATGTCAAATTTACCAAATTCAATATCTAAATCTACTAACATTATTAAAATTTTAGAGCTACTTGTTCACTTAGCTTATAAGCTGCAAGTTGATGGGTCTGTTCTGCACATCGAACTGTAGTTGCGGGCTGTAGCTGCGAGCTGCAGCTGTAGCTATCAGTTTTGACATAAGTGTTTGGTACAAGTAGCTGTAGCTGTCAAAAATTATATTTGAAGAGAAAAATTAATTAAATTTGGAAGGTAGCTTCCGAAAGCTCCCAAAAGCTAGTGTACTGAACGGAGCCTTTGTTTTGTAATAAAAGCTAAAGCTACCAAAAGCTTCTAAAAGTTCCCAAAAGCTGCATGCAGAACAGACCCTATATAATTGATCTTTACATATAGCGATCGAAGTCTTCTGTTTTTAAATTACTCCAACCTAAATTAATTTTTATTGTTGTTTAAGCTTTCTGTGCAGATGAAAAATGTTGTCAATCAGTAGTTAGAACGACGCGAGGACTACAAGAACTGAACAATTACAACAGTTATGAAGGAAGCTTTACTGTGACAGTTATTGCTGTTGATTATAACTGCATGGAGTAGCTGTTCTCAGCTGATTACGAATTTACTCTCCTTTATATAAGTGTGTTAGTCATAGATGAGATTGTGAGATTTGCTAGATTGATAATTTGAGTTGTAATTTTCACTTTCGTAATTTTAGAAATCGGTTTCTCTCTTAGAGTTTCATTAATTGAGTTTTTGAGAGAGTTTAAAAAATTTCTTGGTGATTTTGTTCTGCAAATTTGGAAGATTATTCACCTGTCATCAAGGTATGCGCTACAATTGCTTCGACGAGTTCATCTTGATTGAAGAAACATTTTCTTGACAACAGAATTGGAGTTGCCTCTGCGAAGGGACTCAAAGAAATCTGAAGGAGAAATTCAGGCCATCTGCTGCACCATAATTCCCAGATTTGAAGAACTAAACAATCGGAGAAACCAGATTGGACTGGCTGTCCAGTGATCGGAGTTGTGAGGGAGTTCAGACGACGATCATTCTCAAGCAGTGAAGACTTGGATAATAGAGTCTGTCTTGATTGTTTAATCTTTTTGATCTAGGACTTTTAGAGTGATAGTTTAGAACCTGGATTGGCATCCCCCAGACATAGGTCGTGAAGCCGAACTGGGTTAACAAATCTTGTTTTACTTTCCGCGGTTTACACTGATTTGCACACACTCGCTCACACGTAATTTAGACTACTGTTCAACGACGCACTTAGATCAAGATTCACACAACTGGGACAAACAAATTTCATTAATTATAATGGAGCAAAAATGTATTAATTATAATGGAGTATATATTAGTAAAATTTATAAGAAAAATAAATTAGTGAATGCTAATTTGAGTATCATTATTTATTTGTTTAACATCAATTGAATTACAAATGGTCGGTTGATGCGAGTTTTAGCCATGTGTTTTATTATTATTATTATTATTATTATTATTATGTTATAGAAATAACTATATTTATTTATGTATGTGTATAATAAAATGGTATATGGCTTATTAGCTTGTGTTTATAATGGAAGTATTGTAATGGAAATTGGGATTAAATGGTGAAAGAAATGAAGTTTAAAGGTGGGATAATAAAATGGATAAAGTGTAACAATTATGGCATGAGATGAAACAAGTATTAAGCTTGCATAAAATTTTTTCTCTCTTTTCTCAATACATTACATAGGCTATTTATAAACTTTTTTATCCTCTCACTATTTACTAACCTCATAATCAAGGCATATGCATTTCAAGACTTTCACATGTCTAACCTTATGATCAAGGCATGAACATGGATATTCACATGTTGAACACTAGACATTCACAATCTTGTTTACATGCATAACACTCCCCCTTGAATGTCGTCAATACGAAGAATATGCCTCGTTAAAACCTTACTTGGAAAAAACCCTATGGGAAAAAAATCCAAGTTAGGAAAAAGAGTACATGATTCTTGCATATTTACTTCTCCCCCTGATCAAAGCATCAGTTGAAGTTCTTTAGTTGGCGCATCCCAATGCTTTTCACCAACTTTTCGAATGTTGCTGTTGGTAGTGCCTTGGTAAATAAATCTGCAAGATTATCAGCTGAACGGATTTGCTGCACATCTATTTCACCATTTTTCTGTAAATCATGAGTGAAGAAAAATTTTGGTGAAATGTGTTTCGTTCTATCTCCTTTAATATACCCTCCCTTCAATTGTGCTATACAAGCTGCATTATCTTCATATAAAATTGTTGGGGGTATCTTTTCTTCAGTAGCTATGCCACAATTTTTCAATATATGGTGCATCAAAGATCGCAACCATACACACTCTCGACTGGCTTCATGAATTGCTAAAATTTCAGCATGATTTGAGGAAGTAGCAGTCAAAGTCTGCTTCATTGATCTCCATGAAATTGCAGTACCACCACATGTAAAAACATAGCCAGTTTGAGATTTGGCTTTATGTGGATCTGATAAATATCCGGCATCAGCAAAGCCGATTATTTCATGTCGAGAGTCATTTGGGTAAAATAACCCAAGATCAATAGTTCCTTGGAGATAGCGAAATATGTGTTTAATTCCATTCCAATGTCGTCTAGTAGGAGATGAACTGAATCTCGCTAATAAATTTACTGCAAATGATATATCTGGTCTAGTGCAGTTTGCAAGATACATTAAAGCACCTATGGCACTTAAATATGGGACCTCTGGTCCAAGAATTTGTTCACCTTCCTCTTGTGGTCTAAACGGATCCTTTTTTATATCAAGTGACCTTACGACCATTGGAGTACTCAATGGATGTGCTTTATCCATATAAAATCGCTTTAATACTCTCTGAGTATAAGCTGTTTGATGGACAAATGTTCCATTATTTAAATATTCAATTTGCAAACCAAGGCATGATTTGGTTTTACCAAAATCTTTGATTTCAAACTCCTTTTTTAGGTATTCAACAGCCTTTTGGAGCTCATCTGGAGTTCCAATCAAGTTGAGATCATCAACATAAACTGCAATGATTACAAACCCTTGTCCATTTTTCTTAATGAAAATACATGGACAAATTGGGTCATTTGTATAACCCTCTTGTATCAATGACTCACTGAGTCGGTTATACCACATTCGCCCGGACTGTTTCAGTCCATATAGGGATTTTTGTAATTTGATGGAATACATATGTCTAGGATTTGATTCATACGTCTCTGACATTTTTAATCCCTCTGGGACCTTCATATAGATATCTGTATCTAAATTTCCATATAGATACGCAGTAATAACATCCATCAATCTCATTTCAAGATTTTGATGGACTGCTAAACTGATAAGATATCTAAATGTTATTCCATCCATTACGGGGGAATATGTTTCATCATAATCAAATCCGGGTCTCTGTGAAAACCCTTGGGCGACTAATCTCGCTTTGTATCTGATAATTTCATTTTTGTCATTTCTTTTTCTTACAAAAACCCATCTGTATCCGACTGGCTTTATATTTTCTGGTGTTTTGACAATCGGTCCAAACACATTTCGTCTAGCCAGGGAATCCAATTCAGATTGGATTGCATCTTTCCATTTTGGCCAATCTTTTCTTTTCCGACATTCATCAACCGAATTTGGTTCATGATCCTCGTCATCATTTATGATGTCAAGTGCTATGTGGTACGAGAATACATTATCTATGATAATTGCATCTCGATTCCAAACATTTCTGCTTGTGACAAAATTGATTGATATTTCATTATTTTCAAGTTCATTCTCCTCTGGAGCTGCAAGTTCTTGCTCTTCAAGAGCTTCTTTTTCCTCTGGAATATTTTCTGTAATTTTGTCACTTTCAATTATTTGTGATCCTCTTTTCTTTCGAGGATTTTTATCTTTTGAACCTGGTGGTCTACCACGCTTCAAGCGTGCAGTAGATTCATCTTTGGCACTTGTAATTGGTCCCTCTGGGACATTATTTTGATAGGAACATTTGCTGCCGGTATAAGAGATTTTGTTACTCTTTTAGAGTCGCATAATGCGTCCGGCAATTGATTTGCAATACTCTGCAAATGTACAATTCTTTGTACTTCTAGTTCACAATCATTTGTACGAGGATCGAAGAAATCTAACGGTGTTTTCCAGTTGATTTCTTTTTCTTTCTTTGGTTGATTTCTGTCTCCCCCTAATGTCGGGAAATGAGATTCGTCAAAATGACAATCTTTGAATTTCGCAGTAAATAAATCACCAGTTAATGGTTCGAGATATCGAATAATCGATGGTGATTCATACCCGACATATATTCCCAATCTACGTTGGGGACCCATCTTTGTGCGCTGAGGTGGTGCAATCGGGACATACACAGCGCAACCAAATATTCTGAGATGGGATATATTGGGTTCATGCCCAAATGTTAATTGTATAGGGGAGTATTCATGATAATGTGTCGGTCTTAACCGCACCAATTTTGCTGCATGTAATATTGCATGCCCCCAAGCTGTCAATGGCAATCCAGATCTCATTAATAATGGTCTGGCAATTAATTGTAAACGCTTTATAAGCGATTCAGCAAGTCCATTCTGTGTATGGACATGAGCAACAGGATGCTCAACTGTTATGCCAATTGACACGCAGTATTCATCAAACCTCTGGGATGAATATTCACCAGCATTATCCAATCGGATATTTTTTATTGTATAATCAGGGAACTGTGCTCGTAATTTAATAATTTGAGCAAGTAATTTTGCAAACGCATGGTTGCGAGATGATAATAATGATACATTGGACCATCGTGTTGATGCATCAATTAACACCATAAAATATTTAAATGGTCCACATGGTGGATCTATAGGTCCACATATATCGCCCTGAATTCTTTCAAGAAAACTGGGGCTTTCAGTTCCCACTTTTGTTGGTGAATGTTTGGAAATTAATTTTCCTTGGGAGCAAGCAACACATATATAATCATTATGTTGCAGCAATTTTTGTCCCTTTAATGAATGGCCATGACTATTTGTAATAATTCGCCTCATCATTGTAGAGCCGGGATGGCCTAGGCGATCATGCCATATCATATATTCATCTGTAAGCCTATGGCTTTCAATAGACCTCTGGCCTATTTTGGGATGATATTCATTAGTGGGCCTCTGGCCATTAATAAACCTCTGGTTTATTTGGGGAATATTAGACCTGTGGTCTAAGTGATAATTTTCAGTTGTATTTATCCTTGAAAAATACAATCCAGAAGACAGAGCTGGTAATTTTTCCAATATATATTTCTTACCATGAGTGGTATTTGTAATTAATAAATATTCGACATTCTCTGAAGTCGATGTCTCGAGATGATACCCATTTTCTCGGATATCTTTAAAACTTAATAAATTTCTTCGAGACTTGGGAGATAGGAGTGCATTTTTCACAATTAATTTTGTTCCCTCTGGGAAAATAAGGTTGGCTGTGTCAATTCCTTGTATAATATTTGCACTACCACATATTGTGTTTATGCTTGTATCTCCCATTTTTAAATTGGAAAAATACCTTATGTCTTTTAGTATCGTGTGCGTTGAAGCACTATCAATAAGACATATATTATCACTTTTATAATTTCCCATTTTGCTGTAATTAAAACAAGATATAATTAATATTAAAACAAGATTAAATATAAGTGAAACAACACAATGCATAATAATATAGCAGAAATTAAAAAAATTCAAAGCGTAATAAAAACAATATAATAATATTGTATCATTGAAGAAATTTGTATATCTTTCGATGATATATTTAGCATATCAATAATGGCCTTTTGTAATATTTATATTGTCGTACTTTAGCAAGGTTTATTTCAACCTTTATTTGCTTTATTTATCAATAATTCTCGGTAACTAGTACCAATTCATTAGTCGTACGACAAATTATGGGACTATGTCCTCCTCCCATATTGATAGCATTTTTCTTTAATTGCTTCGCCTTTTAGAGGCACAATTTCTAGCAATTATTTTGCCATTTAAGAATCTGACTCTGTCAGTACACACCAAACTAAAGACCCATGAAATCTGTTGGTATAACCGAACTAAGATTTATGGACTCTGTTGGTATTAATGTCATTTTTATTAATATATTGTCACATATCTCAATCGTGACATTATTCTGAACATGACTGATTTATATCATTTACAGACTTATAGTCTTGCAGTCATTATGATGCCTCGTATTTGGGATTTCAGCAAAAAATCTTTATTTTATCAAAGAGCTGCCATTTGCCCCCACATTAAGGGAACTGCCACTATCTCTTATCAAAAATAAGAATTGGCAAGATGCTTATTTCCCATATATTGATCAATATGATCTTTTGACCGTTTTTTTTCTAGGTCTTGGCCTGTGGCCGTATTTTTTTTTTTCTGCGGTCTAGGCCTGTGGCCGTATTTTTTTTTTTTTATAATGGTCTTTTCTAGACCCATTGTTTCCAAATAAATCTTAATATCCATATTTCAAGATAAATAATTAATCCCCGGATCTTTCCAACGGCATAGATTCCTGTTTTGAAAAATTAGTCATAACTGATATTGAAAATAGTTGTAATATATTACCTCAAGTGATTTTCTTCTGGATTTGAAAAATTTTGGCAGAACCCCGGTATGAATCAAATTTACAACAGAACTCCAACAAAACCTTGGTAGAATTGGCAAACTCTAATAGAGCTCGTGCTGATAACGTGTTATAGAAATAACTATATTTATTTATGTATGTGTATAATAAAATGGTATATGGCTTATTAGCTTGTGTTTATAATGGAAGTATTGTAATGGAAATTGGGATTAAATGGTGAAAGAAATGAAGTTTAAAGGTGGGATAATAAAATGGATAAAGTGTAACAATTATGGCATGAGATGAAACAAGTATTAAGCTTGCATAAAATTTTTTCTCTCTTTTCTCAATACATTACATAGGCTATTTATAAACTTTTTTATCCTCTCACTATTTACTAACCTCATAATCAAGGCATATGCATTTCAAGACTTTCACATGTCTAACCTTATGATCAAGGCATGAACATGGATATTCACATGTTGAACACTAGACATTCACAATCTTGTTTACATGCATAACATATTATTATTATTATTATTATTATTATTTTATAACAAAGGAAATAATTTACTTCTTTTTTGATAACAAAGACTCTTCTTTTGAAATTATATATCTCCATTATTACATAGTAAAAAGTTAAAAATAAGGACTAAAACTACCAACCAAACTCACCCAGAGCAGTTGACTTGACTGGATGTGGCTCTAGTCGTTTAAGTAAGTTCTCGGGTTCGAGCTTTGTGTATGCAAAAAACTGCTTTGGGAGACGTGCCTTTAATTGTTCTTATAAATTCTCGATGAATTAGTCTTGATCCAACATGGTTTGGGGTTACCTGGTTTCACCAAAACTACCAACCAAACTCCAAACTTTGAAGCCATTTAACACATTGGTATTATAAAAGCAGCAAAGGTGGCTTCAAAGCCCCAATCATGCTACCCATATTTCCTCTCCAATCTCCATCATTATTGCATCTGCATATATACTGCCAACAACCAAACACGTCCTTATCATCTCTCCCATATATATACATACATATACACACACATGACACATCATAATTATTGATGGCATCTTTCAAATTTTGACAAGCTTCTTTAATTTTGCTGCTAAAAAAAATCAAATCAAATCAATGGTTGAGGAAACGCCCTCCATCTCAGAAGCCTCTTCCGCCACCGACGATGATCACAATCCCATCTCCTCTTGTCAGCGGAGGATTCAGTTGGTGTCCCGCTCCGTCTCCGACAGGCTGCTCTCCAAATTCTACGACGTCTCCGAATACAACTTTGATTACACACAAAGCGGCCTCTGGTCCCCGCCCATTCAAAGAACCGTCTTCGTCGATTATCCGCCGGCGGGACCCATCCTCACCAACAATGATTTCGCCGCTAAGCTGAGAGCTGCCCTCGAAAGAACAACAAGAAGAAAAAGATCGAATTTTTCTCTCAATGTAAGCTTTTAATTATACTTTGGTCAGTTGGTGTAATAATAATAAGGGGTTTACATTACACTTTATCCTGCTGATTAACTTATTAAGTGGTGTCATAATTGGTTTTAATTTAATTTAAATTTGTGCAGGCTTGCTTGTGTTCTCCAAAGAGATTCTGATTTCTGAATTAAAGAGGAGTAGAGTACTAATGGAGTATGTTCATGCCATTAATGGATTGTCAATTATGCATAGTGCAAGTGTCTTTATTGTTTTGTAATCATGTAATGATGCAATGCAGCATTAACATTTATTAGGATTTTTGTGTGGCCTAATTAATTCATTACGCCACAGAGTGACAGATGATGTGAAATCCTCCCTTCAATGTAAGGAACTCCTTTGACTATGTTTATAGTAATTAATGCCTAATTTATTTATTGAATACTATAGATTTCTCTGAATAGATAAAAAAGTATGTCATGGATGTATATTTTGTTTTTATGGAATTTGCATTGATAAAGGTAAAAGAGAAGGGAGTATATATATAGGACAGCCGACAGCTATCAAGATTCAAGAATATGTTTGTCTGCTCAATTGTAATTGTAAGAAGTGAAGACAGATATGTGACATATTCTCTGGACACTGTTGAATTCATCGAAATTTCTGAGGATATTCAATCTCAGAGCATTTTCAGTATGTCTCTCCTTTCGACAAATTGGAAAAAAACAAAAACAATGCAGGAGAAGTAAATGGAATCAAACAACTAAAATGAATATCCAAAAAAATAAGAATAAGAACAAAAGGACAAGCTGACATTATGTGCAGAATTAGGCAGTTTTTTTTCAACAGCAACAGTCTGCAGCTGTGGCTTCAAATTTGAATATCTGAAGTCGCGTTCTAAAATCGGCCAACACGCTTTTATGCCCAATTGTCATCTGTCGATTCTGATTTCTGTCCTGTGCCTCCTACGGAGTACGGACCTCTGCTGTCTCCACTGCCTTTAATGGGCCTTAATTAATGATGCTCACCCATGCCCATTAAAAAGCCCAAAAGAATTATCAGAGCACCAACAGGCCCAGTTCGAAGTTCTCTGGGCTTTTGCTGTGTCGGAATCATTTCACAAATCCTTCTTATGCGTGTATGGAAATTAAATTTAAAAAGACTGGAGTAAGGAAAATCTTTTTCTCCAAACCTTCTACACTGAAATAAAAATACCCTTCTATTATTCCATGGAATTTTGATCCAGGTCATGCACAAGACAAGACAAGACACAGTTATTAGCAAATTGGGTGGTTTATTGAACATTATCAAGTAAAGGAGACGAGGAGTACACAACAGGGCCCAAGGAAAATTCAACGGGTTTTTCATTTTTCAAGAAAGTGACACAGGCTTTGGAGATCAAGGAAGCCCAATATGCTCGGGCCAGATCCATCATGAGAAGCCCATAATAGCTGTTTCCCCCTTACATTACAGGCCCAAAACATAACCTCCAGGCTCCAGCAGCAACAACCCGCGCCTGAATGATGCTCCGATCCACCAAAAGCTAATACAGTGTGCTATATACGTATACCTGCAGGCTGCCACTGCAAGCTTAAAATTTACAGCAAAAGCTCAGTTTGCTGTCAATCCATATTGGAGATTTGAATTAGTAGTAATAATATCATACTCCAACTTACTACTAGTATGAAGTTGGGAGAATTCCTTAAAGAATAAAGTAGGCATGACGAAATGTGACATGTATATAGTAGTATATATATAGGTGGTAGCTAGGTTACACTTTATATGTCTGGAGCAGCAGACACCTAATCTGCGGACACGGCGAGTGGTCGTTTGGACAATTGGACCACAAATTTAAACTGCACTGCACACGCCCTTTGTTTACTTGCACTTTGAGTTTGATGCAACAAACAATTCAGATATTTCGAGACGAGGAGGGACCTGGCCAGTGGCCGCTAATTTCTCCATCATTTCTGCTCTCAATATAATGAAATGTAATGTACGCACACAAATGTCCCAATTCAGATAAGACATACATACTCCATGTCAACGCACGCACGTTCTTGCCATATTATTACCACCATCTAGATCTGCTACTGCGCTTCAACACTAGATCCATCGTGCGCCAATTCTTGGATTTTTTATTTTTTCTCTCACCATTTCATGTTAAGTGCCCACCATTAATTTTCAACAGTCGAACAGATTATGAGTTGCCTAGAAATACGAGGAGTCAAGGTCTACTGACTCTTATGTCAATTAAATGTTGAGAAGTTAATTAGATAGATGCCAGAATACATCATTGTTGAATAAATTGTACAATTAATCCAAATGCATGCATTAGTATTTCTGTGCTTCTCTTAGAGCAATATAATGGACCATTTCAAATAATGGTTTTTGTTTTTAGTTTTTAAAATATGGCAGCTTTACCTTTTTATGTCTATTGTATTTAATGTTACTTCTCCCTCCATTCCATTATTGAACTTTTCTTGTTTGATTTGGACCTATATTCAATTATGGATGTCTCAAAATAAAAATTATATAAAATATATATTTTAAAATTATACGAACAAATAATTAAATCTAACAAGACATAGTTTGATTATTTTTTTTTGGTAATAAAATAAAATTAAAATTAAACCATGAATGAACAACAAGGCAAAGCACAATCACGGAAATAGTTTTTTTTTTTTTTTTGGCTTCTACCACTTGAAAAGTATATCCAAAGAAAGTAGTGTATTCAATGTAAGCTCCTCTTTGAGTGGTTTTTGGTTTCCTAAAATCAGCCAAAAACATACTCCCTCCGTTTCTCATTAATTGAAACGAAACGTTGAGAAATTTGGTACTATTCACACATTCACTTTAACTTAAAGTTTTATCATAGTTATACAGGTTAAAATATAGCCAAGTGGGATCTTGTCAGATTCGTCTCGTTGAGTAGTTTTTAAATATCCAACTTTTAGAATTTTTACTTATACCGAATTTGAGTTATTAATGATTTAAAATGTGCATTGAACTGCGTGAACTGTGAGTCCGTTTTAATTTTTTAAAAACGGAGGAAGTATACTAACATAAGAGGATGATGAGACGAGTGTTCATTAATTAATTAACTAGAAATGTGATGGTTTGTCCACTACTATTATTAAAGCAGTGCCCCATTTCATTTTATACTATGTTTAGTTGCCACTTTAGGAGGGGTCCTTAATGTTTGCTTATATAGTTGAAATAGGTACAGTATGTGTTATTAAGATGAGATGAGCCAAGTGATCTGAAGCAAAGCAATTAACAATGGTTTGTGTGCTGACATGCAATAAAATGGAACAATGCCAGTGTGTCGTCTGTCTAATCATGGAAGCAGTTTAGTCAAAAAAGTAGGTTCAATTTTGCGTACTGCCAGAATATATAGTATGCTCTATTTCGAAGTTGATTTGTTTTCATTTGTTTTTGTTCCCATTTTCACAAAAAGCAAAAGATCAGCAGCTTTTCAGCGGCAACACATATATTTGGACAATATAATTAATTAAAGCCATCTCCAACCCCATACTCTATTTTACAGTTACACTATCTCTACTTTCCAGTTAAATTTACAGTTTCCCACTATTTCTCTCCAACCCACCAATCTATATTTTCCTCTACAATAGAATATTCCATTTTGATTCCATTACTATTCATATTATATTCATTTATCAATTAATTTAATACATATTCTTTTAATACATAATATATTTATATATATATAAAATTTAATTTGTATATTTTAATTTATTTAATAAAATATAATTAAAAGCAAAAAATCAAAACTGGAAAAAAAATCAAAAAGAGAGCAGTTGTTAACAAAATCAAAAAATAAAAAAAGAAAACAAAAGAAAAAACAAATAAAAAAGTAAATAAAATATGAAAAAAAAGAGAAAAATGAAAAAAAAAGAAAAAAAAAAGAAAAAGGATGCCGGGGTGAACAGTGCACCGCGTAAAATCGCGGTGCACTGTTCCGAAACGCCATTTTTGGCGATGGCGGGCGGCAATTTCGCGGGCGCGTTGGAGCGCCCGCTACCGCCATTAAAGCACCCACCGCCATTTTGGAGGCGGCGTTGGAGACGCTCTAACAACGATGAAGAGTACGACGACGCTCTTGATGATTTCAATTTAGATTACATATCAATATAATACTCCCTCCGTCCCACCCCAAGTGTCCTGTTACTGTTGGGCACGGGAATTAAGGTAGAGTTGGTTTGTGAGTATATGGTGGGGTCCACATAGTTGTTGGAGGGGAAAATTATTTCTATTTATAGAAAGAAGACATTTGTAATGGGACATCCAAAAATAGTAAGTAGGACATTTGGAATGGGACGGAGGGAGTAGTAACTAGTAAGTATACCCTAATTCATTGATGTTGAATAATTTTTTTTTTTGAGGAACCATTGAAGGCCTGGAAAGGGTAGTGGGAGCCCATGCCACACAATTACAAAGGGGAATAAAAGGGAGGGATATGAGACCGGTGGAGAATCTGTTGGGAATTCACCAAACACTTCACAAGTTCAAAATTTGCAGCGGACAAACAATTCCCAAGTTGTTAGAATTTCGCAGGAACATTAACAAAAAACAAGCAAACAATGAACACAAGGATTTACGTGGAAAACCCTTCCAATTCGAAAGGTAAAAACCACGAGGCTCTTGAGCCTATCTCAAATCCACTATCACCAAAAGAGATTACACCAAAGTCTGCTCAAATCACAACAAAAGATGTGGCCTTACAACAACACAAAGTCACCACAATCTCAACTCCACCAAGAACACCAAATCGGAAAATAAGACCTCAAAACTGCAGCCCCGAACAGAAAATTATACAAAAATTTCTAACCGTTGAAATTCGATTTCCACCGTACAAAATCAAGAACAAGATGTCCCGCACCTGCTGTAAAAATTTCAACCCGATCGGACAAGGTTTGGTGTGCCGATTGGCCGGAAATCAGAATCTGGACGGAGAGAATTGTTGCTGCATTTTTCTTCTGGCTGCTCTCTTTCTTTTCTCTATTTTGGCTGTTCTGCGTGTCTTGAATAATAATATGTCTGCAGCTCTCACTTTGTAATAATTAAGGGTGCCCAATTATTTAATTTTGTTGACTTGTTGGGCATAGTTGGGAGGACCCAACAGAATCGAACCTCCAAGCTTCCGTTGGAAGTCAATGGACTTAACCACTTGGACTAAGTACTCATCCCATTGATGTTGAGTAATTAACTTTACTTATTATTAAGGCATATATATCCAACCCTTGTTATGTGCTTTTCTAACTATCTATATTATTTTTAATAAAATCTAATGTAGCTATTAAAGTGTGATTTAATTGAAGAAAATTATGAATACTATTAAATCGAGCACATTTGAAATGCGATAGATATATATACGAAGTATATATCCTGAATTCAATACTATATATTGGACCTTCCCTTGGCTAATACAGTATGTGAATGGAGGAGTAGTAGTCTGTAGTCCCTAGCTTCATTTTGTATTCAAAATCAATAATCTTATGCGGAACGAGATCACACGTTGCGTTGCCCACATCTAACCGCTCATATTATCCCATTCCATTATTACGGTACAACCCCTATATGAGTATGTATGTGCATGCAGGCATCACATAAAGCATGTCAGGCATTACAAAAAAAAATAAAATTCTCACATCACACAAAAAATTTCTTCCAACACACAAAACACACCATTTCCTCCATCACACAACATAACACACACATCCATCATGCCATGGATCATAGGATACATTCTTGTAATAAACAAAAGACAACAATTTAGTTGTTTGGTTTTGACTCCCATGCCACATCACATAAAAGTTATTTGCATGTGCAAGACACATAAACATTATCTCCATCTCATATTCTCTTCAAAACATGTACTCCGATGAGTTAATTAACAGAGACACATCCATGCTAAGTTAATAAATGGGAGCTAGATTGTATGGTGTACATGCAGACATCATGTTTAATGTGATGAAAGAATATCTCATGTGAAATATATTTTATATGATGCGCGATATATTTTTTTTATAATGTTTGCATATGGATACTTTTTAAATAAGTTGTATCGTAACCAAATGCATGTATCATAAATAGGGGGGAGCCAAATGAGAGCTCAGAGCCGCATATACTTCGTACTCATGACAGAAGAAAGAATTGTTGATACTATTTCATCCAATGATCGATGGGTAATTACAGGCGGAAAAATTTAAAAAGAAAAAAGAAAAATGTCCGCCATGCACGTCAGTCATAAGTAGTACGTATAAACAATTCCTACTACCACTGCCCGAGTATTACCATCGTCAATATAGCTTATTTATTAGTACTAGTATATTGTCAAAGAAAATGATGAAGATTATCCCTAATAATAATGTGAATATTTGGGGAATTGAGTAAGTAGTTTCCGAGTGATGCGCTGGCCCTGGTGGACAATAGACATCACCATGTGACCGACTGTCAATTTTTCAATGAGTTGAGTTGAATTATAAATTGGTCTAATATCAATTAAATTATATTATTATCATTACTTTTAATTTATGGTTTGATACGCAAAAGGAAAAAAAGAGTAAAGTGGTATTGTAATTTTATAGAAACTACTGCAAGCTACTTCAGGCAGTCCGTAGCCCCACTTTGACTTTATAACACTTTTCTTACTCCATGAAGTATTTATATAGGTCTTGTTCACCTTTACTAGATATATTCAATCTAATTTTGTAAGTATTTATTTTATACTTCACAATTAGAGTTCATAATTAATTATTATCGTTGAACACCCAACATATTGTTGGAAGGCATGGAACATAACCACTTGAGTCAAGTGGTATTGTAATTTTAAATAGTGGATTAACTTCACCTCAAAGTTATAACTATTCATTCAAAGTAAAGCATAATATTAATTATATGAGATTAATTAAAGTAAAAAACATATTTAATCTATCAAAGTAACTACCTTCTACTATAATATTTTCTTTGATAAATTAACGAATTTCTTATACTTTTAGAGACCTAAAAATATCTTTAATGTGCGAATAAATATATATAATTGAATGGTTTACTCTACAAAATTTATATACAAAATTATTTTCTAAAATTAATGTATATTATGTTATTAACGAATTGGAAAATATATTATTTTTAATATTTTAATAAAAGAGGAAAGAATAATACTTAAAAAATACTTGTGTAGAAGGAAAACAAAACATAAGAGAGAGAAGGGATAAGAATTTGCCTAATTATCAACTTCCAACCTAAAGGTTGTGATTTAAATCTCTGTCCGACCCCATTGTCCCTCATTTTAATTTTTAATTTTTAATTTTTTGTAATTTTTTTAAAGCATGAACAATCACCATCTCTTTAACTAAAAGGTGTTCATGTAAAAGAAAAAAAAATAAAAAAATGGAGCAATAAATATAAAACAATGACAAATGATCGAAAACATTGAACAACTATTATTAAAAGGACATATGGTAGTATAAAGATGATGTTAATTAGACTAGACACAGCTAAAACAAAAACATTAGGAGCTATTGGTATTGGGGAAAAAAGACTAATATAGTCATTTTTTTACAAAAAAATCAAATCAGTCATTTTTTTATTTTATGGCACAATTGGTCCGCTACATATACTAATTACGTCCCAATCGGTCCTTCACCCACTAATTATGCCCTAATTACACATTTAGGCCAAATCGGTCCTTTTTTTTTTCAAATATCTAAATTGGTTCATTATTAATTTTTGCCCTCTTTCATTCAGTCTAATGCACATTTCAAATCACTAATAACTCAAATTCGATATAAGTAAAAATTCTAAAATTTCGATATTTACTCCCTCCGTCCCACTCGTATTGTCTCATTTTGACTTTTGACACTGTTCATTGATTAACTTTGACCTAATGTTATCACAATTATATCAACAAAAAACTATAGTCAATTTCGGTCTTGTTGGATTCGTCTAATCGTGTAGTTTTAAAATATATATTTTTTTTTATAATTTTTACTACTTTCTACATTTTAAGATATTAACTATTAAACAAAGGCATTGGACTACGTGCCAAAAAGTTTTGAGACATTTCAAATAGGACAGAGGGAGTATAAACTACACGACGAGACGAATCTAACAAGATTCTACTTGGCTCATTTTAATTTGTATATCAGTATATCTAGGTCTGTCTCGTCGTGTTAATAACGGACCTAGATATACAAGTTAAAATGAGCCAAGTAGGATCTTGTTAGATTCGTCTCGTCGTGTAGTTTATAAATATCGAAATTTTAGAATTTTTACGTATATCAAATTTGAGTTATTAATGGTTTGAAATGTGTATTGAACTGCATGAAAGGGGACAAAAATTAATAACGGACCAATTTAGATTTTTGAAAAAAAAAGGACTAATTTGGCCAAAAATATGTAATTAGGGCATAATTAGTGGGTGGAGGACCAATTGGGACGTAATTAGTATATGTAGCGGACCAATTGAGTCAAAAAATAAAAAAAGGACTAATTTGACTTTTTTATAAAAAAAAAGATTATATTGGCATTTTTTCAATTGGTATTGGTATATTGAAGTATTGATCGAGTCTAGATAGATAGATTGTTCGGGGACTGAAGACCCATGCCATCAACCACCAAGTGGGCATTATTAATTGACTGACGGCGACACTCTCTTCACTGAAATTAAGGTACTATCTATCCATCTTTTACGAGGTTAAATTTATTAATTATTGTCCCCCCAACCGTTTTCTTCCACTTAATTACCTGCTAACAACATCTTCCTACTCCAACTTAGTACTGTTAAATACGTAATTATTTTATTAAAATAAAAAATACTCTAATTTCTAAATACTATTAGTGTAAGTATTATTTTATGAATTTAAATGTGTATGTATTAGGGGTTGGGACTTACCCTAGTGGTCAAGTCCCCCTTCTTTCAACCATATGTTGGGAGTTCGATCCCCACCCGGCCCCATATCCCCTCCCCTTTACCAAAAAATGTGTAGGTATTACTTTTGATACACATGTATTGAACACTAACTTGACTTGGATATAAGTACTACATTAAAAGTAAAATGTTCAAGATTTTTAATGTTACCATAGTCTTGTACTAGTACAATTTAGAACTGGACAGAGGTCAATCCTCCGCCCAAATTTCTGTTTCATAGGAATAGAACTTTTCACACGCTGACGCTGCCTGACGGTGTGTGTATTACAAATTTGGGCGGCACTTCTGCTTAGTACATACCTAACTCTAAAATTCTAATCCCACCACCACACCACCACGCGCCTTATTACACATTCTGATTTACCAGTTCCTGCCATGCCAAATTTTAATTGTAATAAAAATCTAATAAATCATTCGTCAACCCTACCTACGTGTCTACACTCGAATTTGACTTGGCATTACCTTAACTACCTTGTGCCCCAAGGTCTTCATTTCCAATTCCGCCCCAAACCCAATTCCCATCACGCGTTCCTCTTTCTTAATAGTACTTCATTTTTTTAATTAAATTCGACTCCACTATACTATACTATACTATACTATACTATACTATACTTGTATATATATATACTTCATACACATCACCCTTCCTTCTCCCATAATTCGATTTATTCCCCACTCATCTTTCCCCCCTTCAAAAAAGCTCTCCCCTGTTTTCCTCCCATCCACCACCAGTCAATACCTAAAACCCTTTCATCAATTTCATTCTTCTTTCATTACACCAAAATGGCTTCCAAAATTCTGGTTTTCTTCGTCCTGATTTGGTCGTTACTCTATTCCACCACGAATGGTCGGAAACTTCTGGTTACCGGCGAGAATAAGGCTCCCTCCTCGTCCTCCTCGTTTGATGGGAGGCTGTACCTGGAGGCGCTGCCCAAGGGCAAAGTCCACGGGTCCACCCCAAGCAAGAAGGGGCACGCCGTCGCCATTGATGAGAAGCTCATAGCCCGCCACCTCGCCGCCGTCGACCGAATTCTGCGCTCCGTTCCGAGTCCCGGAGTCGGGCACTAGCTGACCTGCTGCCTGCTGGTGTGCGAGCGATTCATTTTTGGATTCTTTTGTGGATCGGGAGTTTGGGGCCAGGGACCCTTCTGTTTAGATTGTTTAATTTCTTGTGCTCCATGTAACACAGGGAAGAACCAAGAAAGAATTAAGTGTATACTGTATAGCTATACGATGACGACAGGGTAGGAAAGTTTAATTTAATTTTCCCTTTTAATTTCTTGGGTTCGATTATCCTGTAATTCAATTTTTTAGTGTATTCTTTTCAAACCGGAACTGAAATTTAGTTTAGTTTATGTAAATTATTTATACTACTCCTATTATTTTATTTATTTACTATTTACTGATGTATAATTTTTTGCGTTAAGGAAACCGTCCGATCCTACACTGCTATGCTATGAGAAATGCACGGTTTTTATTTTTATTCATTGAATTTTATGATACAAAAAAAGGTGTAATAAGAGGGACGCGTTTTGAGAGCCCCTTTTTTTTTTTTTTTTTTTATCATCTCTACGCTGTCGGTAGCTTTTTTGTAAAGCACACTCCGAATATTTAGTTTGTATGTGTGCATATAAGTGAATGCATGCCTAGAGATTGCACCTTTAATTCGGTAACGTAGAATTTAATATGGTAATATTATTGTAAGTACACTATTGGTTCAATTTCCAACAATGCATCTCCCTCCCTTGGAATGTTATCGAAATGTTCAACAGTAATGCCCTTTCAATTCGACCATTTGCCATAATATAAATCCACCTCATTCTACTCGGTATAATATTTTGCTTTTCGTTTACATTTCACCCTTTATCAATCCAATGATACCCTCTCAATAACCAATGCTTATATTTTTAATAATTACATGCTAATAATAGTCAATATAAGTCCTAATTAATAATTAGTTCGGTACAAATTAGAGTACTCTCCTCCGTACTCGGGCACGATTATCATCAATTTTTTTTTTTTTAATGGGAAATAAAGGGCATGATTTTTTTTACATATATTTATTTTAGGTGGGGATAAATTAGAATACTAGGGACGATGACTTGGTTTAGTGGTCAAATTCTCTGACTAAAGGTTGGGGTTCAATTATCTACCCGGCCCCCGCCTATTCCTCCCATTTGTCCCTTTAATTATAATCCACCACCAATTTTCTAGGCTGAATAAGCTGCTCGGGAAAAAAAAAGAATATTAGTATAATATAATGATAATTAATGTATTTGATCTTTGTATTAATTTGATGCGGTGGTTGTGATTTATTTAGAATTTTAATTAATTAGATAATTTAATTTTGTGATTGGTAGTATAGTAGGCTTTGAATTTTCTAAAATACTGAATTTAAAGTTTGAGTGAAAAAAATAAAAAATAAAATAAAATGGAACATGGCTAAAAACATTGGGACAATTCAATTAAAAAACAAATATGACTAATTAAGATACTGACGGAGAGATGATGGTGACTTACCCTAGTCGTCAAGTCATCCATTCTCCACCGGCGTTTATCCCTCCCTTTTACTATCCCTTTGTAATTTGTGTGTCATGAGTTCCCACCACCCTTTCATAGTCTGTATAGGCTATTTAGCAAAAAAAAAAATACTGACGGAGAGTGCATTAAAAATGAACAAAAAAAATTAAGATAAAATAAAATTCTCTCAATCATCGCAAATAATAAGTAGTAATTTTTTTATGAATAAAAATTTATCATAAAACACTAGTCCATCTATTTAGTACTTCCTCCGTATTTTTTTTTTAAATTCTAACGTTTGTATAGTAAACACTATTCATTAAGTAATTTTAATTCGATTTTTTTTCACACAGTTACATAAGATAAAACATAGTCAAGTGAGATCTTGCTAGATTCGTCTAATCACGTAGTTTTATAATATTAAAGTTTTATAATTTTTTATTTTATAAAATTTGAAATATTACTCTTTAAAATTGTGTATTGGATTGCGTGAAAATATGGAATGCTATTTTTTTTAAAAAAAAAAACGGAGGGAGTAATTACTAATAAAAACATAAATTTTAGAGATTAAAGTATTGGCCCTATACTCAAATTTAACATGACTTGGGAATGGGACTTGACCCAAGTGGTTATGTTCCCAGCCTTCCAACCTATAGATTGGGGTTCGATTCCCACCTGGCCCCCTATCCCCTCTTATTCTCTTTTGTAGTTTGTGTGGCTTTGGCTCCCACACATCTTTGCCGACACATATTTGTCAATGTTTTAAGAAAGAAAAAAAATTAACATGACTTTTGATCGGACGGAAAGGACACAATAATGACCTTTATCGACAAGGGTGAAATACCCAAGAATTGGTTGTCCAAACTCCAAACTTAGTGGGATTCATTCCCTTTTAATCTGTTCTTTGAATCTTGGCCACTAATGAATTCTTCGTTTACCGTCCAAATTCTTGTATTCTTTGGTTGGAGGAATAATGTATACTTTAATATATATATGAACATTATATTGTTGATTAAGCAGGGTTGGTTTAAATTCAAGGAATAAATTCATATTCTCATCAATACCCCTTTTGTCTACCTCTTAATTCTGCATCACTGACTGTGGAATCAATTTATTACTATTATAGTACTTAATGTACAAATATTTCATTGGTATCTAAATAAATACAGTGAAAAGAAAATTAAAAGCTACGGAAGGAATTAAAGATGCACCATGACAGACTGAGAATCTGAGATGCTGCATTTGACTAGAATTAATTAATTTGTGTGTGGAGTGGTTGCAGTTTGGATCTACACATTCTTTACTGAAAAAAAAAATTTAAGAGCAAAAATAAAATAGTCTCTTGCCTCTTAGTCTTAGGTATCACCATAAAACAATAGTCGTAATTAGGTAAAATTGTTTTAATTAAAGGGATATACTATCAAATTAATTAATAAGAGAGGTCAAAGTAAGTTAAAGGCCTTGCATGGAAAATTATATGGTCATCTACTCTGTTGTTAATCTTGATGCACATGGTATTGAATTTAGTTATTAAAGAATGGAGTTTTAGTATATATACTAATTTTTATTATAAATAAATATGTGTGCATGATTAACAAATAAAGTACGCTTTCTTCTTTACGACGCTCCAGCCTTACTTGTTATAGGAAAACAAATAAAGTGGGCTGTATTAACAATCACTCAATTTCAACATTAATTCTTTTTATTTTCTTCCAATAACAAGTGAAAGAATACTACAAGTCAATTCCAATAATTTCCAACTGACATGTACAAATTAAATTTCGATACACATATTGTCATCCGTTATTGAGTTTTCAGTTTGTTTCACAACATATTTCTTATTTTCCGGCCTATCTTACGTAGAAGGAAGATTTTTCTACTGTGATTTTTTTTTTTTTTTGTAGTGAATATATACTTAAGTTCATTTATAGAGTACTATTTGTTGGTTTGTTTGTGCGTGCGTGTGTGTATATATATGAACATAGTTATGAAATTAAATTTTGAACTTTATTAATGCATATATATGATTATTTATGATCCAAAATAAAAAAAATAAAAATAAAAGTTATGAAGTTTCAAAAAAACAGTGCATGTAGTTGCTTATCTTATAAGATTAGACATCGTTGTCTAGGAAAATAAAGTTGGATTTTTGTTTTGAAAAATACTACTACAAGAGAACAAGTAGATCGATGGTGAGAAGTGAGAAAGTATGAAGTAGGTTGATGGAAAGCATGTGATGTACATGTGTGGAAGGGACAACATATACTATCTTTGAAATTATGTAGAGAGAGCATTTAATGTGCGTGTTGGCGGTAAGAATATACTCTACTGCACATTTAGAGCAATCCAAGTGCCCATACAGACATTACAAAAATCATATCATGCATCACACATAGTATTTCTCTCATACTTCCTCCGTCTTACAGTTTTTGTTACGGACCCACCCAGCATGTATGCCAATACACATTTTTAATGGTTAATAACTTAAATTGTGTATGAAGAAAAATTATAAAAAGTTAATTGTCTAAAACTAAAAGATTAGACGAATCTAACAAGATCTCACTTGACTATGTTTTTTTTTCTACATAGCTATGATAAAAATTCGAATCAAAGTCAAACAGTGAATAGTGCCAAAAAACCATCCGTAACAAATATATCAAGACGGAGGAAGTAACATATTATTCCATCACACATAACATTATCACATATATTATTATCATTTTTTCATCACATAAAATATCAATCTCATCACAAATATATAAATATATAGCATGCATGCGCAGACACATGCACATGATCCTACCCCCTTTCAGAGAGCTCCTCTGCCTCTATGCTCCCTGTCTTGTAATTCTAAAATGTTGAATTTCGACGCGAAGAATATAGCTTTTAAGATCACAATATTGAATTTTATCGTTCGTCAATTCAAACATGTTGTCGTGTCGGGACCCTTGTGTTCGTGAATTTGATGATAGTTGATTTGTGCAAGTGTCATTGCCACGTTTGCCGGCTTCTCAATTCTCATTCAGACATAAATTCTAAATTCTGCATAAAGTTAGGCAGCTTT
Source organism: Hygrophila difformis (assembly GCA_030278955.1). NCBI lineage: Eukaryota > Viridiplantae > Streptophyta > Magnoliopsida > Lamiales > Acanthaceae > Hygrophila > Hygrophila difformis. Next base: position 1,069,614 of record JAOANR010000014.1, on the reverse strand, counting down.
TAATAATATATAAATACTAATCTATAATATAATAAATTGGATGATTGACTAATCTTTATAATTAGGGGTGTTTCATAGAAGATATCTTATTTTACTAATAGGAATTGTTGGTCCCAGATATTAAGTGAAATCTTGATAAAACTAACGTCGTCGTCGAGCCGTGGTCTAAACTACCGAATAACAAGTGATATGTGTGTGCATAGAGTGTTCAGCGGAAAGTAAAAACACAAGTATTTGTTGACCCAGTTCGATCCAAACGGATCTACATATGGGGGATTCCAATCCATGTGACTTATACTAATACTCAAGAAATCCTAGACCTAGAAGACTCAAGAACAATCAATTCAAACTCTAATGCAACACTTCCCTGTTTGCAGACAGACTGTAGTCGCGACTCCCCCACAACTTCAGTCTCCGGACGATCCTGTCCAATTTGAACTCTCTGATTGTTCAGGCTTCAAGAACTATGGCATCTCGGCATAGAAGTCTTCCTGAATCCATCTCCTTCAACGTTTGAGCGCTTCCACAAAGCCTCTTCAATCGGGTGTTGTAGAGAAGATTTTTCCAACAAGAAAACTTGTTGAATCAATGCAATTCAGACCTCGTGTGTACAGAATGATCTTAAAAAATGCAGTATGAACACAAGGAATTTCCTAACTCTCTCAAAGAATGGAACGATAAAATCTTGGAGAGAATAACCGACTCAAAGTGTGTGTAAAATGTGTAAAAGTGTAAAATACAACTCGATAATAATTCTACTCAATACAGGGAACCTAATCGCAAGTATATAAACTCAGAGATACAGATTAGATACGCCTAGGTCGGTTAGAATGCGAGCACAGATCAGGTAACTGTCGCGCAAAACTGACAGTAACTGCTGCGGTCGTTCTACCGTAGTTTCAACAACCATGGAACTACTGCATCTGCACAAGAGCACGTTAATAACAACAGGAATATCATCACAAATAGTATATATGAGAATGAAAAGAATATGATTTTTTGACATTTTAATTAAGATGTACTCCGTACTATATATGTATCGTTTGGTTTGATTTATGCGTTGGGCATTTTAGAAAAAGAAAAAATTTATCAAAATTTATAAATTGAAATTAATATGAAAAATAAGGTATAAAAAATTAAACAAATACTATATAAGTATAGAAACTAGTTTCTAACACAACATACCTTAGCCCAATAGAGTTACTGTACAGACGTTTAATTTGCCATTACCTACAAAATGCAGTCTCATTCATAAAAAAATGATGCCGCATTCATAAAAAATAATTTTGCTTGCAGTACTGATCACTCACACCCATCAACTATATTGTCATTTTTTCAGCATACCCAATCATTTTTCAATATTCTGGCATCACAAGCACGCAGCACCTATTGTTTCCAGCTCCCAAGCCATACCCTACCTTACCCTTCCTTGTAAATGCAGCAGCTAATGCATTCTATTTATTGAACAAGGTTTTATATATAGTAGGTCTGTGACCCTCAATGCATTTTCCTGTTAAAAAACAAATATAAGTAATAAATAATTATTATTTTATCGCATTTATTGTTATTATTTTGTTGATCTTATTTATTGATATAAACTACTTTAGTTACTTCATTTTTTTTAGGTCAAGGTTTTGAGCCCAGGAATTGATCGATAATAATTTGCTGAGCATTGTGGTTTTTTTTTTTTTTTAAAAAAAAAATCATTTTAGTAAAATTTTGAGTTTGAGACTTACAATGGAAGAAACCCTTCATTTATAGATATATGGATATTTTTGTAACTTTTTAATTATCTTAATATATACAAAAAAATTTGGTAGGATGGGATGGAGTTCGTATTACTAAGAATTAGTAAGTACTATTATGTATGGTAGTATTTACCCACACGCCTCATTTAGAAATGGTTTCGTAGTCCTAAAATGAAAGTGGAGCACTCTAGAGTACTATATTTCGGAAAATAACAGAGTGATCCAAAATTCCAAATTAAATGTTTGTCAGCTCGGCACGCATGATTTACTATGTGGATAAATTTGGAGAGGGCTTAATTTTAGGGATTAGCCAATATGCTCATGAATAATAGTCATTTTTTTTTTAAAAAAAAAAGGAAAATCCCAACAAATTAATCCTCTTAACTTCTGCATGTCTAAAATTTTCGAGCTATTTGTCCATTAATAATTTAACTTTGGACAACTGTTACACTTGATGAAAAACTACTGCTTCTACTTTAAAGAAAAATGGCTGGAGTGATAATAAAATCAAATTCAAATAACCTATCTTCAAAGGATAAAGAAAAATAATGCTACTACTTACTAGTAAACTAAAATATATATCAATCCACGACAAACATGAGGCGGCCTACGGAAACTAACAAAAGTCAAACATTGAAACAGAAACACGGGCAAACGACGATGAAGCTTAATTGGTAGATGATCAGAGAAGCTAAGCTTGTTACACAATACTGCTTGTGGTTTTTCGTGGTTAATAATGTCATATACAGAGTATATTTCTACTTGTGAAAAATATTATTATTATATTAAAATTATTATATTAAAATTAAATCCATGATTATATGTATATATCCAAATTGCCCTAGTATCACTTTTTTGTGTATATATATATGTAGTAGCACCTACCAAATTCATGTCTGTATTATGTATATGTGTGCCTTTATATTCAACATTAATTGGTTATAACGTGTGCACAAAAAGTCTTCAATCCATCTCGTGTGATCGATGCCCGGGCCACTACTTTGTCAATTCTTGTGCGGTTGCATTTTTTTTTTATAAAAAAAAGTATAAATATAAATACACACATACATACATACATACATACATACATACATACATACATGTTTGTTATACGTGTGATTGTGGATGTGAAAAAAGGGAACAAACGTGACAAAAGTTCCAACGTTGGGTTGAATTAGCTTATGCTAAATAATTAACGGTCGCACACAGCTTTTGGGAGTTTTTGATAGCTTTAGCTATTATTTCAAAACAAAAGTCTTGTTGTGTACAAAAACTTTTGGGAGCTTTTGGAAGCTTCTTTTTAGAAGCTACAAGAGGTAGCTTTTGGGAACTTTCAGAAGCTATTTTCCAAATTTAATTAATTTTTTTTCTTCAAATTATAATTTTTGACAGCTACAACTACATGTACTGAACACTTATGCAAAAACTGATAGCTACAGCTCCCAAAGCTTCCAACAGCTATAGCTCCCTACAGCTGTATTTTGCAGCTACAGCCCGTAGTTATAGCTCGACGTGCACAACGGACCGTGCTATGAATTAGTGGAGAGATTGAAATTGAAGTAAGAATGAAAATTAAATACACATAAATTACTAAATGAGACTGGATGTCAATGTAAAGTGTTGTATGCCACGTGCGTGCAGTGCAATTGGGCAAGACACAGACGACACAGTTCATTTGACTTGTACACATAGAGTAGTACTACAAATTAAACACTATAAGTCATGTAATGTTGGTGGAATAATTAATAATATATGGGACTTGTTAGCGAAAAGGAAACTATGGCTGCCTTTACAACTTGCTTACGTACTGGCATAATTTTCAATCAAAGCTGTCAAGTTTGAATAAATATGGCTGCATCACTGTAGTTTACCCTTTACTTCTGAATTGTGATTAAGAATTTATTAAAAGTAATTATATAAAAATAGACGACTACTAGTATTTCTTTAGATTGTCAAAGCTGCTGGATTTGGGTGGCGGGGGCTTGTAAGAAACGTTTGGAGTTTGGCATGATCTGATATGTTTTTCTTACATTTGGAATTAATAAAGTCATGCAAGAATTGACTTCGCTTTTTCAATCATGTATCTCACCGACTCGCACTTATAAATTACTAGTAGTACGTCACAATTTTATTTCTAACTTAGGTTTTTTTTTTTTGGCTGCATGTGGGCTTCAAACCCTAAATTCTCAAATCTAAACATTAACTATTTTTCAAGCGTAACCTTAAACAGATTACAATTTAGTACAACTAGTATTCACTACCATCATGCATTAGTTTTGGCAATTTATTACAATGTTTTGATTTAATTATTTGACGTATAATATTTTATTTTATTAGATATTACTACTATTCCTAGTATTACTTTTGAAAAATTAAACCATATAGGCTATGGTGGTCGAATCAATTGTTGACAAAGTAGTCCTAAGGCAAATGGGCTAAGACGGTGAGTATGAAGTTTTCATTGGGCCACTATCAATGAACAGAAAAATATTTTATATATGGGCCTCAAGTTGGCTTAATAGCCGTGTTTTTATAACCATCATCTATTCATCTTTTATCGGTCCAAAAATTACAACCATTTTTTTTTTTTCAGAGGGGTGATGAAGTCCATATCACACAAATTATAAATGAATAAAAGATAGGGATATATAGTTGAATGGAGAATTGAACTCCCAATTTAAAAGTTATGAAACTTGACCAATTGACCAAATACTCTTCCACAAATTAAAATAATTTTTTTCTGAACAACCTATACATTGAGAGTCACATGACTTACCACTTGGCCAAGTTGTCATAAAAAAAGAACAAGGTATTATTCCTCTTGTGTAGTTGTGTTATTCTAATAAAAGAAGACGAAAGGAGTATTAGACACTATGTATTCATAATTGTTCAGCTAAATTAAACAAATCTTCAAAGAAGTTAAACAACTAAAAGCTATTGAAAGGAGCTGTTGAATGACTCTTGCAAAAGGCATTGACAAGGAGTATGGAGTTGAGGGGCCGGGATCGCGCACAGCCACAAGAAGGCCAAGATTCTCTGGCATGAGTTAATGATTTTGTAAACAATCATTTATCGAACAAAATCTACAGTAAATCGCACAGCTATAGCGTACACACGTATGACATACTATCTCCCAGAGAAATCGCTATGACCGTTTCGCCCTCTTCTCACACCACCACCTATCCATTGATTGATTCTTTCCTCGTTTCCCTCCCATCTTCTCGAAATCGTCCATGGGTTGCGCAGGATCGCGCCACAAACCCGACGGTACTCTTTGACTTGATTTTTACTTGTTTTTTCTCAAGAATTTCTAAGCTGTTTCTTCTTTTTTGGTGATTTTTTTTTTTTCTTTCTTTCTTTCAATTTCCAATTGTTATTGTTGCCATTTTATGAATTGATGACAATTTGATCATTTTCCCATGCTTGTTTTTTTGTGTATGTGTGTATTTGAATGCGGGTTTGATGAATCTATAGTAAAGTGTTTGTATATCAGTGTTCTTCATGTTTATTGTGAACCTTAGGTTGGTTCCCGATTAGATTTGGTTCCAGTTGTATTGCTATTGTAAATTGTGATTCAATGGTTTTATTTTTTAAGATCAATCTGCAGTTCTAGGAGCCAGTTTCTGTAATTGAAACCACATTTAATATCAACAACTGGAATAGTTTTGAAAAATGTTCTAGTTGGGTTGAATGTAGATGTGAATTGGTTGTGTACTGCGAGGTTTTACTCAGATGGTGCAAAAGAATTTACATTCAGTGTATCTGTCGATCCTGTTTAATGTTTTTTGCTTTTTTCTTGTTTAGAATATGGACAACTTTATTCTAGATTTACCAACAGAATTTGACTCTTAATCTTCAGAGGAGTTCTGTGGGTAGAATGAGATTTCAGAGGAGTTCTGTAATTTTCTGCAGTAAGGTTGATAAACAAGATAGTATCTAATGGCTGCAGAAGCACTGTCACTTTGATGTTCGTGTGTTCTCTGAATATAGTAATTTGGCTCAAAGTATGTCCTTTGCATATTTGCAGTTTGATATTAAAAGAATTTTTCATTTCATCACTACTAAACAATTTTTCAGTGGACATCATCCCATCTTCAGTTTTCCTCCACCAGAACTCCGGCTTCTTTGGAGTTTACTTGTTTTCTGAAAATTCGGATACTTCACTGAATACTTCTCCGGGATGCTAAGTAAAATCCTTCCTGTGGACAGAGGAAAAATATGAGATACATTTGAAGTAGAACTTACCCATTTTGACACATTAAATCCATTTAAGGAGAAATAGCTACTTTTCATTTTCTGGTGATATGTATGTGGCGACTGAGTTGGAGGAATCTCTGAAACCAATAAATTTTTTGTCAAACAATATCTTAAGTGAAACTTTGCTATCCATATCCAGATAAAGGTTCTGGACATATAATTTGTTGCAAAATTTAATGAGTTTCATTATCGATGATTCATGAATAAAATCTGTGTATTTACACATCTATCCTGTGTCTAATAGCATGAGCCATTATTAATTATTTTTTTAAGCATATGTTGTATTATACTGTAAATGTAAGGACTCCTCTCAGTATGCTCTCTGCTAGTTGCTTTTGAATGTTTGATTCCATGTTTTCCAGAAACATCAAAGAAGATACGAAAACCCAAGGCATGGAAGCATTCTGAGGCAATAACAAAGGCACAACTAGTGAAGATGCGTGAGGAGTTCTGGGACACTGCTCCACACTATGGTGGTCGGAAAGGTATATCTTGCTGTGACTGAGAAAACCAGGCCAACACAAGACTTTTCAATTGCCGACAAATACCCTTTTCACATCATTTCAGAAATTACTTATTCTCTAATCTGTGTTTTTATTCCATCCAAGCATGAAAAAGTTGGGCTAACATTAATATTGAGGATATTAAATATATTTAATTTGCATGTACTAAGTTGTGTTGGAACAACTGTATGAGCTGATGGGCTACTATGTTTGGTCACTGGGATATCTGTTTTGGCAAATTTAAGGATACCCTTTACCTTTAGCCTTTGGTTACATGTACAGGGAATCTGTTCGTGCACTTGAGCGTCTACTGTGTCCCTTTTGATTTGAACTGTAAACATATACTACTATTGACTGTAGAGCCATTAGTCAACCATGATAACTAAGTTTTTCAATCCCGTATTTTTATATCAGAGATTTGGGATGCCCTCCGGGCTGCAGCTGAAGCTGATCTGACCCTTGCACAGGCAATTATCGACAGTGCTGGTGTCATAGTTCAGAATCCGGATTTAACAATCTGCTATGATGAGAGAGGTTTGCTCTAAACTTTTCATAGCTCCGCTGACACAATGTTGTTTGATATATCCTTCCTGTATCTTCATTTCTCTGCAGGTGCAAAATATGAGCTACCCAAATACGTTCTGAGTGAACCCACGAATCTGATGCTGGACAGCTGAGAAGAGCATCGTAAACACTAGTGTACATTTGTAAATTACTCGTATAACTATATCCTTTATTTTCTTAAATTCTCCCCCCGCTTGCTTGGATTGTTCTCCATCATAACATATCTAAATTCATCCTGTGAAGATTTCAGCAATCTGATGCCCAAGAGCAAAGTTATATATAGTAGTATTTAGTGTTTGGTAATCAGGGGGATATATCAGCTTGCCTTATATTCCATGCATGTGTATAATGTTATGTGTATTGTTTTGCCACGTTGCTTTGACATAACAAAAGGAGTCCCTTGGCTTTTGCAGCTCTGTTTTCTTTCTATCATCATAGTATTCAATTCGATTGGATTGGATTCGTTTGTTTTTAATTAATACTCCTATCTGTAATTTTAACCAGAAAGTTCGGTTTTACAGGTGTATTAAACGATTAATGAACTTGTAGTATGACCCAAATATTCTGAAAATGATCCTATATATGAATTTGTAGTGTTAATGGAAAAGAAACTAAAGTTACAATATACTGGAGTAATAATTTAAGGATAAATTGGAACCGAACTTGGGACCGACTGTTTTTAGGGGTTAAATTGGGTTTACATGGATTTGGGCCCATTAATTCCCCGTTGTCCATTGGGTAAAAATATGAACAAATATGAATGCCAATTGCCAAGCTCAATTAAATTGGAACCTAAATAGAAATAATAAAAATAAATACTACTAATAAAAACTCACAACTAATCCTTGGCCCATCTTTCACCCAAAAATAAAAAATAAAAAAACAAAAAAACAGAAAAAAAAAACAAAAAAAAACAAAAAAACTAATCCTTGGCCCATGGGACTTGGGAGCACCCTGAGTCCCTGACTGAATCCTGATCAAGCCCTCATATTGCCACATCAGCCATGGTCAAGAATGGTCAGTTGAGACTTGAGAGCTTTTGATGAAATAGGAGTAGTATTGAAGAGACAAGTGTCATTTGGAGGAAAAATAAAGGTGATGAATGTATGTTTACTATTTTACCTATGAGGCTATGAGCCAGTTGGAGGAAAAATAATTAACATACATTCATCACCTCTATTTTAGTGTTTGCAGCTCTGTTTTCATAAATAGGAACAAATTTGAATAATGGTGTTTGGTAATGCAATTTTAAATTAAAGTTTAGAGTCTGGAGTTTGGAAAGTTAAAAGCTGAGGAAGATGAGCGTTCTGAGTTTAGAGGTTAGAGATTAAAATTTGGCGGTTACTGTAATTAGTGTTTACTATAAATAGGATTTTAGGCTATTCTTAATATGTATTTTAAAAACTAAACGCTAATCGCTAACGTCTTTTCCCAAACGCAGTCTAATTTAAGTAGGGAGCTAGTTTAGCATGCTAATGCCATTGTCCAACTTTCCATTTACTATTGTATTGTTACAACCCTAGCTAGCTAGACGACGGATTAGTGGGCTATCACGTGTAATCATATTACCTATGATACTAGCCAACCAACGTAATGACAACTCTGCACGTGTTCTGCGATGGGTTTTTCTTTGCTAAACTACTACTAGTAATTTAATCATGCTTCATGCATAAAATAAAAGTCCTATTAGTGTTCTTAATTAGGGTACATAATATGTTTACTTTATAAGTACAACTTCTCTTTATTTAATTTATTGGACAAGTAATTGAATCATATAAAGATCATATTTTGTCATCATAGAAAGCATAACAATAACAAATTAATGGGGAGTTGGAACTTGAACTAATACAATCGTCAATTCACACTTTGTATAGTACTAGTACAATACTCCATGGCGTGCACAAATGGCTGCTATATTATATGGAGAATAGGGCGATTCAAGTTTTGGTCAAACTGTGGTATATAGGATATTAAGCATAACTTAAACACAGTTAACTTTATTTATTCTAAAAATTCATAATTCAAAGATTAAGTGCGTGCCTTATTCAATTTTATTAATTATTACTATATGCAAATGTGATTTTACAAAGTTCAACATAATTATGTATGTCCCTCTAATTCATTCGGTAGTTTTTAATACAGCAATTCAGTGTTGATCCATGTTTTAATAGTACTTTTTTTTGTTTTTTCAAGTGTCAACATATCAGTATATCATGATAACCCAACTGATGAGACTTCACACTCAAAGGTATTATCTATATACGCATTGCATTCATAGTATAGTACAATGGGGCTGTTTGGATGACAGCATATTGACCAGCATATAGCATATTGGAAGAGCATATTATCTCACAATTCTCTCTCCGAATCTGCTATCTGCTAGCGGATCCACTGACTCCCAAACATCCCCAATATATTACTCCATGAGACTATTCTTTATAGTGTTGTAATAATATTAATCAGGTCTTGTATGAATAGAGCAGTCAATTTGGGCCGGGCCCGTTGGGCCGGCCCGCCCCGCAAGGTAAAAATGCGGGACGGGCTTGAATTTTTAAGGCCCGTTTAGATGCGGGTTTTTGCGGGCACGACCCACGGGGGGCGGGCTTTTGCGAGTTGGGCCCACTGCGGGGCGGGTCGGCCTGCGGGCTTAGCCTTTTTTTTTCCCTTTTTTATTCCTTGTTCTATTTATTTAATGTTAGTGAATATTGTTTGATTAATTCAAAGTCTACCATAAAGTCACCAAATATATATTTAAATAATTGTTTCCATTACTTATAAAATTATAAATTTTAATACAAATAGTTCATATTTTTTAATATTTATCTTCTTATCTATATTATTAGTGTTAGGTTTTTTAAGTTTAAAATTCTTTATTATTTTATTTATTAAATTTTTAGCTAGGTTATTTTATTTATTTATTAAAATTTGTGAATGCAAGTAAATTTCATAATTTTGTCAGTTATCTTATTTTTAAATATAAAATTATTGAATTATATGCCAAAACAACTTAACTTCCTAAATACTCCAATCGTAAGACCCAATATTTTTATCAACTCAATCATTACTTTTAAATTTTTTATCTTCAACATTACTATATTTTTAGAATATAATACACATCTTTAGTATTACAAATTTTAATCAATCTTTAATTTTATAAAAAATTATTCAACGACCCATTATTACAGTAAATAATTATGCCAAAAATACACATTTTAACTATTTATAATTTTAAATATCAATTATATATACTTATTTCTCATTCTTAATTTATACAACAAAAAATATATCCCTTTTTTATCTTTTTATATTAAAAATTTAATTTTTTAAAAATTACTAAAAGGCCCGCGGATTGGCCCGCATAACCCCGGCCCACGTGTGGGGCGGGTCGGGCCTAGTTATTTAGAGCCCGTCCCGTATAGGCCCGCCCCGTTCAAGCCCGCAAAAACGTGGGGGCCTGCGCGGGCCGGCCCGTTTCGCCCCACAGACCCATTTTGACACCTCTATGTATGAATTCGTATAATACATACACGCTTTAGGACTCTGCATATATATAATTCATTTGGTAGTTGGTAGGATTCAAATGAAAACTAAACTTTGAACCAACGTTATTAATTTCATGATCTAAATTCTAAACCAAAAACCACAACATATTATTTTCGGTTCGTGTTGTTCAGCTGCAATTATATCTATCCCTACCTCCATTCATTGCAAATCTGCAATATCTATCCCCTGCGTTGCCCATTAAAGTGGCTGTGAAGATTACTATTAATATGATTTGATATATATATATGTCATTAAAAAACCAATATTTTAGTATCAAAACAATAATAAAGAATCATTTTATCCATACATAAACTTCATATCATCAATTTTTTCTCTTAAAAAGAATCACACTTTTAAAGAATATAACGAATAATGAGTTTAACATATTTGTATACAAACTAAGTATTAGCTTGCCTAATCAATTATAGGACACAATTACGGTACTATTAATTTCTTGGCAATACACCATCGTATTCGATCAACTACCATTCAATTTAATCCAATAGTTATAATTGAATAAGGATAAAATAGTCAAAGAAAATATATTAATGTTTTTTTTTTGATTTCGTATTTTTAGCGAAGTAATTGTTCAGATAAAGAGGTGTCGGGTACAAAGGAATGTAAGGGAGAGATACATAACCGGATAGGAAATCAACTCCAACCACAAAGTTGGGATTTAAATTAGATTTGTATGTTAAAGAATACAGTATCTAAGGTGTTAGTACTCCTATTATTTATGAATGAAGTTCCTCCTTGATGGTAGTTTATTTAAAAAAATAAAACAGAAAACATAGTACAATAGTCAGGACCCAGGTTTGGCATAAACAATTAAAACATATAGGGCTTGTTTGGGAGCCGGCATATTCAAGAGCATATAGCGGATTCAATTAGCATATTCTCTCACAATTCTCTCTCCGAATCTGCTATCTGCTAGCGAATCCGCTGACTTCCAAACATCCCCATAGAGTATTATATGTGAGCCATAAATTCAAACAGAATATTTATTACTCCACAACAAATAATGTACTCCTACCTAAAATTGAATCACAATTTGGCTCGGAGAAACCTACTTGTGATTAATTAATTAATTAAAAGATAGTAGTACTACTACAGAGCACAAATGGCTTTATCTACCAAGTCAAATGTATCCCAATCAATTTCTAACGGTATTTTGAAAGAAATCAATTACTACTTCCTCCGTTTTTTAAAAGATAGCTACCCACCCAGCACGCAATCCAATGCACATTTTAAACCATTAATAATTCAAATTCGGTAGAAGTAAAAATTCTAAAAGTTCAATATTTAAAAACTACAAGATGAGACGAATCTAACAAGATCTCACTTGGCTATATTTTAACTTGTATAACTATGATAAAACTTCAAATCAAAGTGTTTAGATGAATAGTGTCAATTTTATCAATGTAGCTATCTTTTCTAAACGGAGGAAGTACAACTTTTCAACATTTTCAAATTCAGAAGAAAATACTCTCCATATGTTTGTGTTTCATTGTCTTTTTGTTGTCGTACTACATATTGTTCATTCCATCATTAATTAATTATGTTCATTTTTGCTCATTAGAAATTTACATTTTTCTTTTTAATAAAAACATACATGCAAGGCCTATTTTATGTTGATTGCCTATTTCTCAAAAGTATATAATATCTTAGAAAATAATCCATCCGTTCCACCATTCTTGTTAAATTTTGCTAGTAAAGTATACGTTCTAACGTATACTAATATTTTACAATATATAAAAGTAAAAATTATACTATAAAATATACTCCCTCCGTCCCACGAATTGTGGCTAGTATTCCTCTTTGGGCTGTCCCACGAATTGTGGCCACTTTCCCTTTTTAGATAAATTTAATTAATATAAATATGATTAGAATCTTAATGGTTTCTAAATCCCATTAAAAGTAATCACTTTTACTATTCTGCACAACTCCCAATACACTTTTATTTTTCTACACAAAGTCCCTTACATTTCTTTAATTCTTCATATTTTAAAATTGGTACAAATAAAAATTATATAAAATATATATTCTAAATCTAGACGTCTAGACGATTCTAACAAGACCACACTTGAATATTTTTCTCTAATTAAATCATTACAATAGTATTTTGTCAAAGTTAAACAATAAAGAAAGTCAAAATTCATTAAAATTTTAAACACAAATACCCACATCACTTTAACCACTAAACCTCACCACACCCCACCACATAAATTACCGTGCCCAAAAGAAACGAGCCACAATTCGCGGGACGGAGGGAGTATAATATAACATTATGCGATTAGACTGGCCAGATCCAACCTTATTATATTTTTTTATTTGTTTGAAATAAAATTGAGTTAAAGTTAAATAATAAATAATGTTAGAAAGTTAACATAACAAGGCTATTACAGTGAGACAGATGAAGTATATTTTTCTCACATCATTTTTTTTTATAAAAATTATATCAAATATTTTTATGTATGGTTATCATTTTTAATTGTTAATTAAGTTTATTATCTCGCAAAATATATTCATTCACATGCATCTTACTATCCTAGTTTATCTCATTTTTGTGAATGAAAATCTCATATAATCCCAAAAACTTAATTTGCTAATTGCTACAGTGTACCCACCCACCCCTCCCCCCTCCCCTCCCAAAAAAAAAAAAAAACTTAATTTGTTATAGAGTATGAAGTATAATTGATGAGATGATGTAAGAATTAAATGCACTCTTAATAGTTGCCTTAAAAAATGGAACAAGTTAGGCAATGGAGAAGATATAAGCATCCAATGGCACTCACTTACATATATATTATGACAAATTTATCACAAAAATTGATGGCCTCGACATAAAAAAAAAAAAAAAACATCGTTTAGAATAGCATAATTTAAAATGGCAATTACAGTAACATTCCATGATATACATAATTGATGATGATAGCCTTTAATTTTGCAGCATTTAGAGTACAATGCGTAGATTTTTTTTTTTGCTCATCGAAAAAAAAAATCTACGCATTGTACTCTAAATGCTGCAAAATTAAAGGCTATCATCATCAATTATGTATATCATGGAATGTTACTGTAATTGCCATTTTAAATTATGCTATTCTAAACGATGTTTTTTTTTTTTTTAAAGTAAGAACAAAAGAATTGGATATAATTCAAAATTATATTAATGAATTACTCAATTAATTATAATGGTGTTTCTTTTCTTTCTTTCTTTTTTTTTTTTTTACCAACAGCAGTTGGTTTGAGTGGATGGGGCTCTAGGGATTAGTCTTGGGTCCAATGTGACCTGAGGATACCCGGGTATTAAAAAAAATGGTGTTTCTTTTTTATTTTTTAATTATTTTTTATGATGTGTCTATTATTTTGAAATATAACCCCCATTATTTTCATTAAAATTAATTCTTCCCGAACTTAATTATTTTTTAATTAATTCTTTTATCATAATTTGCGATAAGAGCATTATTCTGTAATGAATCTTTTTTTTTAAATTACAAATAATGCTCAACGACAAAAAGCCAAAATTATTTTTTTTTATTTTTTTATTTTTATAAAAGAGGGTGGCAAGTTGGCAAGTCATCAAATTAGCCGTCAATAATGGTTTTACGAAGTAACTTACCTTATTTGTCGTTTTTGGCTATTGCGAATATTTGCATTGCCTAAATTTACTTATCGGTAGGGTGGGCACGATTCGGATAACCTGAATTTTTCAGGTATTTGTATTTGTATTTGAACATGGCAAATACTTCATTTCAGTATTTGTATTTGTAATCGGAGTCCTCGGTTAACCGGGAGTTCAGTTTCGATTAGATTTAGCGGTTAAACGATTCGGTTCGAATATTTAAAATCTACGAAATTCAAAGATTTAAGAAATGAAAACTTGATTATACATTTTAAGAGGGTCGGACGAGGTTATTATACCCAGAAATATATATATATATATATATATATATATATATATATATAACTATGGAATCAAGTGATTCTTTTTAATGTTATCAAAATATGTTAGTATATGTAACAAATTTTAGTGTAGAGGTATATTTCAATAATAGGGTATTCTAAAAGACAAAAATCAATATAGGCTTATTAATTATGGTGATATATTTTGATAATTAGCTCTTTAATTTTTTATATTTATTTTATTATAAACTTAAATAATTAAATAAATAATGATATATATTATCTATATATAATTTTATACCATCAAATCTATAATATTTACAATATATATAAATTTTAAAATAAAATAAATATATTCGGTTTGGTTTGGTTAATCGGAGAGAAAATTTAAAATATTTGTATTTGCTCCGGGGTCCTCGATTAACCGAATTCGATTTCGGTTCGCGGTAACGAATATTTTGCCCTCCCTATTTATCGGGCTTATCGGGGCAGTAAGACTTGTCGATTCTATGGAACTCCCTGAGTCTCAACGCCTCAGTAATCGATGCCGTAAACACACTTAATGCACGGCGTGGATTTACTCAGGACTTCAACTCCATGGATGGTCAAGAAAACATATTATTGAAATCAATCGCTTTTTCTTACTGCATTGAAGTGCGTATGGTTTCAGTACATTTGGTCAGCAGGCAGCAGCCCCCCCGCAGAGAACGACACCACTACCAGGACGGCCACGGCCACAGCCATTCCTCCCCCGCCAGTCCCCACCGGCCCATCCCTCTCTCGACCTATACATACGTAGTACATACAAACCCAATATATATATATCTTCGTACAAGACTCCAAATTTGACTCTGCAAGAACACCAGCTCTGTTGGTGCTGTTACTCAGTACTACAGACAGGAAGTCCCAACGAATCAATTGTTTCAATTTTCGAATAATTCAACCCACGTCAATAATTCATGATGAATTAATAAGAAAATAGAGCACACTGTAATTGTGCTCCATCGATTTCTTGAAAGGTTTTCATGTGGTAGCGAGTATTGGAGAAAGAGATCTGAGCGATATGGAGGGAGAGAGCCGAGAGGGACACTTAATGATGGCAACGGGTCGTCCGTTTCGAAAAAGAGTTTTCCTTTCGAGTAATTGCCTCAAAGTCTGAAAACCTCCCAGATTCAGGTGATTCTAATTCCCAGCCTTCTCCAACTCCCATTTCCTTTCCTTTTTTTTTTGTAGTTAAAGATTTCGTGCCACCAATTTCAAAGCTTCTCTGTGTTTATTGAAATGCCTCAACCTAATGGGGTGGCCCAGTAAAGTAATCTCTAATGAGACGCAATGGCGAAACTTTAGGGTGGTTGGTTTGAAAAAAAATGGAGCCCTCGTAAGTCTTAGGAGTATCTATCATGCAAGCAGGAGAATAGTTTCTGTTTATATAATTTGAAAAAAAGTTGCGCTCTTTTCAAATTTGCATCTGTTGTGGGTTTTTGACTCTTGTTTTGTATTCTTTCTCGTGTCACTTGTGGTAAATGGTTTTGTTTTGTTTTGCAGGATTTGCATTTGGATTCATAATTTGGAATTGGGGTTTATGTTTCTTTCATTTCTGGTGTTCTGTTGGGTGCTTAGTTTTGGTAGTTTAGGCATTGAAGATTTTTTTGTTACTTGTGTCTCTGATGCTATAATGCAGCTGTAGATTTTGGATTCTTTCTTGTAAATTAAGAGGATTTTCGAGCATTTTCTGGTGGATCAATTTATGTAGTGGTCATGACCAGGGCTGTTCGAGATCAAATGGTAAAGGATGCGAATGGTAGTATTAGTGATCATCTGCGGAATCACATTCATTTAACAAACTGTATTCATTTGAAGAACCATAACCATATGCATAAGCATAGTCCAATTTTGTCCAATAGGGGCCTTTTGAGGGATCTTGTGGCCCTACAGAGATCAAGGTCTCTCAGGGATCCTTCTGCAACTCCACCCTCGAGACATTCTCCTTCTGTTGTGGATATTCGTCTGAAAAGAGGTCGACGGGATGATTTGGTTAGTGGAAGGCTGTCTTTCAGTATGGAGCATCTTACAGAATTTGGAAGGGTGTCGGAAGGTTCCCAACACATTAATAGACTACCAGCATCAAAATATGCTGTTGGCAAGACAAGCAGAAGTGGAGCATCTCCTTCATATGCCAAGGATGGAGATGATTTGGTTCAGAATGGCATTTATGGAAATGCTGAATTGAGAGGTAAATATGCGGAGATAAAAAAAGGCCGTAAACATGATAGTAGCCTGAAGACCCTCTCTGACCAGTTAAAGGACATTGCAGCTGAAAGTGATGATGTAGCTTCATCCCACAACCATGGCAGTGGAAGGCAAACCCAAATAAAAACACATAATCAAGTAGCAGAAGCAAACTTTTGCCATGGGAATGGGCTGAGTCAGTCGGACAGACAGAGATCTAAAGGTTCAAGAAGAAGACGACCTTGTAGAGCACCCCAACAAGAAGTAGCACAAAATGAAATGCTTGTGGCCTCTGATTCGTATGCTCAAGGCAGGCCATCTCAGAAGTATCACTTGGAGGAGGGATTCCAAGGGCTAAGAGATCAGAAAGTCAATGGTGTTCCTCAAAATGGTTGTGGTATTCCTTGGAATTGGTCACGAATTCATGACAGGGGGAAATCATTTCTAGACATGGCTGGCCGAAGCCTTTCTTGTGGTTTATCGGACCCAAAATTCAAAAAAGGTTGTTCTACATCACGCAGAATGGATATTCCTGATATGCCTCATACGTCAGAACTGTCAAGTTCTAATAAATCTGATGGGGAATCTTTGCCTCTACTGCTTGATGCTTCTGGTTCTTGGGGGACCATCCATCATGCTCCTTGGGTTCATGATTACTCGGGAGAGTTGAGTATTTTTTCAAACAGTCTGCTAAAGCAGGAAGCTGATTGTGACTTAGCATCAGAAGGTAGATCAGGTGAGCAACATACACTCTGGAAGCATCGTGATGGAAGGCATAAAAATCTCACTCAGAAATACATGCCAAAAACATTCAGAGATTTGATAGGACAAAACTTGGTGGTGCAGGCTCTTGTCAATGCTATAGCGAGAAGGAAGGTTGGATCTCTGTACTTATTCTATGGGCCTCATGGAACTGGTAAAACTTCATGTGCACATCTATTTGCCAGAGCGTTGAACTGCCAGTCTCCAGAGCCTCCAAAGCCTTGTGGACTTTGTAACTCTTGCATTGCCCAAAATACAGGGAAGACCCGAAATGTAAAGGAAATAGGCCCCATTGGTGATTTTGATTCAGAAAGTATGCTCAAGATTCTTGGCAATGTGGTCACTTCCAAGCCTCAATCACAGTACAAGGTCTACATATTTGATGCATGTGATACTATGGGTTCTGAATCTTGGAGTGCCATATTGCAGGTGATTGATCGAGCCCCTACGCGTGTTGTATTCATCCTTGTTTGCTCTAGTCTTGAAGCCTTGCCTCATCTGATACTATCCAGGTGCCAGAAATTCTTCTTCCCTAAGATAAAGGATGCAGACATAATATATACACTACAATGGATAGCAACCAAAGAAGATCTAGAAATTGATAAGGATGCCCTGAAGCTTATTGCATCACGATCAAATGGCTCTCTGAGGGATGCTGAGATGACTCTTGAACAATTAAGTTTGATTGGGAAGAGAATTTCCCTTGATCTGGTGCAGGAACTGGTACGTCGCCATTCCCTAATACAACTTCATATTTTTCCTCCGAATGCATAGTGACTTAGGTAGAGATCAAGTTTTTTACCATCATGATCATATGAAAGCTTGTTTTGGTTGTTTAACAGGCTGGCCTTATTGATGATGAGAAGTTAATAGATCTACTTGACTTAGCATTGTCTGCAGACACTGTCAACACAGTGAAGAATCTGAGAGATATCATGGCTTCTGGGATCGATCCATTAGCATTAATGTCTCAGCTTGCTGCAGTCATAACCAACATTCTTGCTGGTAGCCATAATCTCCGAAAAGGAAGGCCTAGAAGGAAGTTTTTTTGGCGTGAAGCATGTGAGCAGTATATTCCATTGTCATTTCATGTTGCGTAACATCATTAATTTTATCATCACACTTTCTTTTGATTGATGTAGAAAATATGTTTTTACAGTATCAAAAGAAGATATGGAAAGATTGCGTCAGGCATTGAAGACACTATCTGAAGCAGAAAAGCAGCTGCGGGTGTCGAATGACCGGATAACTTGGCTAACAGCTGCGCTTCTGCAACTGGCTCCTTATCAGCAATCCCAGTTTACCAATTTATCAGCAGATACTAGTTTTTATCAAACTCCTCTAGCCTTGAACCATGCTTTAATAGAAAGGCCGCGTAAAATCCACACTGAGGTGTCTATATTCCAACCTGGATCTTCGGGGAACATTCAATATAATGCTGCTTTGAAGAGTACTGATATTGATAGAAATGCAAATAGTGGAGGTGGGATGGTTTCTCAACAGGTCTACCTGCCTTCAAATGACCGCGGCCCAATAAATAAGGCTCAAATACTAGTTCGGGAAACTGATCAAATTTGGTGTGAAGTGCTTGAAAAGATCCCCAATGATAGTGTAAAAGAGTTCCTAAGTACTGAAGGAAAGCTGATCTCAGTCAATTATGGTCCAGGTACTATTGATGTTCAATACATCGTGCAATCATATCCCAATCCTAAATTTAGTAGCTATTACAGTCTTATTTTTGCAGTCCTGTTTGTAACATAAGAGGAATTGTGGCCATGAACAGGTTGGAGAGACTTTTAAAACCCTGGATGTAGATTTTAGAGTTGACATAAAATAGAAGAGAAAAAATAAACCTCAGGAGAAACTTTTAGGAACAGGGTTTGAAGAATATACTTTTCAGCGTATTTGTATGCAAGCATTCGAGTACAACCCAAGTCACTAATAGTTAATATCAAGAACACTGAATCAACAAAATTGTAATGAATTTAACAAGAGGATGCAACTACAAAGACTTCTTGGTAGGTTTACATTGGTACTTGGTAGTGTGTGTTGCCCGAAAAAAGTCAAAGGAATATTGGGTTTAAGGAACAGTGAAGTGTCGTCGCCATCACTCTCTGGTGCAAAAATGAAGAAACTTTATCCCTGTTTTGGGTTGTCATCTGTCGGCTGCTTGATGCAACAAAGTAGGAAAAACTTGTCTTAAAACTTCTCTAGAAGTTGTTTGTGTCGAGCTTGTCTAAAAGATTAATACAGTATGTCATTAGTTCACAGAATTTATGCTCAGACTTAAATGTCAGGATCGTAACTGATATAAAGACAAGAAATTAGGTCTGGTAAGTGGAATGCATAGCCTTGGCACGATAATGCAATACTAACATTTTTCGTCTACTTTCTTGCAGAAGACTAATTGACTGCAACAGTGTGAATCTACATTAGCTGTTTTTGATTTGTAAAGAAAATTTTTCTTTTTAATGAAATTGAATATCGACATGCATTTGAGACTTTGTCCCTTGCAGCTCCAACTGTGCAATTGCTGTTCAATTCTGACTTAACGAAGTCAGAAGCAGAAAGATCTATTCCATACATCTCACGAGCACTTGAATCAGTTCTTCAGTCCACAGTGGCAATTGAAATCCGATGCAACTCAAGGAAAGATGCTGTGTCACGAAAACTTCAGTTACCAGCAACTCAAGATCAATCTCGTTTTGATGATATAATGAAAGTCTCAGATAGAGATGCCTCATCTTCTGCCAGAAACAGGGGAGAAATTGTTGAAATTGTCGAGAATACGGACTCAGACAGACAAAATATTGGAAATTCAGTCGGAGTAGCATCAGCCACTCCAAATGCATCAACTCTGACACATGAAAGGAACCAAAGTCTTAGCCTTGTTCGAGGCAGGTTGTCCCTTGCTCATGTGATTCAGCAGCAGGAGGGGTGTTCGGAAAATGCTGGATGGTCGAAGGACAAAGCAGTTTCAATTGCTGAAAAGCTTGAACAAGAGAATTTGTATGTAATTCTACATTTCTGGAAATTAGAGTAAATGTAACTTGACAATGATGCTCTTACACCATCTATCACCCACGTCCTAAGATCTGATATTTTTGTTTTGCAGGAGATTAGAACCAAGATCAAGGAATTTTCTTAGTCGTAACCCTCCAAAGATTCGACGAAAGGTATATGTGTATAAAACATTTTAGTTATGATCACGCCTGAAATCGTTGCACTCCACCATTTATTATCAAATTGCAATCTATACATTGAAAATTCAAGCATTACGTTTCATGTATGGAATTTGCTTATTCTTGTAAGGTTTCTTAAATTAATAATTACTGTCAAGCAGAGTATCTGCATTTTTGTTAAATATCTTTTTTGGGTCTGCATAACCGGAAATCCTAAATGTGCAGTTTCCGCGTTTGAAAATCCAAACAAGGAAGCCAAGAACTCTGCTAAAGTACGTCTCATGTGGAAGGTGTTACTCTACTCGGAGTCCAAGGTAATAATGCTGCGCACGCAAATTGTCTTGGAATTGATTGATACAATGCAGACATCGCTCTGTTAGTTAGATCATCATATCATCACTTTGTACCTTCTGCTTTAGCTCTTTTATTAGACAAAACCTTGATTTATTGAGGATAACTTAGCATAGTTGATATGAAAGATCACACCATTATTATCGTTGATTCTTGAAATGATGGGTTTTCCTCCTCACTTTGAATAAATCCCCTATATTTTCCATCGTGTTGCTCAAAATAGTTGCCTTGTGACTTCGGGGACTACTCCCCATATACTAATGAGTGGATTTGGGGCCTTTTACAAAACTCATGGCTCCAATGGTTCACAGTCAGAAGGGAAGGCGAAGAAAAACAGCTGCAGCTGGTATGTAAGTTACTACTAGTCTTGACTCTGGCGAGGATATTCTTATATTACTAGTCTGGAAAATGTTCCCTTGTAAATTTCTTTGTTAACATACTGATATAGTTGTATGAAGTAATTGTCTCTGTTCTTGGTGGTTCTGTGTATGCAAGTAAAAAGTACTATAATCCCATCCGGTGTTTAGAGTCCTCGACCTCGGAGGTCCTCAAGAATCTGTTTTGTCAATTGATTTGTTGTAACTCGTAAGAGACATATAACCAGACAGGAACCAGCAAGGTAGTCTGTACAATTATTACAGTCAAGTACCTTTGTCATATAAAACTTCATTCCCTCACATCAAATCCTACATCATCGTACAAATTCCACTGCTATCATATTACCATCTATGTTGGGCAAACATGTGACCAAAATAAAAGAACACAATCATGACTCTTGGGGGACCCGTCTTCTGCAGGGAGTTGGGATCCCGGGAGCCCCCAAAGAATGAACCTTTATAGAGGTACAAAGTAGAAAGTAGTAGGGTGAAAAGTTGTCACAGGATCAAGGGCGGGCCTTTCTTTTGAAATAATTATCAGCCCTCTTTCTTTAAGGTTAAGTCCCCCCTTCTCTCTTGTCCTAACTGCCCCCTAACTGTCTAATCCTATACTACTCTCCCTCCATTATTCATCTACCCTTCTCCTTTCCCTTAACCTTGATCTAGTCCTATACATAGATTTCACTAATTCATTCCTTTGATTCATTGAATCAACAAATGAAGTGGGGTGGAAGGAAATCTGCAACTTCTATAATCACTAAGGTGTTGCCCCTCTCTTGGTTGTTCAAGTTGAAGCAGAAGAAGGCAACCAATTCCGAGAGGAAAAGCAGAGGTGGAGGATTGTATTATCCAACTCCCAGCAAGTCATTGCCTGGTGGTGGTTGGGAAGAAGGGAAGTTCTACAGCATGGGTGAGGATGATGCTTATTGGAGGATTTCATTCAGTCGGGAGAGAATCCATGGGAGGAGGAGTACAGGCGGAATGAGCATGGAAAACCCTCCTTGGCAGGATCCGGATCCTGAGCTCGAAGGAGAAATTGGCATGGAAAGAAGGGTGGAGAGAAGAGGGCACCAGAACTTCAATGAGATGGTTTCAGACATCAGGAGGATAAAAGACAGGCAAGGCAAGGACAAGACTGACGATCCAAGAGATGGTGATGTCAAGAATCAAAGGCAGAAGGATCAATGTTTTGAAGAGTTGAGAGGTGGAATTCCCAGGGAAAGATGTGTTTTTCCTGTTGAACATAAGAGTGCACGAGCAGTTCAGTTGGAAGTGTCTTCAAGAAAAAAGCAGTCCAAAGTGTCGAACATTCGTCCAAGTTCAGTTAAAGAAGATTATGTGTTGTTTGAAGACCCTATCCGTACAGTCAACAGGAAGCTAAAGGAAATAAAGCTCAAACCTGAAGATCATCTCTGTCGGAAAAAACCTAACTGCACAAGCACAGAATCCTTCTCCAAAAGAACAAAGCAGCACAGCAGCAGAATCAAAGCATATTCCCCAAGAACAGAGTGCAAAATTAAAGCCCTTGAAGAGATAAAGAGATCAAGAATGAAATGGAAGAAGCAGCCGCAGGTTCTTGGGGGTGAAACCATCTACGATAGCTTTGCAGTGGTGAAGAACTCATCAAACCCACAACAGGAGTTTAGGGATTCAATGATTGAGATGATAAGGGAGAAAGGGATCACCGGAGCTGAAGATCTTGAAGAACTCTTGGCCTGTTACCTGACATTGAACTGTGAAGAGTATCATGATCTGATTATCAAGGTGTTCCAGAGGGTATGGTATGAACTCTGAACTGAACATCAATCTTCGGATACATGATGGCCAATGTTCTGCTTAGTAGAGGATGATTTTAGAGTAATAATGTAATATTGATGATGGATGGTTATATACATAGTGTCGATATATCTATGATCACTCCCAGTTTTTTTCCTTTATTCATTCATGATCAACAAGCTGTGTTCAATTTCTTTATCAGTTATGTGACATAAACCTAAGACAAGAGTAAAGAAACAATCTTTAAATATAAATTTACACTTTACACGACAAAAGTTCATCCGAGGAACACCTTGATCGCATCCCTTGTGTCAGCCGAACCGCATCCTTGAAAGAAGTGAATCAACTTCTTCAGTTCCTGGTCTTCGAGATCATCGACAAAGGGCTTAATTGGGATTGCATTATCAGGCTGAAACTGATAGGAATTAGGATTATCATCCACAATTACAACCCAGTTAAGCTCCCTCCCAACCGTCCGACAAATCTTTCACAAACCATCCATCAATTTGCTGGCAGGATGGAATCACGTTACAGCCGATGGGATATCAACTTCCTACAGTCAAGATTATCCAGGACAAGCGAGGCCTAAGCCTCAATTCCAGCCGTGAACACAACAATCTCAAACCTGTCGCTAAAAAAACTCAAGAATTCATCCAAGAATGGTCTCTTGAGAACGTAGAATTCATCTATTGTCCCATTGAGCACCGGCCTGACCACGAAAAAATATATTCCTGGGGGAGATCTCGACGTAGAGTGCACCAGCGTTTCGTTCAGGTCAAGAAGTACAATATTCATGACAGGGGAAACCAATGGAGGGAGGGGAAAATTTTCATTGAACTGTACCTTATCAAGGGGTTCTCCAGGATTTGGTACCCCTGCTTGCGTGGGGTTTTTCCGGCGTAGCAACAACTCGGGATACTCGGGCTAAGATTTTGATCAAGCGCCGGAGGCAAGTGGAGATTGAAGCAACCACCAAGGAGGCGGCGGCCTTGGCAGCAGCGGTGGCCTCCATGTAAGGGGAATTCCGGTGGCTGCAACGGTGGCGGAGGCCGCGGTTCCTTGGGGATTTTGTGGGAGTTCCTTCAACAACCCTTGAAACCATATCTTGATGTAGAAAATTAAAGGTAGGAGTGGCTACTGGCTAGGGTTTCGAATGACAGTTTTGGGACAAGGGGTGCTTTAGAGAAGATGGGGCGACTAAACTGGCAAAGGATTTTGAAATTTAGGGGGTTTGCAACGGTCGAATCCATTGAGCGGTCAAATGTGCAAAACCTATTGGGCACTTCATGGACAAAATGAATCAATTTAATATGGATTGAAAGTTATCAAAATGAATTGAGGTCTGCCATTGCGTAAATACAACAATCGAAGAACTGAAGTCATTCGAGAATATATACAACTCAGAATAAAATCGTATTTTCGATCAATACAAGTATGTAAATGAACCACCGTGCGACAGCATAGAGAACTAATGATAATAAACTTGTAGGATTTGTTATCCGTCTATTGTTAAATTATTGAGAGTTTCGTCGATTTCATTTATCTTCTACGTGGGCGTTCATTCTGAGCAGTATCACTATTTGAAGATTCCCTCAGTGTTATTTTCGGGAGGACAAGGGGCTTGCAGCAAAGGAGAGCGGAAAACCAACTCCATTCCAAATATAGTCATGCTGATCCATACAAATAGTGTCTTCTTCCAGAACCACAGGAGATTTAGCAGCAGGGGGAGTTCGGATTCAAGGGTAAGAGAGGCATCATATATTTCAGGAATACCCGAACCAGGCAAGAATTCAGCTCGTTGTTCGATTACCACTCTTAAGTAGGCAGTTGGCACATCACCTTCTGTAAAACCTCTAAAGTTTACCTTCAAAGTCTGGGTTTCTGATGTGTAGCCAGTTAAAATAGGGGCAAGCTTAAACAATGTCAGAACAAGGCGGATTGGTAGACTTCTGAAGTGTAACATACAGGGACGCTTTGAACTTGCAAGGGTTTTGCCATTAGCAGCAACGAATTCTACTCTGACCTTCATGTGAACAGAATAAAAATTAAAATGGTATAGCATAGAAATAAGCTATCAAAGACCTGCACACATCAACGAGAAATTGATCCATACATAGAGCATCACCAGACAATTGACTGAATTAAAATGTTTTGAAGACACTATGCATGAAGCCCAACGTTCAAATGACATCAAATTTTATCTGCTGCAGCTTATAAGTCCTTAATGTGTGCACATCCATCAAGTGTACAAAACTTAATTGGCAAGAAACTCAAAAGGGCACAGGAAGAACTTTAAAAAAAACAAACAAAAAAAAAGGGAAAAAATTGCATGCTGTCATATTCTTCTTTCCTGGATCAAAGTTGATTGGCCAGGAAGATAATGCAAGTTTCAAAACACAAAGATATTCACTACTGTTTTTTTAATCTATCAAAATCTCAAAGGCAGGTCTATTATGAGATAATATGAAAAGATGGTAAAGTACCAAAGGTTGCATATATTCAACAGATTAAGTAGCAAATGCAAATGCAGGAACTATATCCTGCAGGAGTCCTGCACTGAAATAGTTACCACACAAATCAAGCGTCAAACTATATTCATAATTTTAGAAGAGTGTGTTAACTTGTCTAACAGCCAACAGATACATTCAAACATTCACCACGACCAGAGACATAAATCTTAGTCGAACATTTCTTTCAAAATTTACCCGATTACATAAATGGAACAATTTAAGATCTTCACTGGCAACAAGTGTAACAACATTGAACACAAACCTGAAAAATCCCAAGATTTCGATTGTAATCTGATTCGGGTAATGTCAGCGAAACAGCAGCTTTCAATTTGTGATTAGGTGGAATAACCCTTAACTCACTAGCCTGGGAAAATTCGGCCTTCCCCTCAATGTATACATCATGGCTTAATTCAGGCTTTATTGTCACTGGTACAAATGCCGTCGGACTCTTCTCAACATAATCAAAATTCAAACTCCTCTGTATTCTAACTGGCTCCACCACAACCACCCTTATCAGTATCCCACCCATCACAAAAGCTGATACTAGTAATCCCACCAAGACAGCACACACATATGCTGACCACAACAAACCCCAACCACATTTCAAGCCAAGCTTCCAAATAGCTTGGTGTTCTTTTAACCATTCGTACGCAGACCGCGACACAAATTGAAACCCAATATTCAAAATATCTTTAATTTTCTGAAATATACACTGCTTGCAATGCGCCCACAGCCCGAAAGGATCAAATACAAACATATAGAAGTAGTATACAAATCGTACAGGGAACATAAATATACTAAGAAACATATGAATTTGGAAGCCGATTACCTTTATTACTATACCAGCCAAATTCAATATAAGACTTGAATCAGGGCCGCGGGTATCTCTCAAGCTCGATTCCTCCCTTGCTAAATCCTCACGGCTACCACCATTTGCACCATTCGTTTGCGCAGCAGAAACGCTCTTCCTTCTTGTCATTGTCTTCTGCACCTAAAATATTTCCGGGACCTCCGAGATTTCTGTTATCTCCGAAGAACCTGATTCCTCCGATTTCTTTGCCAAAGCCCTAATTTTCTCTGAAAGCCTTTTCCTTCGCTCACCAGGACTCAACTCATTTTCCGAAACTACCGAAGATTTACCATTTGCATCGCTAACGAAAGATTTATCACGAGAATTTGATCTGCGGCGGCGGAGACCATCCCGGGATGGGGATTCACCTTCCGAAGCAGGATTGGGATCTCCGGCTGAGATCGATGCAGAACCATGGATTCAAAAGGTTCGGAACATGATTCATCGCAATCTTGGAAAGGGAAATCATCGACGGCGTCTTGGAATTCGTCTTTGCCAACGAATTGCGGGATGGAATCGTCCTCATCCATTCGAATATTATCACCGGAAGCCATTACCGTGAACGCGGACAAAATTCCGTTGTAGGAGTATTTATTGCTTGCGGAAACAGTTGTACCGTGCTCATTGAGAGTTGTACCTAAACTAACCAAAGTCGCACTTAACTCGTAACGACTTCTTCGGTTCGGTTAAATAAACAAAGTGAAATGTTGGGCCCAAATGGACTGGTCCAATACTGACATCTGCTGGGCCCATACTACATAGTCCATTCAATGTGTTTATGAACTGGGGAAAAAGTTTGAATTACTCCCAACTAGGTTGTAAAAGAATCAAATATTTTTGGTTTGATTCGTGATTCGATTCGAAATTATTCGGAATTTTGATATTCGATTAATATTTGATTCGATTCGATATTCGATTTTATATTAAAATTATATATAAATATATAAATTTATTTTGTTAAATAATTTAACAAGTTAATTTTAGTGACTAATTTACTAATTAATATAAATATATTTATATATAATATTAAAATATTAAATTTGATCTATAAATCAAATTAAATATTTAAGTTTAATAATTAAAATTAATTTTATTAATTATTAAATTACCTTATAGAATAATTCGATTCGATTCGATAATATTCGAAAAGCTTATCAAATCAAAGCGAATACTGTGGTATTCGGTTCGATTCGGTTCGTTTACAACCCTACCCAACATCCCCCGCATAAGAATTTTCTACAAGTTTATTCTGCATTAAATTTGGTATATGTTTAGTCACTGTTTTATGAAGTACTCATCTATTTTGCCTTTGTTGGTATTTTTATATATTAATTTAAGATTGAATTATTTTTTTATTAGTTAGTTATAATCAATTGCTTCAATTATAAATATATAGAGGTATATAATTAAATATATTAAAACCCTACCCTTAATTCTTAAAAGTAAAATTTTGTTCACCACTAATTGGCGCATCATATATAATTTATCGCAGTATAGATTTAATTTTTAGGTGTATAGTAGGGTGCGGACGTTTCGTCCGTGCGGACGTCGTCCGCAACCGTTGATCATTTTCATCATCCAACGGTTTGAGATCATTTGTAGGGTTACTATATCAAGTCGCTGAATTGTGTTGGCCATATCGCTGAATAGCATATCATGTCGCTGAATTGTGTTGGCCATGCCGCTGAGATGCGTTTAAATGCATAGAACCATGTCGCTGGAATATAAAATTGTATCGCTGAAATGAATAAATAATGTCGCTGAGTTGTATAGGCTATATCGCTGAATTCTGAAGGCTCCATCGTTGAGATGCGTTTAAAATATGAATAACCTTTCAAACGGCTCTAACTTCAAACATCGCTGAGATGAATACAATAATGTCGCTGAATTGGATTGGCTCTATCGCTGAGTTGTGTATGTCGTGTCGCTGAGTTGCGAATTCAACGGTTGCGGACGTTGTCCGCACGTTCGCACGGATATCCGTCCACACCGTAACTGTTCCCTAATTTTATATTTCATGCTATAGTTAATTGAGATTTCATTAATTTGTACTCTATTTGATATTTCGAGTATTCAAATCCTTTTAAAAAAATTGTTAATCTATATATATATTATTATGTTGAATGGCACTTTTAGAAGTCTTTATTTCCTCAATTTCAATTTTATATGTGTATATATTTGTTCCGTTTTTTTTTTCTTAAGGAAATTCATCTTGAAACAAATAAATGTACCACGTTTTTAATTACATGTACTTTGACTCACTGTTAGTAGCCCAAGTCCTTTTTTAAATACATTAACAAGAGCATCTTTTTCACTTGGAATTTTTTCAAGGAGAAATGACTCTACGGGCGTTTTGGTTTTGGAAATTCAAAATTCCCACTACGAAACTTGGTAGGAAATATTATATGTACGCATTTGGTTTGCCGGCATCTGTTACGTAGTAATGTTATATTTCCACTGAGCTGGGAATGTTGAGGGTTTTGGGTGGGAATGTGATTCCCACACATTCCCACCCAAGAGTTAGATATTCTTAGATTACCACCTCAATTTCTCATACTTTTGTACTAATGTGTCATTTATACCCTTACATTTTATACTTCTTTTATTTTATACATTTAGATATTTGTATTCTAAAAAATGATAAATATGTGAAATTTAATTTTAAAAATCAATTGAAAATTTTAAATTATTTAAATATATTTTTAAAATAAATATTCTCATATTTGCTTAAAATTTATTTATCTTCTATATAAAAATAAAAATAATAAGCATTTAGTGACATTAAATTATTAATTATCATACAATAAATTATATATAACGATTTTTTTATATTTTTAAAAATAATTCGGTTTAAATATTATCACTATTTTGTAGGAAAATAACATATTTATAAATTTGTTCAATTAAAATTCAAGGACATTATAGTAAATTAATTAGAAGTGGAAATCTGAGATTCCTGATCTAACCAAACGCAATAATCTTAAAACACCAAAAATTAAGATTCCCGACAATCTCATATTCCCAGTAATCTTACATTCCCAACAATCACATTCCCACCGATAATTTAAGATTCCTCCAAACCAAACTGACCCTACAAGTTTTAAAATAACAACTATTTGGAATTTTGGATTATTTGGAAAAATATACACATGAAATAAATATTGACATATACTTCTATTCAGTAAACGAAATCAAAGAATCAACTTTTGACTTTGGTGCTCACAAATCAAAATTCCCTGCCTAAAACCCCTCACCGTCGCACTTTAATTTGTAGTAGTTGTTTAACTTATATTATACCGATTGATCATTTACATTTACATAGTCAATAGATTTAAGATTGGTTGAAAGTTATGTTTGACGATGTTATGTTTGATGATGTTCAACTCAAACAGTGGCTAGGACTTGGGATAGGCTGCCTGTGGAAACACGCATAATCTTTCTCAATTTTGCTTCTACTTTTAATATTCAGAAAGATAAAAAAAAAGGTTTAATTGCATTCATTCATTAGTAAATACTAGCAATTTTACATTTGTTTATGAGTGTTATTAATCATATTTTTGGTGGGTCTGAAATCTGAATTGCAATCAAGAGTATAACAGTACTATTATAGTATTATGATACTCCATGATTCATGACAATATTTGTCTCATTGTCTGTCTTTACTGACGTGTAGAGAGACACGCATACACGCTGGCCGCTGCAGGTATCTATTGCGTGATCAATATCTACATTCTAGTTTCTACAGAGAGGAGGAGGAAGGCCGAAAGCAGTAAAAGATTTCTTGTCAGGGTAACACACTGACAATGGGGACTAATAATTTTCAACTAATCCAATAATAAAAAATTAATTTGGCAGTTGAAAAGCAATAACTCCATATTTGTGTGTCATTCTCTCGAGAAAGATGTCATTTTTCAAGGCTGTTCGTGGGCCTCCTATATTTTACCCATTGTTCCTAAAATATGTTTAGTGTATCCTTGAGCACTTGAAAGAAGTTGATGCTTGAGGAAATGGAGTTTATTACAAACACGTTTGCTACCTGGGTTCTTGCCGTTTGTTGTTTGGGGCTGTTCCAATTGTCGGGATCACAAGTAGTGCCTCAAATAGAAGGTATGTAATATGTATGTAATTGATCACAGTTCTCTCCCTTTTCCGACGGTTGTGCTGTTTTTTTTGGAAAACAAAAATTGGTTCTTTAAAACGGAGGAGTTGAAAATTAACCCAGAACGGAAGTAAATAAACAAAGATGGAGGAATTAGATGTTCGCTTTTTCTTTTTATGTGAAAAAAGTTTCAAGTGAATGCAGGAGTTATCTTGCAATGGGAAAATGATAGAGAAATAGTAGCTGTTTACATCATCATTAATTATTTATTTCGTATATAATCGTTTTGGACTTTTGGGCATTCATCATCTTAGTTGTTTGATCCTCTTCAATTATTCATGATATTGGGACCCATAGAATTTATGAGTTGAGTTTCCGAATTTAATTCAATGATTTGGAGATTGTGAGATTCATTTGCTGTTAATTTTTTTGTGCCCTAAGTGGATGCTCTGGCACAAATTGCCTCCGAGATGGGCGCTCAATTTTGGCGTTTCAATGGCAATTTATGCGGGTTGAGGCAGTAGTGCAAACACCGGCAAGTAATTCGGAGGGCTATGTCGACTGCAACTGCAACTTCAATAACAACACCGTTTGCCACGTTACAAAAATGTACTCAAGTTATTGTCCGCTGCATATCTGCATTGCCCCTTCTTTGTATAGTATCTGTGTTTGTATTACTTTATGACTTCCCTTTGCAGTGTGATTAAGCTTTCAGTCTTCCGGGGACTCTTCCAGTGAATATTACAAAGCTTCCCTACCTCCAAGAGATGTAAGAAGAAACTTTTGAATGTCATTCTTCTCTTACAAAACAAACTTTAGTGCTTTTGATGTAGAATGAAATATTTCTGACAAGTTTGGCCAACATTTTGTTCTCAGTGATTTTGCATACAATCGCCTCAGCGGTACAATTCCAAATGAATGGTTTTCGACAAAATTGACATATATGTATGTCTCATATGAAATATACTTGGGACTCAGGCTCGAGTTCATATCCTACTTGTTGGGTTACTTTCACAATAGTGTTAATGCCAGAATTTCTATGCAGTTCTGTCCTTGTTAATAGCTTAACCGGGGAAATACCAAAGCAGCTGGCAAATATTACAACTCTTACGTTCCTGTATGTCTGATTTGCTTCCATTCTTGTTTCTTGAACTTATAATCATTGAATATCCAGAATTGTGGTATATATATCTATATCCTGGATATGGCAATTTCAATTTTTGTGTGGAAGAGTGTGTTTAAATCATGGCTTATTTGTCCCACTCTTCTATTTTTATTCTGGTTGATGGGATTTGATTAGGAACCTTGAAGCAAACCAATTTACTGGCCCTATTCCTTCTGAAATTGGACAGCTGAAGAACCTTTCAACACTGTAAGACCGTTGTCCTCAATGAATTATCTACCTATGATTCTAATAATAATCATGATTCATAGAATCCCTCTGATTGATTATCTTATCATACGTTTCTATCGATTGAATCTCAGTATCTTATCCTCCAATCAATTGACGGGGCAATTGCCTGCAACGTTCTCTACACTGACAAATTTAAATGATTTGTAAGCCGATTATAGTTTTCATATTCCATGTGTAGATTGTTGATATGATGACTGATGGTTTCTTTGAAGTGCAGTAGGATAAATAGCAACAACTTAAGTGGACTAATCCCAGACTTCATTCAGAACTGGACACAACTTCACAGATTGTAGGGTTCTTACATATCCAAAAATCATGAATGTTTTAATATTTTTATTGAACAATTGATCTAACATTAACTGTTCTAAACGCTCAATCAAGAGAAATGCAGGCAAGTGGACTGCAAGGTCCTATTCCGCGAGGCATATCTTTACTGAGTGAATTAACAGACTTGTGAGTTTTATGCAATATCTGAACCTTGTTTTTCACTTCCTGTCATGGTTCACTTTTCATATCACTTTCTATTATTATTTGAGCGGTATTCAGGCGAATCAGCGACATAGGTGGGCCACGCCAAGACTTTCCAGTACTGAGGAGCACCACAG
Source organism: Hygrophila difformis (assembly GCA_030278955.1). Classification (NCBI taxonomy): domain Eukaryota; kingdom Viridiplantae; phylum Streptophyta; class Magnoliopsida; order Lamiales; family Acanthaceae; genus Hygrophila; species Hygrophila difformis. The sequence goes on along the minus strand of JAOANR010000014.1, from coordinate 1,036,941 downwards.
GGCTGACAACATAGTAAGTTGTTAATAACACACGCAGAATGGTTGCTCATTATCCCACTATTCTACAAGTTATTTATATGTCCTTTTCCTGGATGTAGGGTGTTGAGAAACTGTAACATTTCAGGAATAATCCCCGAATATATTTGGACATTCAGGCTTCTTGAATTGTTGTGAGTAACCATTTTAAAATGCAAAACATAACGGAATAAACGTGGTTTAGCATCACTTAAACAATAATTATGCATCTCTGTTCTTAGAAAAAAGGCTTTTGATTTCCTCTGCATTTTGAGCTTTTTGTCAGGGATGTCAGCTTCAACAAGTTAATTGGAGAGATTCCAAACGACATTGCTAGAACCTGAAGACTGTGTGAGTACTTATGTAGTTATTGTGCTTAATCTAGTCTTGGTTCGATCCCAAATCAATGAATATGAAATAGAATATTGGATTATTGTTGTCCTCTGTAAACTCACTGTGCAATATTCCTGGAAATAGGTTTGCGACTGGCAACATGTTGAGTGGAAGCATTCCCCAACGCAATCTGAGGGATTCAAGCAACATGTAGTATTTATCAATTTATATACTAGAGTTTTTTGGCATTACTACATCCAGAAATGAAACTGAGCTTTACTCATGCTATGCAGCGATCTTTCATACAACAACTTTACTTTGAGGGGCCCTGATGACCATGCCTCTGTCAACGAAAAGTCTAGAATTTCTATGTACATTATTGAACACATAATCTGACTTCTGATCTTGTGGTGATAATTAACTAATTCAATCCTGTTCTTAGGAAACCAAAAGATAACTTGTTTAAAGGATCGTCAACTGGGAACATATTGTAAGATTTGTTTTTAGTTCTTGTTTTTATCTCTTGTTAGAATATTAATGAGGCTGATGCTGATTGCTGGTGTGTAATCTTAACAGACAACAGATGGTTCCTTGTTCTAGGAATGTAGCCTGTCGAAGATGTAAGTTGATATGGTTCTTTCACCATTCATGGAGAGGAATAGATTATTCTAATGATGGAAAATTATTTCTGTCATACTTGTGGAGATAAATGTTCTTTAAATGTCAACTGTGGTGGGGAAGATTTAACCATCAGAGAAAGCAACAGAAGGGTTATTTATGAGGGGGATGGAGCTGATGTCGCAGGATATTTAAGTCCTAATCAATGGGGCTTTGTTAGCACGGGAAAGGTCCTGGACGGGTCTAATCTCCAATATTCACAAGCAGTCTCAAACTACAAGGATTTCAAAATCTATCTGGCTTGTTACACCACAGCCCGCCCTCAGTCCTCTTTCAATTACATATTTCCACTACTGTCTGGAAAATGGAAGCTACAATGTCAGCCTGCACTTTGCTGAAATAATTTTCGGCAAATGATGGAACTTATAACAGTCTTGGAAGTCGGACGTTTGATGTCTATGTCCAGGTTGCGATTACACTAATATATACTATAAATATATATATATGTATACATATATCAAGGAAATTAGTGTTGTTCTATGATTGTGTTTGTACTGCAGAAAATTTTAGTCTTGAAAAATTTTAACATTGAACAAGGGCTCGTTGGAAGCTGGGAGACCCTGTAGTCTAAGCATTTCAATGCAACTGTGGTGATGGTACCTTGGAGATTAGAATTTACCTGGGGCAGTAAAGGAACTACAAGAATTCCGTAATAGAGGGGATTATGGCTCTCTTGTATCCGCTATTTCAGTCATTCAAGTGAGGCTTCCAGTCAATTTCCTTTCAATTTTCCTTATTCTCACATTCTCCATACACCAAAAAACAAAACCTTTGATGGTTTGCTGTATCTGTCTGTTTCTGTGTGCAGATTTCAAGGTTTGTTCAGATGGAACTCAAAAGAATATTACAGCATATATTGTTGGTCCCTGTAGTTCTCAGTCTTCATCATTTTGTTGGTATCGGGCATCCTTTGTTGGAGAGTTTATGTGAAACGCAGAAGAAAAGCAAGAAGAGGTTATCTTTTCACCTTAGAAATCAAATTAACAACGCGAAAAAGGGGTATTCTCCTTCTGTTTCTGTTGATAAGATCATGTTTGTCTTAACCCCATTTTATTCTTTTCCACAGATTTTGAAGGACTAGAATTGCCAAACAGTTGCGTTTTCCTTGAAACAAATCAAAGCTGCCACTAACAACTTAGATGAAGTAAACAAGATTGGCGAAGGTGGCTTTGGACCTGTGTACAAGGTATAAGTGTTTTCTAAG